>JAMPIV010001161.1:0-532500 GCA_024509875.1 Oreohelix idahoensis
GTTAACCTCAGCGGTGGGGGCTTAACTAGCTAGAATAAACCATCGCTAAATTCTTCATAAAAGTGTCGGCAGATTATAGAATTTAAACGTGCTCAGCGACAGCCAGCATTGTTTTTCGCTTATCTGAATATCTTACGAAACACTCCCATGTGATAGAAGCTTTACTACTCTTCTATCGACATTTCTGCCAAGAGTAATCTTGTGTAAATATAGATTCCATTGAAGCCTATAATAGATGCTCTTGAGTTTTGGCCACTGTTGGACCACTACTGCAAAGCAGGGGAGGCAATACCGCCACAGGAAGCTTATTCCTTATGTTAGAGGAAGAACTTCACATTTTCTTTGAGCATGTAATCGGAAGAAGAAAATTTATTATTTCATTGCAGCTCGAAAAAAAAAAGATAGAGGAAGCCAATGAGACTGGATACTGGCTAGTTTGACATCATGCTATGGAAAGAAATCAATAGAATTGATAAATACTACTGTAGACAGGAAGTTTTGTGGGGATACATAATCACCTAGGCCACCAGGCATGGTACTCAAAGAAGAAGAAGCAGAAGGAGAACTTTAATATGTTGCATGTAATTTGAACCATCGGTAAGCTATGATATATTTGTCATCATTTATATGCATATAAAGCGCGACGAATTTGTTTTTACATCTTATAAAGACTATGGAAAGACGCTATAGACAATGACGAAAACGACTCCCAGCTATGCCGCTGTACCCTGAAAATGCAACTAGTTTTTTTTTTAACCAGACGAAAGTATTGGATAGTAAACATTGTCAGGACTCCCAGAACGATGATGTTATCAATCGTAGTTTAACTGAAACTCCCATGGCGATAATGTGTCACGTGATAAATTGTAGCACATTCGAGCGAGCTGTTTTATCTCTACTTAATTATTTGAGAGGTCAGGGACTGAAAACAAATGTAGACTGGCCTCGGACTTAATGGCCATTTGCGACTTACAACCGCACATACTTACGGCGGTCGTAACATTAACCCTACAGTGTTACAATGTGTTCATTGTATTTACGTTATTTTATGTTATAATTTGTAAGTTGATTACTATTTTACTATAAATGAAGATTAAAACAATAATTTTAAAATAGCAAAATGGACCTACATAGTTTATCGTACAGGCATATTAATGATTAAACATTTCTTTCTGATTCATATAGTGATTTCCAACTTACACCGTATCGACTTTCGACAGTATTGTCGTAATGGAACCCGTCGTAATTTGACTGCAGTCTGTGTACGTTTTACGTAATTTATGCGTGGTAAATGAAGTCACGTGGCAGACACTGCCGTAGGGGCGTGAAGTGTTAGAGACTTCACTATAGTGAGGTGGGAATGAACAGCTCCCATCTGCGTAGCTTTTTGCAGTTCCTAACTGAAGATCAGAATCAGGTTCTCCAATTCTCTTTTCTCATGTGTTAATTGGTCCCCATCTACCTCTTACACTTAGGAGCAAGGACTATCCTGCAAACCAATCAACGTGTTTCCTCGGTGTCTGCCCTATCCATCATCAGCGTCTAAAACTCCCGTTTTATCATCAACTTTGAAGACCATATATTCTATGTCGTCATCAAGAGATCACAATGATCCACTGCTGGTGGTCGACACATCATCTCAAATACACGTCACAGACCAAGTTATCAAAGTATCTACCGTGTGATTGGTGTATTATGTTTTAAATAAAAACGGACACTTCATCGCAGCAGTCCTCATGAAGTATATTGCTGAATTGGTGTAAGCGACAATGTTTCTTCACAACCTCCGGAAACCGCTGTCATTTATCAGTTTTGCTGCTGACTGTCTGGGTCCTGATCATATTCTGTATTTTATTTGTTCATATTTGTTGAAGTTTTTTTTGGGTAAAATGTTTTTTACGGGATGACGTAACCAGCCCCATGCCCAACCCTCCTTAGTCGCTTTTTACGATATGCATAGTAGGGTACAGTGTTACTTTTCTTTGCTCCCCATTCGGGCCCCGGTAACGCACGGGTGCCTGATCATATTAATACCAATATATTGTGTCTATGTCGTTCCCTTTGTCTATTTATCCATCAAATTTAGTTTACTTGTTTCAACGCGTTTTAACTTTTATTTGAACAGAAATAGAAAGTTGAATTTGTCTTTGATCTGCTTGCAGTTATATTTTTTAATGCGCTAGAATCTGCAGTGGCGGATCTACATATTGGAGCCCCTGGAGTTTGAACTCGTGAAGGCGCCCCTATTATTTAAAAAACAAAAAAACGTTGGGGTGGGAAAGAAACGTATTATAGAGAAAACTGGAACTGAGGTCCCTGAAGCTCATGCTTCATTGGCTTCATAGTAGATCCGACTTTGAGAATCTATCAAGACAGACTCAACTGAATTATTCCTCTTCTTTTTTTTTTAATTGGCGTATTCTTTCAAAATTACAAAACCATTTTGCACAAACAAAAATACAAGGGGATACATTACATTTAAAACCACACGCGCGTAGTTTCACTTGCATACTTAAACATAAAAGGAAGGAAAATAGTAATAAATAAAATAAGTAAATTATTTCCATCATTAAAAAAGTGTTGCGCTTTTTCTAACTACAAAACCACTTTTACAGAATAAAATATAAAACATGCGCGCAATTTCCTTTATTTAAAAATAACTAAATACATAACTCAAAACCTTGATGTATTGAATTTCCCTCACCTATAATGTGCCTAATTATGTTCCAAAACGGGAGCCGCGCTGGTGTAATGTACTGGCGTTGTACTGGCGACCAGGTTTTCAAGGTTCAAGCCCGGGCGTCAGCGCTTGAAGGAGTGTTAACGACCGGGATTTTGACTGAACAATCTGAACGGCTCCTGCACATAAACCCTCTGTGGATGGGAAGCAGCGAAGCCCCTGACCGGGTTGGAAGGAAAGTCCACTGACCCCCCAGCCTCGCAATGACATGTCATTGGGCCAAAAGGGCTGTAAAGCTCGAGTGCCGCGGTTAAAAAAAAATTTAAAAAAAATTCCAAAATGCGTGTATTTTTTAATGAACGAAAGCACACAATTTACGTAGAGTTTTCTTAAATTCGAGAAAACCATATTAGCAAATGTTCCCTTCAATTTTTCCAAAAATGCCTAGAGACACATTTCCATTATTAAGTAAATAAAGACTTTTTCAGGCCATAAATCGAGGATTCCTGAGCAGGAGAGAGGTTGGTAAGAAAACGGAGACGGCTGCATACAGCTCCACCTATGTCCCGGTAAGAAAACAAAGATGGCTGTATACTGCTCCACTTATGCCCCAGTCTTGACATATGGATGCGAGTCATGGGCAATGACTACAACCCACAAAAGCCAGATCAAAACCTCAGAAATGAGGTATCTGAGGAGGGTGGTTGAAGTAACAAGAAGAGACATGGTCCGCAACCAGACGATACACTTCAAATATTTAATGTGCCAGTTGTGTGCACCAAAATGCACTGCAACCGGCCAAATAATACGGCTGCCCTAAACCGTTGAAATGGAGCGTGTTAGCAACTTGCGTTATAAGCAGCGAATTGTGATAGAATTTCTCGTTGCAGAGAAGGAAACTGCTGTGAACATTCACAAGCGTTTGTAAGATGTTGTGGTAAAGTGGGATGTTATAAATATTTATAGGGGACTTAGTGTACTGACTGAGATCAGCTGTGAAGGTATCTGTATCTAATAAGTGTGGTGTATTACAGATGACCTTACTTGCTACCATATTTATACCTCAGTCGGAATTATTCTGGAATATTGTGATGACTACGTTAAATGTCTAGGGTTATGAAAATGATGAAGTATAAGTCACAACAACAACAGACAGATAAACAATTTAATTTATTCCACAACACTTTACAACACTGTGACACTCACACACATATAACACTCTATAAGACTATCTTAAATGAGTCAAGTGTAAAGTTTCAAATATATATGTAATAATTCTTTCAATAATGGATATCCTGATTCAACTATACAGTGAACCAGGAATCACAATCAAATGTAATTACAAGTAGTATGTACACAGTTTATAAATATAATCTTTGTATTGACATATTTTATTATTCTTATCCTATGTGTGTAAGTTGTGAAGTAGTAATATGAGGTAATACTGGTTTTGTTTTTCAAGCTAGGTTGTTGTTTGTCATCATGACTTCAAGTGTTTGATTATCTTGGAAATAGTATTGGGAAAAGTTCACAGTTCCTGTCATTTGCAACAGTTTATTGTCCCTCTGTGTTAAATATACTGTCAATTTTTGAGGGGGGGGGGGGGGGAAGGGGGGCACATAATGTTGAGCTACTCTGGCCACAGAAGCTTATCTTTCGTGATGGCGGCAGGAAAAGACTCCTCTGCTCGATTGCTTCCTGTGTTCTGGAGGCACCTCACTGGTCGCTATCTGGACCAAGGAGTAGGCTGTCAGCCTCTAGATTCAGCAAAACTCAGACCAGGTGCTGCTTCAATAACTTAGGACCACGGTCCCTGAAACAAGAAGGTTGTACCTCCTACTTCAGATCTAATTTATAATCTATTTCCACACGGAACACAATACATAACAAACACTGAGTTCAGAGCGGTAGGCCAACTGCTAGCTTCATCTGAAACAATTTACACCAGTATACTCCTCCCTAATGGTTACTACGCCTCTGCAAGTCCAGCATTAGTTCTTTCTAGTCAATAAGATAGGTGTCAGTGTACTGTTTGGCAATTCCATGCAGTTTTACTTTTCTCCGACACGTCCTGTTCAGGTTGGAGCACTATCTAGGCCTTGCCTCATGTTGGCTACTGAACCACACACATATACAGACATAAATTATCAATTCACATTCAATTTTCATTAAAAAGATCTCAAATATGTCAAGCTTACCACAATTCATGGAAATAATACACAAATACGTTGACTGCCGATGAATATGGCACAAATTCCGATCTGCCTCTGTCCCAGGCTTTTATTTAGAAAAAATATAAGCTGGTTCTCAACGCACTGTTTCAGAGTAAGTTTATTTTAACATGTGGCACTGAACTGACGCTCCTAATTGACTATATTGGCGGGTCTAACCAATCGGGCCATGTTTACACAGCTTTTCAAAAAATTTTACCCTTCTCACATTTCCCCTAACAACCAAAATTAGTAGTTGTAGTCCGACTAATCGTGTTTAGCCTTACATTTACTTCTATCCAATCAAATAGGATTTTACATGGTGGCCCATTTCCCGTAAAATAGTGGTTTCAAAACATGCCACTGTGCGATTATTATTTGGTGTTGTCTGACACCCTCACTATTTTCTTTTGGCTATAATTTGTTAATTCCTAGACTATTTGCGTAACACTTAACATATTCTTTGTCAGCAAGTCCTAAGAAACCCAAATATATAAATTTAATGGGGCTAAGGGGCTGCGTTCAAAATATGCATTTTCTTCTAGGATAGTCGTGTATTTTATTTTTATTTTATTTTTATCGATTTAGAACCGCCACCTGTCCTGCCTTTTCGACTGTTCTGTCATACTAATGTCAGGATTTCAGACATAAAACAGTAGAATGTCATGTTTCCCAATAAGCATTTTACAGGTTTTTAAACCTAACTCTCGTAGTTGTAGTGTTTTTTATCACTGTCTATTTGAAAAAAGTTAGTGCTTCTGGCCTTACGCTTGGGGTGGCATTAATTATATATCGCGAGACGCGTGTTAGTGTGGCATGCGTTCCTGCTTTCAGCCCTCACTCTCTCTATCCTAATTCCATCTGTCCTTCCGTTTATGTTAACGTAGTGTATAAAATGAAATTAATGGAAGTATTAATTTTGGTCATTACGCAGTGTGCCTAGCTCAAGGTTTTCTTAGAAATACAGTACACGTTTTATAGTAGAAAGCGTGTATTGATGCAGTAGGCTTTACTATCAACGTGAAACGTTACAATTTGCAGACGAAGTAGAAAACAAGGGGGATTTTGGTACGCCATTGTGACAGCACTGTACTTTTACCATTTCTCTTTCCTTTTATTGAATTTATGTGTTAGGCTTTACATTTACCTTTTAATTTATATATGTGGATTTAGAATGTTTCACGACAAATTCTCCCCTCTTAAAACAGACGTTATATGTCAGTCTATAATTCTATATACACATAGAGAATTTTATTATTATTTCTGGGGCTTACGGTGATTCTCATCACACGGATGTCGGCTTAAAAAATCCGCTCCCAGATTTGTTTTTCCAGATATATACTCTAAGCTGAACTCAAATGGCTGCATCAGTAATGACCATCTGAGTAACCTAGAATTTTCATGCCTAGCCTGCGCTAGAAGTGACAAGGGTTTGTGATCCGTCTGCAACTTAAATGCCTTCCCATACAGATAAATATTGAATTTCTTTATCGCCCATATTACTGCAAGACATTCTTTTTCGCTAGTTGAGTAGTTGGTTTCAGCTTTATTCAACTTTCTGCTAGCATATGCCACTGGGCTTAATTCCCCATCCAATGCATCTGATTTCTGTAGCAGTGTCGCACCTAGCCCGATATTACTGGCATCCGTTTTTACAATGAATTCTTGACTTAAGTCAGGTAATTTCAAAATAGGTTTGCTTGTGAGCTTGTCCTTCAATTCCTGGTAAGCCAATTCACATTGTGGTGTCCATGTAATTCGATCTGGATTTCCTTTACGTGTCAAATCAGTTAACGGTGCACATATGGACTTAAAGTTTTTGATATACTTTTGGTAGAAACCACATAATGAGACAAAGGATCTCACGTCTTTCTTGGTTTGAGGTCTCGGGGCTTTCTTTAGTTTCTCTAAATTCTTGGGGTCAGGGGTCATGTTTCCCTGATGGATTGTGTGTCCCAAGAATTCTAATTCTTTACATCCAACGCAACATTTGGTTGGTCGGGCTGTTAAATTCGCTTCTCTAAGTCGATTAAACAGCATGTTCAGAGAGTCAATGTGTTCCTCAAATGTTTCTGTTGCTATAAGGATATCATCCATGAAATTTGTGATGCATGGGTTATTCAGAGGATCCAACAATTTTCTCATCATTCTAGAGAAGACACTAGGCGCATTTTTCAATCCAAATGGCAATCTGTTAAACTCATAGTGTCCCTCTGAGGTACTAAAAGCTAGGTATGGTCTAACCTCAGGCTTTACTGGAATCTGATAGTATCCTTTACTCAGATCCACTTTTGAGAAATATTTAGCTTTATTTAGCCTGGCAAACAACTGATTTGTATCCGGCAATGGATCCACCTGTCCTTCTGTAATAGCATTCAGTCTCCTGTAATCTATACAGAGTCTATGTTCTCCAGAGGGTTTCCTTAAGAGCACAACACTGGAACTATATGAAGATTCACTGTGTGAAATAATTCCTTCCTTCAACAAATAGTCTATCTCTTCCTTCAAAGCTTTCTCCTTAGCAAAAGGAATCGAATAGGGTTTCATACAGACAGGTGTGGGGTCTATCAGTTTCATATCATATTCCAATAAGTTTGTATGCCCCGGTCGGTCTGTGAGCACCTCTGTATGATTATCTAGAACCTGTTGCACTCTCTCTTTCTGATTTTTCGTTAAATGTGTACTGATTTTCACATGTGCCGCTGTCTCACAGGGATGTAATGGATATTCAAATGATGAAAGTGGTTCCTTTTTCATCTCCATGGCAATGGACAAGGTCAACAAGTGTGTCTCTTCCTGATGTTCTCTTTCCAAATATTTCTTCAGGAGATTCACATGATAGATTTTTTCTTTCCCCTTCTTATCTATCTTATAATTGGTTCTAGACACCTTCTCTAGAACTGTATATGGACCTTGCCATCCAATTTGTAACTTATTTTGACTACCGGGGAGAAGAAGCAGTACCTTCTCTCCCACAGCCAAATTTCTGTCTTTAGCCTTCCTGTTGAAATAGGCAGCATGTTTCTTCCTGGCTTGTCTCAAATTTTCATTGGCAAGTTTCCAGCCAGTTTTTAAACGAGTGGTCAGCTCATTCACATATTGGTATGAGGATGTAATATTTTCCTCTGCCTTTTCGTCAGTCCACGTTCTTAACAGCGTTACATATGGACCTTTAATTTTGTGGACCTATTTGTCCATGCACCGGTATGGTCTCTTCCACTCGAAGCGCTATAGTGATGATTTTTCTTCCCAGAATTATCATGCACAAAACGACCGCTACCAATTCTTTTCTTGGGGCTTTCTCCCCACTTAGAATTCTTGATGAGAGATTTCCTCTCTACATCCTCTTCCTCCAGTTTGTTTAAGTCCGATTGAGGGATTTTCGGCTTATCCTGGGGTAAGACATCTTTTTGCACTCTCTGCATAGTGGCCATTGTAAAACAGTTAATTGAAGCTTGTCCGTGAAAAGGGGCTTCCCATTCCATTTGGTCCACTTTATCAAATTGATTTTTCTTGTCAGGCCTACGTTTGCCCCGTGGCGTGTCCAGGTCCTGATCAATGTTCCCACTTGTGGGTGACTAACTGTCCCTGACCATTGGATCTAGTTCCGGCCTTCCTGTAAATCAACTTGTTTTTCATGTAAAAATCTCCCTTGCCTGGAGTTGTATGACAAGTTGACAATTTCCTGAAACAAGGCTTGAGGGTCTTATCCCCAGCCTGTGCCTTCCTCATCTCATCTGGAGTGGTATCTATCAGAATATCCTCCTCCTTTCTTGAGGTCGACCTGACCTGAAGGGTGGCCATATACACAGGTTTCCTTCTACAACGGTCAGTATCATGATTGTCCATCTGACAATTTTTACACCATCTCTTTCCTTGGTTGAAAGATTTTCTTTCATCATATTTCCTTTCATCGAATTGTGGGGTTTTATTTTTATTGTCATACCGTGGCCTATCAAACTGGTGCTTACCTTTGTTTTGATCTCTAGGATCAAATTTATTAAAGTTCTGTGGTGCCCTAAAATTATCTACCTGTTTCTTTTTATTACCTGATACCTCTGCCTGAGCTGCTTGATACCTTTCTGCAACATTTAGTAGCTCACCCAGTCTCTCTGCACCTTGTTCCATGAGAAACTTTCTCAGGTCTGGAGCCATGGACTCTCTTAATTGTTCTATAAGGACCATTTCCTTAAGATCTTGGGTTTTCCCCAGAGAAGTCCATTTCTCCAAGTATGTCTCTAACCGTGCAGAGAACTGGTGATAGGTTTCACCTGACAGTAGTTTAGCATTCCTAAATTTTTTCCTATAAAATTCTGCGTTCTTTTCATATCTTAACAAAAGAGCCTGCCACTATGATCTCATTCAGACTTATTCTAGATAGACTGAAAGATGACTACGTTTGGTCTCTAGGGTTATGAAATGTTTGTGTAAGGTTGCATTAACCCACTAAACATATAAACAATTTCAGAAATTATTTTATTATCTAATACAACACAACAGTACCACGACAATCACACACGAACTACACTTTAAAAGACTATCTTTAGTAAGTCAGTGGTTGAAAGTTAATGTTTTTCAATTTATTGTCCTGAATCTGATTTATTTGGAATCAGGACTGACAATCAAAGTGAAATCATAGAAATTAATTACATCAATCAATTTACACAATGGGTCTTCTGACCATAATACACATATTATTATATAAGAGTGTAGTTGTATTGTCTAACTGAGGTGACTTCTAGTATACACTGTTTGATTGTTTACTATCATCATCTCTGCATGTTGTTTGTAAGTTTTTATGGACACTGATGGAATGTTTATATCACTATTCTCAGTCTTTTATTTTGATATAATGTTAGTTGAGCGATCAGGTGCCGAAACATGCACCTATCTTTGTAATATGGTGTATGACTCTTCCTGCACTTCGCTGAACGACAACCTTCAGCTCCTACTTTTTCAAGAATGATGGTGGTTTACAGTTGGCTCCGAAAAAGGCAAGACTGAGGCATGAATATATCGGCCCACTGTAGTCTGGCACCAGTTATTGACAGCCACCAAAACCCTCTGAAATCAGAAGGATATGCCTCCTTCGTAATCAACAGCCTACAATAATACTCAACAACCAGTACAGGCACATTACAAACAAACATGCAAGATCAGCTCTTTACGACATTCCCTTTCACCAGTTTCTTTTGATGTGACCAGGTATACCAGTATTCCTCTCCCCTAATAGTTACAACGCCTCTGCAATTCCAGCAATAATCTGTTGTCCATACAATAGGATAGGTATTATGCTCCTGATAATAATCCTATATAATTTAGTTGGTCTACACCTCTCTGATAGTCTTTCATATGCTGGATCAATCTCTAGACTCTGTTTTGAGTCTGCCATAGACTCACTTACTTACAGTCGTATGTTAGTATTTCACATTCAAATTTTATTTTAAATAAAATGTTAAGAAAATCAATCTTACCACAGATGCAAGGAAATAACACAAATACGATGACTAGGCAATATGGCACATTTTCGATCTGCCCTATGTCCAGAATTTATATGGGACTAGTTGGCTTGGTTCAGAAGTACACAGTTTTTTTTTTCTATGTTAGTGTTTTTATTTTTAGTCTACTACACGTTCAATTCTTTTCCATGTGCTGTCTTCTCTATTTACGTGATAATTACGTCCTTTGAAATAAGAGCTAAGGTTGTTTTTGTGACACGAGTTGTCTGCATGTTCTAACTTTTTCCTCGTATTTTGGGGAAACCCCTAAGGCAAAGCGTGCAAGTTGGTTGTAGACTTAGAACCAATTGTGACGTGCTTTGCGTGTTGTTTTTCTAGCCTTTCCCCTCCTCGTTCCACAATGCATTTTAAGCACAATTTCTTAGAACTTGGAAAAGTGATTATGTCAAGGACGAATTTGAAAAATTTGGGTACCGTTTTGTTCGGCTATTCGTTAGCAAATAATCTGAAGGCGTAGGCGATACCAACAGTTCTAGCAGAAAATTCTTTTATACTTTCTTATTTTGCCGTTATGCCCTATATTGTTATATATTAATTTAGATATTGTATTTAGAAATTCACTACACTGATAGGCGAATCACTACTCAACAATTGGCCCTACAGCTGTCAGTCAGCATTGGTAGTGCAAATACAGTTATAAAAACTCTCGGATTTTCTAAGGTTTGCGCAAGATGGGTTCCTCGAAGTCTCACAAATGACCACCGATTGCAAAGGAAAGCAATTTCTTCTTAATTGTTGGAGCGTTTCAATGCTGATGGAGAAAACTTTTTGGCTAAGATCGTTACAGGTGACGAAACCTTGGCACATCATTTTGAACCTGAGACAAAAAGACAGTCAATGGAGTGGCATCATCCGCAATCACCACGAAGAAAGAAATTCAAGACAATTCCTTCAGCTGGAAAGGTTATGATCACTGTCTTTTGGGACATTGAAGGTGTGATTGTTGTGGACGTTATGCGAAGAGGAGAGACAATCTGTTCGCAAGCTTACATTAAGACATTGAAAAAACTCAATCAACGTTTTCGCAGAGTTCGGCCGCACAAGAATCCAGCAGACCTGCTTCTCCTTCACGACAATGCGCGACCTCACACAAGTCTGGCAACACGGGAAGCAATCGCCAAATTGGGTTGGACTGTACTACCCCATCCACCCTATAGTCCCGATTTAGCACCCTCTGATTTTCATCTATTTGGTCCACTTAAAGATGCACTGCGTGGGACAAGGTTGTAAGATGATGAAGGAGTGATTCATGCAGCGAAGAAATGGCTACATGATGAAGACAAAATCTGGTTCGGGCTAGGAATACATGCACTTGTTTCGCGCTGGCATAAAGCCGTACAAGTTGATGGGGATTATGTTGAATAATACCGATGTTTACATGACATATCCATGTATATTGTATATAAATTTCATGCTTTTTGAATAAACAGCTCCTGAGAAAAACGATGTGGTGCATTACTTTCTGAACGCCCCTCGTACATGGGACCCAAAGACGCAGCAATAGAGAATGCAGTCAGCGACCCATAACTTGACTGCTTGCGTCAGGGTCAGCGAACCAGGGCTGACCGAGACCCTACTCCACCTCCACGTGGTGGTCCTGGAAACAGGCCGCATCACGGCAGTCTGGCTGAGAGAGTAGGGTAGCGATCGAAGAGGGAAGGCAAACCCGGTCATAAAAAATGCCGTGCTGAAGTCGGATGTGCCGGCCGAAAGGCGCAGATATCGCAGCTCCGCTGTAAACAGACACAACGCAACCAACGTCCTTTTCAGGACGAACGAGGAAGAAGAAGAAGAAGTAAGTATAATAACATGGTGTCACGTACGTCTTTATATCATTAAATTGCCTACATCTTCTTCCTATTCTCTCACCCGCATCCTTTATTTTATTATCTTTCCGTACTTGTTTTTCCTGTATTTTTCGCATCACTTGTTTTGCGAATTATATTTTCTTCAGTATCCTCAAACTTTACCCTGGTGTTTTTCTCATACTGGGATACGTAATTTTATTACATAGATGTCAGTCAGACGTGAAGTGTGATTTAGTTGCAGTCCATCTCAGACATCGAGCCGACTTGGGTCTGCACCTTCAGATGACATGACACTCCTGAGTTAGATTCTCGACGTAAACGCGTGAGAATGCTAGGAGAGAGCCGACATCCGTCTGCATTTTCACCGGTCAAACAACGAGTCGCATCGGCCGTACGCTTAAGTAGGAGCGAATATTTACACCTTATAGTCGTAGTTGCAGACGGTTGTCTGAGATTTGCAACTGACACGCGCTTTTCCCGGTCAGTTTGTTAACGCAGGTGCGTAATCGCCCTGGTGGCAGTTACGACACGCCTCTAAGTTAAACGTAGCTGTTATGAGAAGGGGGAGAGATCGGGGCGGGGGAGATAGTTCATCCTTTGTCTGGTTTAAAATATTAACCTAGTTTGAAACTTTATTTTGATTCTTTCTCAATAAATCGCAGTAGACAGGTGGTTCGCGAAGAGTAGAGCTGT
The DNA here is from genome assembly GCA_024509875.1 of Oreohelix idahoensis. Lineage (NCBI taxonomy): Eukaryota > Metazoa > Mollusca > Gastropoda > Stylommatophora > Oreohelicidae > Oreohelix > Oreohelix idahoensis. The sequence goes on from JAMPIV010001161.1 coordinate 12,911, forward strand.
ATAAGCGAAGTTTCTTAGTTTGTTGCGACAATTTGTCGAACTTCTAGACTTCCATAAATATAAGCGTATAATTCTTAATTTTGCGATATCCTGTAGTGCTGTGTTTGAGGTAAATATATTATTATCTAGTATTTTGTGAAGTGATTAAGTGTTAAATTGCCGATTTTATTTCACTAGTTAGATTTTGTGCAGAGTGCTAAATTTATATAGTCTGTATTATTTTCTAGTGACGTGTTTCAGTGGATAGCAGAATAAATTATAATTTCTAGCATTAAACAATAATGTAGCTATAATGAAGTTAATTTTACTGCTAAATAATCAGACGAGAGAATATTTTATATCTAACTTATAAATGATTGATGCGACATCAGTGAATATTGACGGAATACGCACCATATTCCTAATTCCTGATGATCGATTTTATATAACTTATTTCACCGGAAGTTTAAATTATAAGTCAAGCGGTCGGCTTGCTATTTAAAATGTAAGTTATATCGAGTACATATATGTAAATTATTTGATATGTGCTTTTCCTTTTATACAGTGAAATACTGGGGTGACCCGAACTTTACCAGCATTTAATAAGAGTTCATACTTGTGAAGAAATAGACAGTCCTTATTTTGAACCACGTGGGTTTCTCAAGTAACACTGATCTGACAGTGCATAGGCAAACAGAGTTAGACAGAAATACTATATCCCACTAACGGGTTTTCAAAGACTGTAATGATCAATACTGGGCCTGTGAACCAGATCTTAATTTCTTCCATAAACTCTACGTAAAATTTTCTGCCTGGCGGCGAGAATAATTACAATCAATAACATTACTTTCCGACATTGTTGACAAGTGAGTGGGGAACTAAGATTTTCTGTTTGAGAGAAGTTGTCCACCGGTCATCTTCCTAATTTAGGGAAACTTCGTGTTCTGACATTTTGTGCTCGTTTAAGCCTAATTCTTACCTCGTGAGTCAAGTGACATTAACTTTAGTCTGAAATAACTATCGCCTGAAGCAGACGCTCCCCAGATCCATTTTGATGAAACCAACAAACAAATCTGCAGAGCTGGGATCTGTTTCATTAAACGACAGTAACAGATAAAAAGTGTGAGTGTCCAAAATTTGCGCCAGCCGGCGAAACCACAACACGATTGTAAGTATATCAGGGCCCTGATGAAAGAACCGAGTGAAAGTGACGGAAGGATGTTCGTTGTATAATACACTCACTTGTTATATATGTTTTTTTTTCCTTAGGCGAGATTTGCTGCTTAAGTAACGTGTTCCTTTAGAATAGATACTGCTGTCAAAGTCAGTCTATACCTTCAAAGGAGAACAATATTAGACCCTAACCACATGCATCTATAACTCTTTGGGCCATCATCTGTCATCCTAACGGGGCTGTGGGCTAAACCTAGAGTTAAGATCATAACGGGGCTATCATTCTTGTAGCATTTTCCTGGAATTTTATGACTATTTGTATATGTTTTTCCTTGATGTAATTTTTGGTGTTGTGAGAAGATTTTTTTAGATGATAATAATAAAATCTCTCTTGAACTAAATCAGTGCGTTGGTCAGCTCGTTCAAATAATACATATATTCATGGTTATAGATTTCCCACGTCTGTGTGTTTAACTGTCGTCACGTGTATGTGCGTGCCCGTGAGTAGATAGAGATTTATGTAATATATATCTGTGGGTTAGACTGTCTGACACTTTAAAAGCGGTCGTAGAAGATAGGTGAGAGTGAGAGAAGATTATCGCGATTCTCAAAGACAGCCTCTATATCACATTCTATCATCTCACGTGTGGAAATTCTATTCCATTTTACTAACTCACACTGTGACTATCACTCATTCCAACCTATTCAGAAGGGACCAAACCCAAGTCTTAATTCTCCTATCTAAAATCAACGACAAATGTGATCTCGTCCCACGGATTTTTGAACTTAGAATAGGAAGACGAGTACGACAAACGTGGACTCGTCTATCTGGATTTTGTACTTAAGATTCTTTATTCTGTAATAGAGTAAGAGTGTGATGTCTTGTGAGTTGTTATATCTTTAAATAATTTATCCCCTAGACTAACGATCTGTTTACGGGCGTGCTGACCACACAAACTGATAAGTTTTTTCCACAGCATTAAGAAGCATTATACATTTGGTTTACAGGTTGATTTTGTCGGAATACATGTTAATTAATGATTTTGTAATACTAAACGCTGGTAAAGTTTTGTGAGTGTATAACATTCACAAGGGTTCTGAAGCAGGAAGGTGTTTGAACTAAAGTTAAGGAGTGCGTTTCGGACTATTTGTCCAGATTAATTGCCTCCCTCACCCTAACCGTCTTCAGGGGTAAACTTGATAGTGGATTAAAATTAAGGGATTATTTTTCTCTTTAATTTTACAATAATTATTTTGTTTCCACTGTAGCAACTTATTTTTCAGAAGTAATCTTAACTACCATTTAGTTGGCGTAGTCGTGTTTTGCATTAGGTGCTTTATTGCCGATAATAGCAGCGATAGTTAGATTTTTATTTTTGGAGGAGGTATCCCAGGGTTAAATATATCATCTTTTGATTTTTGGTAATTTTTTTCTCGTAACTGGTAGGAACCAGTGTATCCTTTTTCCTTGTTTATTTCTCCACTAGTCTCAGACACTGACATAATATGGCCGAGAGGGCAAAGCTTAGACAACTCCTCAGGGACGAAGCGAGAGAGGAGGGACTGGAAGGAGAGGAAGCGAAAGCTTTTGTCAGGGACGAACTTGAGAGATATGATGCGGAGAGGAAAGCAGAAGAAGCTAGGAGGAAAGAAGCGGAAGACCGGCTATTACAGCAGAAGAAGATTGAGGAGGAAATGGAAATTCGCAGGATACAGCATGAGGAAAAAGAGAAGGAGAGACAGCATGAGAAGGAGAGGGAGGAGAGAGAGGAAAGAGAGAAGGAGAGACAACATGAGTTGGCTCTTAAAGCTCTAGAACTTCAAAGTCGTGGTGCTGCCTCTACCTCCAGCAATGGAGAGTCTTCTCCTCATTCTTCCTTAACTGATCCTTCTAACAGTCAATCTCTTCACCTCACGGCTATGTCTTTTCCGCTAGAATCTTTCCCTTGTCCAAATGAGAAGATTGACACTTGGCTAGAAAAATTTGAGAAAATTGCAACTCTGTACGGTTTAGAGAGGTCGCGTTGGAACATGAAGCTTTCCCAGGCTTTGAAAAGTTCTGCGTATGATGTTTACGCCAAACTGGAAAGCAGCCAACAAGACAACTATGATCTGTTGAAGAAAGCGTTACTGGAGCGCTTTGAAATGAACGCTCGCAAATTTTTGCAACTGTTTCGCAACAGCAGAAAGGAGAATTCTGAATCTTTTCACCAGTTCTCTTCCCGTCTAAAGGGATATTTGACAAAGTGCCTTGAGCTCTCGCAGCTCCCCTCTACCTACGAAGGTCTTGAGGAATTTGTTTTAACAGAACAAATAAAGAACACTTTGTCTGCTGATACCCGGAGATTTCTCGCTGAGCAGGGGGCAGAAAAACTTGAAGACATTTTGGGAAAGTCTGAGCGTTATCACAATGCGCTGGCTGAACTACCGGCCACAAAGCGGAAACCGACAGAGGAGCATTTTCGAAAACATAACCTAGAGCAGTCTTCTCAGGCTTCTAACCAAAATAACCACAGAGAAACTGGACCTCAAAACCCCCCTCCTGAAAAATCCAAGTTCTACAAGAACAAGTACCCCAACCACCCCAAACAGTCTGATCAACCCGACCGTCCTTCATGGCAGCGCGGCCAGAAAGGTCAAGGTGGCAAAGGGAGAACCCCTGAGCACGGGACATATGATCAGAGCCAGCATACCGAGCCGAAACGCATAGGATGCTTATTGACAGTCTCGCAATACGGAATTATTGACAGTGATTCCCAACCTGTTGGGGATAGACCCTCAACGCGAGGTACTGTTACTTTGAACGGTTCTCAAACTTCTTGCTTATTTGACACGGGGCTTTCTTATGATTGCATTGTTGCCAGGAACCTGGTTAAACCCGGACAAGAGACAGGAGAGACCGTCAAACTTTGTGGAGTACGTAAGAGTGATGCACCTACAGCGCTTCCCATCGCATTGGTGGAGATCCACTCTGATTTTGTCAGAGGTGTGATCAAAGCGGCTGTTATGGATGATCCCATCTACCCAGTCATACTTGGCGGGAGATACGTGTGTATTGGGAAACCGGAAGAGCCGATTGTGGCAGCAGTAACTACAAGAGGGCAAACCAAGAAGGAACGGGAGCCTGCGCCTAATTTGTTACCCATGGAACTTAAAGAAGCGCAATACAAGGACCCTACTTTGGCACCCTGCTTTAGGAAACTGCCCATGGCTAAGGAACCCAAACAGCACGGGGACATTTTTTCTGAGGATGGCGTACTTTATCGAAGAACGGGCAAGCCTGACCAAGGTTACAACCAGCTCCTAGTACCGAAACAGTACAGAAGCCAAATCCTAGAAATGGGGCACTCTCTTCCCTTCAGCGGACATATGGGACAGAACGCCACAAACCAACGTATAACCACTCATTATTGGTGGCCAGGAGTAAATACTGATATTATCAGATATGTCAAATCCTGTGCCCAGTGCCAACGTGTGCCACCCAAGCAACGGGCACCCCAGTCTCTTTGGGTGAAATGCCAATAGTGGGAACACCATTCGAACGGGTTGTGATCGACATTTTAGGGCCTTTCGAAAGGACTTAAAGAAGGAACAGGTTTATCCTGACCTTAGTCGATACATGCACTTTATGGGCAGAAGCTATACCGCTAACATGCGCAGATGCCAAGCATGTCGCAGAAGCCCTCGTGCAGATTTTCACTCGGTTGGGATTCCCTCAGCAAGTGTTGACGGATAACGGATCTCCATACCGAAACCTGTTGATGGATGAGATCGTTAAGATCTTGAGGACCCAACACATCCACACTAAGCCATATACTCCGGACGGAAATGGGCTCGTGGAACGTGCTAATGGAAACCTCACCATGATGCTAAGTAAACTGGCACAAGTGAAACCTGAAGATTGGGATCTTTGTATTCCTGGAGCTTTTTTTGGCTACAGAGAATCTCCTCATACTTCCACAGGATTTCCGCCAGCTACGCTTTTATTCGGCAGACCTATTAAGGGCCCGCTTGAAGCCTTACTTCAGTCTCTGACAGACGAGAAGGCGGATGAGACAGTTGTCTCAGCAAGCAAATATGTGTCGGTTTTAAAGGAAAGGTTGAAACTAGAATGGGACCTAGCAACGACTAACTTTAAGCGAGCACGCACCAAGCACGCTAACCGATACAGGAAAGTCGCGAAAGAGAGAGAACTGGAAGCAGGAGAGAAAGTTTTGGTGTTACTCCCTACCGAGAACAACCAACTGAAGATCGGATGGCAAGGGCCGTTTACCGTCCTGAAAAAGATTTCTAAGGCTAACTACCAGATATCCATTCAAGGAAAGGAAAAGGTTTTCCATTTAAATCTCTTAAAGAGATACTTGGAAAGACCTGTGCCGACCTCCGACCATCTCCTGACGATCGCCAAAACTGACGAAGATGACGATAGTGGCAGGGAAACTCCACTGCACACACAGGAAATCTTTGAAAAATGTCAGAAGCGGCGACGCTCTTTCAAGCGCGCATGGGAGACATTCCAGAGGAAGGAAACTTGGGAGTAGACTTGAGTAGGAATTGGACAGAGATGGAGGGGGAAGATGAGAGGGAAGAAGACAGACACCCCAAAGCTACGGTTATAGGAAATTTAATTCCATAACGTAGACATAGAGTGCTTCCATATCTTAAAGGGGGGACGTCCTGTCACGTAGGTCTTTATATCATTAAATTGCCTACATCTTCTTCCTATTCTCTCACCCGCATCCTTTATTTTATTATCTTTCCGTACTTGTTTTTCCTGTATTTTTCACATCACTTGTTTTGCGAATTATATTTTCTTCAGTATCCTCAAACTTTACCCTGGTGTTTTTCTCATACTGGGATACGTAATTTTATTACATAGATGTCAGTCAGACGTGAAGTGCGATTTAGTTGCAGTCTATCTCAGACATCGAGCCGACTTGGGTCTGTGTGGTGAAGTGGGATGTTATAAATATTTATAGGGGGACTTAGTGTACTGACTGAGATCAGCTGTGAAGGTATCTATATCTAATGAGAGTAGTGTATTATAGATAACCTTACTTGCTGCCACATATATATATATCTCAGTCAGAATTATTCTGGAATAGTGTGATGACTACGTTATGTGTCTAGGGTATGTGTATGATGAAGTGTAAGTCACAACAACAGACAGATAAACAATTTAATTTAATCCACTACTCTTGACAACACTGACACTCACATACATATAACACTCTATGAGAATATCTTAAGGAGTCACTGATAACTTTTCAAATAACAATATGTATTCATTGTTGTCATAAAGGTATATGTGTCCTGATTCAAATACAAAGGAACCAGGAATCACAATCAATTTTAATTACAAGTTATGTACAGAATGTATTAATATGAATATTGTAGTGACATATCTTATTACAAATATCCTATGTGTGTCAGTTGTGTAGTAGTAAAATGAGGTAATACTGGTTTTGTTTTGTTCAAGCTCTGTTGGTATTTGTCATCATGACTTCAATAGTTTGTCTTAAGGAAACTAGTATCGGAGATGTTCTCAGTTCCTGATATTAAGACAATTAAATTCCCCTCTGAATGTTATTTTTACAAAGTTATTTCAAGATGAGGGGACATAATGTTGAGCTCAGCTGGCCAAATCAGCTTATCTTGCGTGATGGCGGCAGGAAAGGACTCCTCTGCTCGAATTCTCCCCTGGGCTCTGGAGACACCTCACTGATAGCTAAAAAGACCAAGGAGTATGCTGTCCGACTCTGGATTCAGCAAAGCTCTGACCAGGTGCTGCTCAATACCATCAAGACCACGGTCCCTGAAAACAAGAAGGATGTACCTTCTACTTCATAACTAATTGATACTCTAGTTCTACACAGAGCACAATACATCACAAACATTGAGTTCAGGGCGTTAGGCCAACTGTCAGCTTCATCTGAAATACTTTATACCAGCATTAACCTCCTTAATGGTTACTACGCCTCTGCAATTCCAGCATTATTTCTGTCTAATCAATAATCTAGGTGTCAGTGTACTGTTTGGCCATTCCATGCAGTTTTACTTTCCTCCGACACCTTCTGTTCAGGCGGGAGCATTATAGGCTTTACATCATGTTTGCTACTGAACTACACATATATACAGGCATAAATTAACAATTCACATTCAATTTTCATTAAAAGATACTGAATGTTTCAAGCTTACCACAATTCATGGAAACAAACACAGATACGTTGATTAGCAATGAATTCTGGCACAATTACTGGCACAAATTCCCATCTGCTTATGTTCCAGGCTTTTATTTAGCAAAAATATGAGCTGGCTTCAACGCACTGTTGCTTTATCAAGCTTATTTGCACTAGTGGTCTCGAACTAACGCTCCTAAGTGAGTATATCAGCGAGTCTAGCCAATGGAGCCACGTTTCGACAAGTGTTTGAAAAAATGTTACCTTTCCACGTCTCCCCTAACAACGATAGATAGTATTTATAGCCCGACCAATCGTGGTTAGTCTTTCATTTGTTGCGCTCCAATCAATTTGGAGTTTACATGGTAGGCTATTTCTGTAACGTAAGGTTTTTTTTCAAACACGTTATAAAAAAAATTTTATGAGCAGAAATGATTTTATGTTGTCAGGCATCCCCACTATTTTATTTTGGCTATAACTTGTTAATTCCTAGAATATTTGCATAACGTTGTACATATTCTTTGTCAGCAAACCCTAAGGAGCCCAAATATCCAAATTTAAAAGAGCTAAGTGGCTGCGTTCAAAATATGCAATTTCTAGGATAGTCGTGTAGTTGTTTTATTTTTTTTTATGTGAGAACCGCCACCTGTCCTGCTGTACTGTCAGACTAATGTCAGGATTTCGGACATAAAACAGTAGAATGTCAGGTTTCCACAATAAGCGTTTTTCAGATTTTAAAACCTAACTCTGGGAAGGGTAGTGAATTTATCACTGTCCGTCTGAAAAAAAGTTAGTGCATGTAGTCTTACACGCGTGATGGCAGCATTTGTGTATCGCGCGACGCGTGTTTAGTGTTCGGCTTTCTGCCTCTCCCTTCTCGCTATCCTTTAGTCCATCTGTCTTTTGTTTTTTGGTAACATAGTGTAGAAAAAGACATGAATGGAATTTAAAATTTAGGTCAACTTGCATATTTCAAGGTTTTTCTTAGAAAGGCAGCACATTTTATTGTGTGTTTGGGAAACGCGTGTATGTTGCAGAAGGCCTTTAATATCAACGTGAAATGTTACAATTTGCCGACGAAGTAGAAAAGAAGGGGGATTTCGAGTACTGTCATTGTGACAGCACTGTTCTTTACCATTCTTCTTCCTTTATTTATTATATGTATTTATTAGGCTTTATATTTACTTGATAATTTATATATGTGGATTAGAATATTCCACGACATCTCCCCTCTTAAAACAGACATTATATGTCAGTCCTTTATTCTATATACACATAGAGAAATTTATTATTAGTTCTGGGGTTTACGGTGATTCTCATCACACGGATGGCGGCTTAAAAAATCCGCTCCCAAATTTGTTTTTCCAGATATATACTCAATGCTAAAATTATATGGAGCCAAAAGTAAAGACCATCGGAGTAACCTGGAGTTCTCATGCCTAGCCTGTGCTAGAAACGATAAAGGTTTGTGGTCTGTTTGCAACTTAAAGGCCTTCCCATACAGATAAATATTGAATTTCTTTATCGCCCATATTACTGCAAGACATTCTTTTTCGCTAGTTGAGTAGTTGATTTCAGCTTTATTCAACTTTCTGCTAGCATATGCCACTGGGCTTAATTCCCCATCCAATGCATCTGATTTCTGTAGTAGAGTTGCACCTAACCCAATATTACTTGCATCCGTCCTTACTATGAATTCTTGACTTAAGTCAGGTAATTTCAAAATGGGTTTACTTGTGAGCTTTTCCTTCAATTCTTGGTAAGTCATTTCACATTGTGGTGTCCATGTAATGCGATCTGGATGTCCTTTACGTGTCAATTCAGTTAACGGTGCACATATGGAATTAAAGTTTTTGATATACTTCTGGTAGAAACCACATAATGAGACAAAGGATCTCACGTCCTTCTTGGTTTGTGGTCTCGGGGCTTTCTGTAGTTTCTCTAAATTCTTTGGGTCAGGGGTCATGTTTCCCTGATAAACTGTGTGTCCCAAAAATTCCAATTCTTTACATCCAACGCAACATTTGGTTGGTCGGGCTGTTAAATTTGCCTCCCTAAGTCGATCAAACAGCATGTTCAGAGAGTCAATGTGTTCCTCAAATGTTTCTGTTGCTATAAGGATATCATCCATAAAATTTGTTATACAGGGATTATTCAGAGGATCCAATAATTTTCTCATCATTCTAGAGAAGACACTAGGCGCATTCTTCAATCCAAATGGCAATCTATTAAACTCATAGTGTCCTTCTGAGGTACTAAAAGCTAGGTATGGTCTAACCTCAGGCTTTACTGGAATCTGATAGTATCCTTTACTCAGATCCACTTTTGAGAAATATTTAGCTTTATTTAGTCTGGCAAACAGCTGATTTGTATCCGGCAATGGATCCACCTGTCCTTCTGTAATAGCATTCAGTCTCCTGTAATCTATACAGAGTCTATGTTCTCCAGAGGGCTTCCGTAAGAGTACAACACCGGAACTATACGAAGACTCACTGTGCGAAATAATTCCTTCCTTCAATAGATAGTCTATCTCTTCCTTCAAAGCTTTCTCCTTAGCAAACGGAATCGAATATGGTTTCATACAGACAGGTGTGGAGTCTATTAGTTTCATATCATATTCCAATAGGTTTGTATGCCCTGGTCGGTCTGTTAACACCTCTGCATGATTATTTAGAACCTGTTACACTCTCTCTTTCTGAGTTTTCGTTAAATGTGTACTGATTTTCACCTGTGCTGCTGTCTCACAGGGGTGTAATGGATACTCAAATGATGAAAGTGGTTCCTTTTTCATCTCCATGGCGATGGACAAGGTCAACAAGTGTGTCTCTTCCTGATGTTCTCTTTCCAAATATTTCTTCAGGAGATTCACATGATAGATTTTTTTTTTCTCCTTCTTATCTATCTTATAATTTGTTCTAGACACCTTCTCTAAAACTGTATATGGACCCTGCCATCCAATTTGTAACTTATTCTGACTCCCAGGCAAAAGAAGCAGTACTTTCTCTCCCACAGCCAAATTTCTGTCTTTCGCCTTCCTGTTATAATAGGCAGCATGTTTCTTCCTGGCTTGTTTCAAATTTTCATTGGCAAGTTTCCAGCCAGTTTTTAACCGAGTGGTCAGCTCATTCACATATTGGTATGAAGATGTAATGTTTTCCTCTGCCTTTTCATCAGTCCACGTTCTTAACATAGCTACATGTGGACCTTTAATTTTGTGGACCTATTTGTCCATGCACCGGTATGGTCTCTTCCACTCGAAGCTTTATAGTGATGATTTTTCCTCCCAGAATTATCATTCACAAAACGACCGCTACCAATTTTTCTTTTGGGGCTGTCTCCCCTCTTAAAATTCTTGATGAGAGATTTCCTCTCTACATCCTCTTCCTCCAGTTTGTTTAAGTCCGATTGAGGGATTGTCGGCTTATCCTGGGGTAAGACATCTTTTTGCACTCTCCGCATAGTGGCCATTGTAAAACAGTTAAGTGAAGCTTGTCCGTGAAAAGGGGCTTCCCATTCCATTTGGTCCACTTTATCAAATCTATTTTTCTTTTTATTATCAGGCCTAATTTTGCCCCGTGGCGTGTCCAGGTCCTGATCCATGTTCCCACTTGTGGGTGTTCCCTCATGGGCTATGCTACACCTTTCTACAAAATTCTCAATGTCCCATCTTGCTTTGGGCCAATAATAATTGTGAGCCACCTTTTGAATGATGGTACCTATCTTCTCATGGTCCCCATCTGGTTTCACATGTAGGCTCCTTATTAAGTCTGCCCTATATCTTTTAGGAAGTACCAGCTGTCCTTGACCTTTGGATCTAGCTCCAGTCTTCCTATACATCAACTTGTTTTTCATGTAAAAATCTCCCTTGCCTGGAGTTGTATGACAAGTTGACAATTTTCTGAAACAAGGCTTGAGTGTTTTATCCCCAGCATGTGCCTTCCTCATCTCTTCTGGAGTGGTATCTAACATAATATCCTCCTCCTGTCTTGAGGTCGACCTGACCTGAAGGGTTGCCATATACACAGGTTTCCTTCTGCAACGGTCAGTGTCATGATTGTCCATCTGACAATTCTTACACCACCTTTTTCCTTGGTTGAAAGATTTTCTTTCATCATATTTCCTTTCATCGAATTGTGGGAATTTATTTTTATTTTCATACCGTGGCCTATCAAATTGGTGCTTACCTTTATTTTGATCCCTAGGATCAAATTTATTAAAGTTCTGTGGTGCCCTAAAGTTATCCACTTGTTTCTTTTTATTACCTGTTACCTCTGCTTGAGCTGCTTGATACCTTTCAGCAACATTTAGCAACTCACCCAGCCTCTCTGCACCTTGTTCCATGAGAAACTTTCTCAGGTCTGGAGCCATGGACTCTCTTAATTGCTCTATAAGGACCATTTCCTTAAGATCTTGGGTTTTCCCCAGAGAAGTCCATTTCTCCAAGTATGTCTCTATTCGTGCAGAGAACTGGTGATAGGTTTCACCTGACAGTAGTTTAGCATTCCTAAATTTTTTCCTATAGAATTCTGCATTCTTTTCATACCTTAACAAAAGAGCCTGCTTTAGCATGTCATAATTTTCCTGATCACCTCTACTCATTTTTGCAAAAACTTCATAAGCTGCCCCACGAAGTCCCTGAGATAACTTTAAGCTCCACCTTTCTCTCTCTAACCCATACGTGGTAGCTAATAGTTCATACCTATTTAGGTAGCTCTCTATATCATCGTCTTTCTCAACAAAATGATCTAAATGAAAATTCATAGCTGAGGTTGAGGCTCCCTGAGTAACCGTAGCATCAGAGGCAAAGGGACTGGCACCATTTTCAGGAGCATGGCCTTGAAACTCAAACTCCCTTAGTCGTAACTCATGTTCCCTTTGTAATCTCTTATCTTCTGCTTCCCTTTCTGCAGCTAATCTCTTGTCTTCCCTTTCTGCAGCCAATCTTCTTTCTTCTGCTTCCAATTTCTTAGCCTCAGCCTCAATCTGCAACCTCTTAGTCTCAGCCTCAGCTTGTAACTTCTTAATTTCAGCCTCAGCCTCAAATTGTAACTTCTTAATTTCCCTTTCAGCCTCTAACTTTCTTTCGGCCTCTTTTTCTAATCTTCTTTCTTCGCGTTCAATAAATTTGTCACATTCTGTGGTGACATAGGCAACCATAACTTGCCCATCTAATCCTAACTCTTTTGCAGTCTGAACAGCAGCAGATCGAAACTTGGCCAGGTCCGCCATTGTCTATCAGGTAAATTTCTACAATGTCTAACCAACAATTTAATCTCTAAATATATCTAATGGACAACACAGGCACCGTGAGCTCAACCTTATTTAATTCCACCCAAGGATACCTTTTAATTCTTATATTCCCTGAAGTGAATTACCCCCAATATTTTTAATAGGGAAAGATTCAAAATCCCAAGAGCGAGACCCCAATATATGTGGTGAAGTGGGATGTTATAAATATTTATAGGGGGACTTAGTGTACTGACTGAGATCAGCTGTGAAGGTATCTATATCTAATGAGAGTAGTGTATTATAGATAACCTTACTTGCTGCCACATATATATATATATCTCAGTCAGAATTATTCTGGAATAGTGTGATGACTACGTTATGTGTCTAGGGTATGTGTATGATGAAGTGTAAGTCACAACAACAGACAGATAAACAATTTAATTTAATCCACTACTCTTGACAACACTGTGACACTCACATACATATAACACTCTATGAGAATATCTTAAGGAGTCACTGATAACTTTTCAAATAACAATATGTATTCATTGTTGTCATAAAGGTATATGTGTCCTGATTCAAATACAAAGGAACCAGGAATCACAATCAATTTTAATTACAAGTTATGTACAGAATGTATTAATATGAATATTGTAGTGACATATCTTATTACAAATATCCTATGTGTGTCAGTTGTGTAGTAGTAAAATGAGGTAATACTGGTTTTGTTTTGTTCAAGCTCTGTTGGTATTTGTCATCATGACTTCAATAGTTTGTCTTAAGGAAACTAGTATCGGAGATGTTCTCAGTTCCTGATATTAAGACAATTAAATTCCCCTCTGAATGTTATTTTTACAAAGTTATTTCAAGATGAGGGGACATAATGTTGAGCTCAGCTGGCCAAATCAGCTTATCTTGCGTGATGGCGGCAGGAAAGGACTCCTCTGCTCGAATTCTCCCCTGGGCTCTGGAGACACCTCACTGATAGCTAAAAAGACCAAGGAGTATGCTGTCCGACTCTGGATTCAGCAAAGCTCTGACCAGGTGCTGCTCAATACCATCAAGACCACGGTCCCTGAAAACAAGAAGGATGTACCTTCTACTTCATAACTAATTGATACTCTAGTTCTACACAGAGCACAATACATCACAAACATTGAGTTCAGAGCGTTAGGCCAACTGTCAGCTTCATCTGAAATACTTTATACCAGCATTAACCTCCTTAATGGTTACTACGCCTCTGCAATTCCAGCATTATTTCTGTCTAATCAATAATCTAGGTGTCAGTGTACTGTTTGGCCATTCCATGCAGTTTTACTTTCCTCCGACACCTTCTGTTCAGGCGGGAGCATTATAGGCTTTACATCATGTTTGCTACTGAACTACACATATATACAGGCATAAATTAACAATTCACATTCAATTTTCATTAAAAGATACTGAATGTTTCAAGCTTACCACAATTCATGGAAACAAACACAGATACGTTGATTAGCAATGAATTCTGGCACAATTACTGGCACAAATTCCCATCTGCTTATGTTCCAGGCTTTTATTTAGCAAAAATATGAGCTGGCTTCAACGCACTGTTGCTTTATCAAGCTTATTTGCACTAGTGGTCTCGAACTAACGCTCCTAAGTGAGTATATCAGCGAGTCTAGCCAATGGAGCCACGTTTCGACAAGTGTTTGAAAAAATGTTACCTTTCCACGTCTCCCCTAACAACGATAGATAGTATTTATAGCCCGACCAATCGTGGTTAGTCTTTCATTTGTTGCGCTCCAATCAATTTGGAGTTTACATGGTAGGCTATTTCTGTAACGTAAGGTTTTTTCAAACACGTTATAAAAAAATTTTATGAGCAGAAATGATTTTATGTTGTCAGGCATCCCCACTATTTTATTTTGGCTATAACTTGTTAATTCCTAGAATATTTGCATAACGTTGTACATATTCTTTGTCAGCAAACCCTAAGGAGCCCAAATATCCAAATTTAAAAGAGCTAAGTGGCTGCGTTCAAAATATGCAATTTCTAGGATAGTCGTGTAGTTGTTTTATTTTTTATGTGAGAACCGCCACCTGTCCTGCTGTACTGTCAGACTAATGTCAGGATTTCGGACATAAAACAGTAGAATGTCAGGTTTCCCCAATAAGCGTTTTTCAGATTTTAAAACCTAACTCTGGGAAGGGTAGTGAATTTATCACTGTCCGTCTGAAAAAAAGTTAGTGCATGTAGTCTTACACGCGTGATGGCAGCATTTGTGTATCGCGCGACGCGTGTTTAGTGTTCGGCTTTCTGCCTCTCCCTTCTCGCTATCCTTTAGTCCATCTGTCTTTTGTTTTTGGTAACATAGTGTAGAAAAAGACATGAATGGAATTTAAAATTTAGGTCAACTTGCATATTTCAAGGTTTTTCTTAGAAAGGCAGCACATTTTATTGTGTGTTTGGGAAACGCGTGTATGTTGCAGAAGGCCTTTAATATCAACGTGAAACGTTACAATTTGCCGACGAAGTAGAAAAGAAGGGGGATTTCGAGTACTGTCATTGTGACAGCACTGTTCTTTACCATTCTTCTTCCTTTATTTATTATATGTATTTATTAGGCTTTATATTTACTTGATAATTTATATATGTGGATTAGAATATTCCACGACAGTCTGCACCTTCAGATGACACGACACTCCTGAGTTAGATTCTCGACGTAAACGCGTGAGAATGCTAGGGGAGAGCCGACATCCGTCTGCATTTTCACCGGTCAAACAACGAGTCGCATCGGCCGTACGCTTAAGTAGGAGCGAATATTTACACCTTATAGTCGTAGTTGCAGACGGTTGTCTGAGATTTGCAACTGACACGCGCTTTTCCCGGTCAGTTTGTTAACGCAGGTGCGTAATCGCCCTGGTGGCAGTTACGACACGCCTCTAAGTTAAACGTAGCTGTTATGAGAAGGGGGAGAGATCGGGGCGGGGGAGATAGTTCATCCTTTGTCTGGTTTAAAATATTAACCTAGTTTGAAACTTTATTTTGATTCTTTCTCAATAAATCGCAGTAGACAGGTGGTTCGCGAAGAGTAGAGCTGTATAAGCGAAGTTTCTTAGTTTGTTGCGACAATTTGTCGAACTTCTAGACTTCCATAAATATAAGCGTATAATTCTTAATTTTGCGATATCCTGTAGTGCTGTGTTTGAGGTAAATATATTATTATCTAGTATTTTGTGAAGTGATTAAGTGTTAAATTGCCGATTTTATTTCACTAGTTAGATTTTGTGCAGAGTGCTAAATTTATATAGTCTGTATTATTTTCTAGTGACGTGTTTCAGTGGATAGCAGAATAAATTATAATTTCTAGCATTAAACAATAATGTAGCTATAATGAAGTTAATTTTACTGCTAAATAATCAGACGAGAGAATATTTTATATCTAACTTATAAATGATTGATGCGACATCAGTGAATATTGACGGAATACGCACCATATTCCTAATTCCTGATGATCGATTTTATATAACTTATTTCACCGGAAGTTTAAATTATAAGTCAAGCGGTCGGCTTGCTATTTAAAATGTAAGTTATATCGAGTACATATATGTAAATGATTTATATGTGCTTTTCCTTTTATACAGTGAAATACTGGGGTGACCCGAACTTTACCAGCATTTAATAAGAGTTCATACTTGTGAAGAAATAGACAGTCCTTATTTTGAACCACGTGGGTTTCTCAAGTAACACTGATCTGACAGTGCATAGGCAAACAGAGTTAGACAGAAATACTATATCCCACTAACGGGTTTTCAAAGACTGTAATGATCAATACTGGGCCTGTGAACCAGATCTTAATTTCTTCCATAAACTCTACGTAAAATTTTCTGCCTGGCGGCGAGAATAATTACAATCAATAACATTACTTTCCGACATTGTTGACAAGTGAGTGGGGAACTAAGATTTTCTGTTTGAGAGAAGTTGTCCACCGGTCATCTTCCTAATTTAGGGAAACTTCGTGTTCTGACATTTTGTGCTCGTTTAAGCCTAATTCTTACCTCGTGAGTCAAGTGACATTAACTTTAGTCTGAAATAACTATCACCTGAAGCAGACGCTCCCCAGATCCATTTTGATGAAACCAACAAACAAATCTGCAGAGCTGGGATCTGTTTCATTAAACGACAGTAACAGATAAAAAGTGTGAGTGTCCAAAATTTGCGCCAGCCGGCGAAACCACAACACGATTGTAAGTATATCAGGGCCCTGATGAAAGAACCGAGTGAAAGTGACGGAAGGATGTTCGTTGTATAATACACTCACTTGTTATATATGTTTTTTTTTTCCTTAGGCGAGATTTGCTGCTTAAGTAACGTGTTCCTTTAGAATAGATACTGCTGTCAAAGTCAGTCTATACCTTCAAAGGGGAACAATATTAGACCCTAACCACATGCATCTATAACTCTTTGGGCCATCATCTGTCATCCTAACGGGGCTGTGGGCTAAACCTAGAGTTAAGATCATAACGGGGCTATCATCCTTGTAGCATTTTCCTGGAATTTTATGACTATTTGTATATGTTTTTCCTTGATGTAATTTTTGGTGTTGTGAGAAGATTTTTTTAGATGATAATAATAAAATCTCTCTTGAACTAAATCAGTGCGTTGGTCAGCTCGTTCAAATAATACATATATTCATGGTTATAGATTTCCCACGTCTGTGTGTTTAACTGTCGTCACGTGTATGTGCGTGCCCGTGAGTAGATAGAGATTTATGTAATATATATCTGTGGTTTAGACTGTCTGACACTTTAAAAGCGGTCGTAGAAGATAGGTGAGAGTGAGAGAAGATTATCGCGATTCTCAAAGACAGCCTCTATATCACATTCTATCATCTCACGTGTGGAAATTCTATTCCATTTTACTAACTCACACTGTGACTATCACTCATTCCAACCTATTCAGAAGGGACCAAACCCAAGTCTTAATTCTCCTATCTAAAATCTACGACACATGGCTGCTATAAAATTGGTAAGGGAAGCTTGTAATATACTACTCGTCAAAACTCAAGGGCCACTTAGAAAAACCTTGGTTGAAACCATAAAACAAATCTGATATAAACGTAATTGGTATCAGTCAAAACGGCATTTATTGAATACCAAATTGACATGTCACGTAATGAAATGGAAACACACATTCAAACGCAATGAAGCTGTGAAGTGTGTCATCCACCTTTTCAAAAGTCACACAATAGATATTGGACAAATAGACATTTCAAAATCGGGTATGACCACCGTTTGCAGCAAGGCATTCAAGACAGCGTAGACGCATCGAGTCCACAAGGGTCCGAAGAGTATCCCGAGGAACTGCTTGCCATTCCTGAAGCAGAAATGCAGTCAGCTGTGCAACATCCAATGGCAGGGGGTGATATGTTGACAATATTCGACCAAGGACATCCCAGAGGTGCTCAATCGGAGGAAGGTCAGGTGAATGAGCTAGCTACGCCATCCTGATGATCCCATGTTGCTGAATAAACTCATTCACCACACGAGCTCGATGGGGTCGAGCGTTATCATCTTGGAGGGTGGCATTACCACCTATGGCCTCCAGAGCAGGCTGAACAATTGGTCTTAAGATTTCGTTCTGGTATCTTGGGCCGGTCAAGTTGCCTTGGATGATGTAGAGTGGGGTCTGTGGCGGGAGGTTATATAAAATTATTTACTTATGTAAGAGTATGCCAGTAAAGAGTTCTGGTCTTACAAGTAATACCCCAGTCTTAGAAATAAGCACTGGTAAATTGTTATCATAAAAATAGTCAGACTGTGAAAACCCTGGCCCAGTTGGTAAGCAGTAGTACCAGGATTTAAGGTGTCTCCTCCCTATGACTATCTTATGATTACTTATATTCTAGGGGATAAGTAAAATGAACATTCACTGAAACCACAAATGGAAGAAGTGAATAAATCCTCAGGTACAGGTAAAATAGTTTAATAATTACACTAATATTCTATTTCTACTAGTAGGAAAAGAGCATACACATATATATATATATAAAAGTATTCACACAATTACTATTATTGTCTGTTTAGAATTCAAGATCTTGAATATTAAAGTTACTGCAATCTGCAATCACTGTTTTTAGTCTCTTGACTTTCCAATTAATTGTCATCAGTTGACTGAACTATGGATTTTCACTATTAGCTGTTTCTTATATATTGGTGGGCAGTGTCTTAACTGACACTTATCTGTTCAACTTGATACTGCTGACACTGAACTGTCCTTTGCTGATATCAGACTTGGTAGACCCAACAGTAGGGATGCCAATGACCAGTTGAAGTTCACTCTTTGGGGTCCTGCACTTTTGTGGGATGGCCTCTGATGAACAACACAGGCTTCTGATACTGGACAGTCTGGTTTGAGTTATTTCATGGAACCTGCAACATATCAGCCTTGGCTAATATCTGGCTAGACTTGTAGCTGACTAGCACAGATGTCAGACCAGTCAGTCATCAGATGTCACCGTTATACGATCATAGTAAGTAAGGACATCATTTCAGTGATATAGCATTAATATTAACATTTCAATTAAGTGTAACTGACTAGCACATAAGTCAGACTAGTCAGTCATCAGGTGTCAAAGTTATACAGTCATAGCAAGTACCATCATTTCAATGATACAGAATTAATATTAACATATCAGTAATAAATATCATCTGGTTTATTCCGCTCCTATACATCCCTTTCTGATCTATAGCTTGATCTTTCTAAGTCATATCAAGTACATTCAAATACTGATGCTAGTCTTAGCATCTACACACAATTAATACATCATTAAATTAAATGAGTGACCGAGCGATCAGGTTGCTTTCTACTGAACTGGCTGTAGAACACTCCAGTTTACCAGCTGTAAATGGGTACTCAGTTGTGCGCTCAAACAAGGGAAGGAAAAGGCAGCGAGGAAGGGGACTAGTCACCTTAACCTAATAAACGCGGTATATAATTCATTTCCCTATGGCATTCTCTGGTCATGGGACTGCCTTTATCTTCGTAAGCGATAAAGCATTTAATATCGCCGAGATACAACATTTAATACAATAAATATTTTCTATTTGGCTGTGGGGCTAGTTTGAATACCTTTTAGTACAAACAACAATCATCCACAAAGCACATGTTTAAATCATATTCAAAATAACAATACATTATAACAATGACTATTATACAGGCATATTTTGTGAATACTATATGAACCTGAAATAACAAATATTATACACGGTAGTTATCATAATTTCGCTTACCCTCAGACCCCAGACACTTGACTGACAATTTCTGGCGATCCGCTCACACTTCAGATGGATTTAGAGTTATCTGCCCTCAGTCTTGTCTCAAACCTCTTTCGTTGTGTGCTCTCAGAGTTTTACCGAAACGCTTATATACGCATAGCGCGAGCGTATCGGAGGGTACTGACGTCACAGCTAGAACTAGGCCTAAAAAATCTTTCCCGAACATCGATTTCAGCCGATCTGTGCGTCGACTGAAATTTCTCATTCCTGATCTTCGGCTTATACAGTATCCATCCTGCTCCATCTTATCTTGTTTTATACAGCCGATAAATCTCTATCTTCCTATCCATGTAATTTCCCAAACTGTTATTTGTTGATTTTAATATTTAGAACAGAAGTGGGTTTACATGCTTTTCTGCGTAACTGAGGGCAGCCGAAATACGCCTATATCTCCGTAAAAGAGAACTTCCTACTGTTCCTTCTTATATGCAGTTATACACAATCCTTCGCTGTACTAAAATGTAAAATCCTTTTCATAATGATTCCCTTCTGCTTTTATTTATCCTTGGCGATTTCCTCTGTCTGATACACATTTCGCTGATACGCCGCCATTTTGAAAGCGGTCAATCGATCGTTGACGGGTTTATAAATCTACATGAACCCGTTTGCAATGACTTGAAACCAATTTTGCGACAGGGTCCTGCCATGTCTGTAGAAGCCTCCCCAGACCATGACAGAACCCCTACCATAACGATCCACCTCTCGAATTGTGTCATCAGTAAATCGCTCTCCTGGTCGTCTCCAAACTCGAATCCTGGCATCATTGAATGACACAGTGAAGCGAGATTCATCAGTGAAGAGAACTTGACTCCATTGTTGCCTTGTCCATCGGATGTGCTCGCGACACCAAGCAACACGGGCTCTGCGATGAGCAGGAGTAAGAGGGATTCTGACTGCAGGACGTCGAGCAGCCAGTCCAAATTCATGTAAACGTCTGCGAATGGTGCTTTGACTGACATTAACGTTTACACTTTGTCTCAGCTGACATCTTAGAGTGGAACAAGTCACTGTTCGATGGCGCAGGGCTGACAACAAGAGGTACCGGTCATCATGTCTATTAGTGCATCTAGGGCGACCTGGCCGGTGGCGATCCTCCACACTTCCTGTGGCCTGAAATCTCTCCAGAATTCTTTGGCTAGTAGAGTGTGACACTGCAAGCCGTCTAGCAACCTCACGGACAGATAAACCACTTTCAACCCACGCTATAGCCCTCATTCTTTGTAAGGTGTCAAGACTTCTTCTCGGTGGCATGGTTTTTGCAAGTGATGAAACTACCCTAAGTCTGCTGATTGTAAAACAAATTAAGATTGAACTCTGTTCACGAAAAGTCGCCATTGCACGTGGAATGTCAATCAGCACGATTACTTCACCTGTTTGGTTGTACGGAAGTTTGAAAAAACAGATTAAAAATGTGAATTTATGGTCAGCAAACCAAATTGCACGTGATCACCATGGTTGTCGGTGAGTTTAATAACACATAAGGAAGGGAAACCCGAGGCCTGTAAACAGTAAATTAATATTAGACAAACATAAAGGTATGTTTTCAGGCACTCGTAAGAAATAAAGAAGTAGAACACTTAGACAACAGAAAAACAACAGACGTGAGTGGCTTACCCAGGGTTCGAACCCCGTACCTACCGTACGACAACACCGCCTAGCTATACAAGCGAATCACACTAACCTCACGGCCAGCTAGGCATCCCCAAAAAAGGATGCTTTACTGACAGGTCATCAGTGCGAAACACAAGATAACACCGGAAGTTTACAATGGGCACCCCAGCCTATTAATGACGCAATCACTTCTGTTGTTCCTCTATTCTGCAGTATGTGTCAGTCCAAACAAGACAAAGACCTTGATACTGTCTCCAGTAAATGATAGAAGACTTAAGGACAGTAGTATAGAACAGAGGGTAGGTTTCTGGTATTGTATAAACATTAATAACACATAAGGAAGGGAAACCCGAGGCCTGTAAACAGTAAATTAATATTAGACAAACATAAAGGTATGTTTTCAGGCACTCGTAAGAAATAAAGAAGTAGAACACTTAGACAACAGAAAAACAACAGACGTAACCCTGGGTAAGCCACTCACGTCTGTTGTTTTTCTGTTGTCTAAGTGTTCTACTTCTTTATTTCTTATGAGTGCCTGAAAACATACCTTTATGTTTGTCTAATATTAATTTATTGTCGGTGAGTTGTTTTTATGCTTAACGTGCACAGAGGACTGTCAGAGGAAGATATTGCACCCATTTTTACTAAAAACTTCCTTCATTTAATCATTCTATGCGCTTATATAAAAGTGTATTGAAAATAATAGGGTGGCCCTTGACTTTTGACGAGTAGTATACTGTATGTGGATTTAACAAATAAAACAGTATGGATTCAGTTGTGCCTTTTAACGGTACACCAGTACACATTTCCTTGACATGTTAATTTGTAAAACGCTTTCTGTACCATTTTTTTTTAAATTTTCGTTTTTAATTTATGTATTCTTGGGCACAATGGGCTAATCACCTGTTTGCCAGACACTTTGATTACATGTTTTGCCCAGGAGCCTTGTGCTGTTTGGGTCACCTCTACACCTCGTTTTACGGAGTAGAAGAGGTTTCGATTATGAGATGAGATGAATTTATGTATTCTTCTTAGTTTCTGATGAAGAAACAAATATGAACTAAAGGTACAGTAGTAGGAAAAAATAATTCGAAGTACAGGGTGATCGAGAAGTCTCTCTGCAGTATGTTCAGTGCTTTAATAATATGATACAGTAATTGACTTTAATTAGATTTACTTTAGTACTACTTAAAAGTAGTATTTCTCAATTATTTTCGCATACACCATTAGTGTTTGTTTAAATAATTTAAATTGCTATGTAAAATAAAGAAATTTAAAGTTGTAAATTACGGCTTTTTAATAATAATTTTATCATTTGGATTGTTTCCCTTGATTCATAGTGGTTGGTTGTTCGTCCATCACGGGTGATGAAGACCACTCTGTTCATACAATTATTTAAGAATAGGTTAGTCTATGGGTACGAAGGTGACTGAAGAGCCCGATGCGGGCCTGGAAAGATCTTGGACAGTGTGGGCAGGGAATGTTTGCTTCATGTGAAGGTTTTATTTCACGGTCCTTTCTAGCTTGTCTCCGCTGTTCCGCTGCTGCTCTTCTGGATGATTCACATGCTGCTGCACCTTTACGAAGAGATGTGCGCCAAGCAGTTCGGTCTTGCGCAGCAGCTTCCCATGTGTCTGGGTTTATGTCAAAGGTTTTTAATGACGTCTTTAACGTGTCTTTGAAGCGCTTCTTTTGGCCACCATGGGAGCGTTTACCCTTCTGCATCTCACCATAAAAGAGTATCTTTGGCAGTCGATGGTCTGGCATGCGGACTACATGACCTGCCCAGCGAATTTGTGACTGCATCAGAATAGTATCAATACTAGGGATACCAGCTCTGTCAAGAACGGCGGTATCCGGGATCTTGTCTTGCCATTTGATGTTCATTATCTTCCTGAGACAGACTGTATGGAAGTGGTTTAGCTTCTTTACGTGGCGCCTGTATACAGTCCATGTTTCACATGCATATAGCAGCACTGGAAGCACCGCAGCTCTGTACACCTTCAGCTTTGTCTGTAGACTAATGCCACTTCGATGCCAAACGTTGGTGTATAGTCTGCCAAATGTGCTGCTGGCTTTGGAGATCCTGGTGTTCACCTCATCATCAATGACAATGTTCTGGGATAGTGTGCTACCAAGGTATGTGAATCTGTTCACAACATTCAGTTTCTCACCATTAACCTTGATGACTGGCTCAGTATAAACTGTGCCAGGAGCTGGTTGGTACATGATTTCTGTTTTCTTCGTGTTGATGGTAAGCCCAAAGTTGGTGCAGGCTTCGGAGAATCTATCCACACTATGCTGCAGATCAGCCTCTGAGCCAGCATTGAGGGCACAATCATCAGCAAACAGAAGATCTCTGATGGTGTGTGATTTGACCTTGGTTTTTGCTTGAAGCCTCCTAACGTTAAACAATTTTCCATCAATTCGATAACTAATGTCGATTCCTGTGTCCCCGTCTCTAAAAGCATCAGTCAGCATAGCAGAAAACATGATACTGAACAGAGTCGGTGCAAGTACGCACCCTTGTTTAACTCCATTTGAGACGGGGAAAGGCTCTGATAGCTCACCGTTTTCCTGAACTCTAGCCTGCATTCCATCATGCAGTTGCTGCACTACTGTGATAAATTTCTTTGGGCAGCCGTATTTTGCCATGATCTTCCATAGACCCTCTCTACTGACCGTGTCGAACGCCTTTGTCAAGTCGATGAAAGCTGTGTACAGGTCACAGTGCTGTTCTTGGCATTTTTCTTGTAGCTGTCTTGCAGCGAACACCATATCTGTGGTTCCACGTTCTTTCCGGAATCCACACTGACTTTCAGGTAAAAGACCTTTGTCAAGATGAGCCGTAAGGCGATTCAAAAGAATTCTGGCGAATATCTTCCCAGCGATTGATAAAAGAGAGATGCCTCGATGATTGTTGCAGTCTTGGCGATTACCTTTACGTTTATATAGATGTATAATTGAGGCATCTTTAAGATCGTGTGGGATGGTTTCACTCTGCCACATTTGCTGGAAGATCATATGAAGTTTCTCTATCAGAACTGCACCGCCATCTTTATAAACCTCAACAGGAATTGAATCGGAGCCAGGGGCCTTTCCACTAGACAGTTGACGAATCGCTTTTTTAGTTTCCTCCAGAGTTGGTACATCATCTAATGCTTCATTTATAGGAATTTGGGGCAGGCGGATGATGGCTTCGTCGTTAATAGATGATGGCTGGTTCAAGATATTATTAAAATGTTCAGCCCAGCGTTGGAGCATTTTTTCCTTGTCTGTAATTAGTGTTTTTCCATCTGCATTAAGGAGGGGAAATGATCCTGATGATGTTGGACCATAGACCGCTTTGAGTGCAAGGTAAAAGTTTTTCAAGTCATGGCTGTCAGCAAAGCCTTGGAGCTCATCTGCTTTATTACTCAGCCATGAATCCCGCATCTGGCGTAGTTTATGTTGGACGATTCTACGCATGTTGTTGAAAGCGTCTTTCTTGGATGTAGATTTTGGATCATTTAAATATGCTTTATGGAGATGGTGTTTCTCAGCCAACATCTGCTTTATATCATCTGAGTTCTCATCAAACCAGTCATTTTGTTTCTTGATGGAAGGACCCAGGACCTCTGTAGCAGTGTTGTAGATCTGCTCACTTAGGGCTGCCCAATTTGTTTCCACACTTTGGCCGTCTAGCGAGATAGATTTGAGACGGTCTTCTAAGGTGTCAGTAAATGACTGTTTGATTTTTGTCTTCTTTAGTTTGGTAACATCCAGCCTCTTTTGAGTTTTCTTCCCCTGAGGGCGCCTGGCTGGTTGGATACGAATTTTAAGTTTAGATACAATGAGGCGATGATCAGTCCAGCATTCGGCACCACACATGGACTTGGTCACCCGGACATCTTGCCTGTCCTTCTTCCTAACAATTACATAGTCAATTAGGTGCCAATGCTTTGAGCGAGGGTGCATCCAGGAGGTCCTGTTGCGGGTAGGAAGTCGAAAAATGGTGTTGGTGACAAGGAGGTCATGTTCTGCGCAAGTCTGGAGGAGACGAAGTCCATTACTGTTACAGCGACCCACGCCGTACCTACCAATAGTGCCATTCCAGGAGATGTTATCTGAGCCTACTCTTGCATTAAAGTCACCAAGAATGATGAGCTTATCTGCTTTAGGAACTGATGCAATGACTGCATGTAGTTCTTCGTAAAACTTATCCTTGACATCATCCTGGTTTGTCATAGTTGGTGCATACGCGCTAATGATGGTGGCATGTTTTCTTCCATAGAACAGAGGGATCTTGACCGTCATGAGTCGGCAGTTCGTCTCTCAGGTCTGTTTGCGTTAAAGTCTTTGTCAAGTAAAGTGCGCACATTCCATGCGCCTAGAATGAGGGGGAAAAATCTGTCCTTTCTTTTTCTTATATGTCGACCGCCGAAGTAGGGTACCCACCAACCGCGGTAAGCTGGTTAGGTAATGGTGAAGCAGGCAATGTTTAGGGCACCTTTTCTAGCCCCTTCCTCATGCCATGGAGGTGAGCAGTGCTTTCCTAAAGAGGGCTGCTCAGACACTCAGGGGGCTGCCGAATCCCACTGCTGCTCCGATCAGTGGAAGACGACCATATGGCCTGAGCCGCCTGTGTGTAGGTCTGCGACTACGACTGCCAGCGTACCCACGCCTGCCGCTTCGCCGCTCGCCCATCGCCACAGGACTTGTTGTGAGTGGATGGATGAATGGATGAATGGATGAAAGAGTGACTTGCGCGGTGATTTGGATTAAAGTGAGGAAGAGTTGCGCAATTCGTCGACCTCACTCTCTCGCCTGGGTCCATCTCAATCCAGTGGCAAGACAAGTCAAGACGACTGGAGATGAAGTCAGGTGCAGTGGATGACCAGGGCTTTCTACGTGCCTCGCCGTGCTCCTTACGCTCCACAGCGCGTTGCTGGTAATCGCCGTCATGCCCGTTGAACCAACAGGTGGTTTCTTCCGCGCAGTCTATCGAATCCAGTCTTCGCATGCATGGGTGATTCATAGTACTCTTGCACTGAACCCACTGCGGAGAGATTTTTCGATCAGCCTATATGAAGTTTCACTCATGCGAGTTATTGCCCTTCTGGGAAACACAGTTACTTCATATTTACTAGTACATTTACAAGCTTTCTTATTTCTCTGTCCTGGGTAGTTTCCTGGGGTCTCTGAGGAAACACAAAACGAGCAGGATGACTGTTTCAACAGGCATGTTGTAAGAGAGAGAGAGAGAGATAAAGAGAGAGAGAGAGAGAGAGAGAGAGAGGGAGAGAGAGACTAACACAAGGCTGTGCATGGGGAACGAACGAACGAACGAATGAATGAACGAACGAACGAACGAAATCTTTATTTCATCAGGGTAAAGAAATAGGCAAGATTGCCTTTTTTTCATTTCCGCCCTGCAATACAATTCTCAATGTTTTAAAATTAAAATATTAACTTCAATCACAATTAATCAATATCACCATCACATTCAGTAACTGAGCACACACAAGTACATTTACTCATAGTCATTCACCCACATAGAGACTTTTTTTTTCGTACGCCCGCTAATACTCGAGGCGAAATCTCAGGTTATTATTAATGTCTAGCCTGACATTGATTTTACGTGAGTATCCCTTTTTCTTGTACAGAGACAGGTGTCCCTCAGCATTCAGGCGGATACTCGCCGATTTCGGAGGTACCCATTAGAGCTGGGTCGGCTCAGGAGCCGCCAATCCCTGGTCGACGACACTCCTTCAAATGTCATCGCCAGGTCTCGAGTTAATCCAGTCCAAATCTCGGTCGACGAAAAATCCTCAAATGCCGTCGCCCGGGTTGGATCCTGCATCACCCGGTTGCCAGAGCGGTGTGGTAACCACTACGCTAGCGCGGCTCCTTGCATAGAGACGAGAGAGGGATAGAGGTACAGAGAGAGGGATGGATGGCAGGCTCATTATGTAAAACAAATTGATACAGAAATAACCGTTTCCAAGAGTTTGGGCTTTGGCTTCTTCACAGGGACCACATGCAGTAGTAGCGCCACGCTTCATGAACAGAGAAAGAAGAGAGAATGATTATTCTTCAGTGAATAGTGAATATTTCTGATGGTATACAAAATCAGTTCAATCCCAAATGTGAAGAGGTGGGAGAGACAAGAAAGAAATGAAAAGTTAATTTTTTTGGGTGATGTGTCTAAAAATACCATTATTGTAGAACTTACAAAAAACAAACAAACAAACAAAAACACACACACAAACAAAACAAAACATAAAATAAATTCAGATATCATTTCCGATATCAATGTACCGAATCCTACTTCTCGATGTAGTATAGCGATGATAAATCAGGTCTCATTCTGGCACGCTTGGGGGGTCATTTCAACGCCTAACTCCCAAAATTAAAAACGAGATCAGTCGTAGCAATATTTGCGTCTGAGTTACCCTTATTAATACTGTTTTACGACCGCAGTATAGACAACGTTCAGAAATATAGAAATGTGTATATTTTCCTTCTTCTCTAACTCAGTGTTTCTAAACCTGGCATATGTGTACCCCGAGGATTACAAGCAGTTTATCAAAGTGGTACAGGAAGTATTTGGTAAATAGCTATATTGTCCTATTGAGATATTTCAAAAGTAGTACAGTAGTGTTAGTGGAAAACAAAGTTTTTGGATTGAAGTGTGAAAAGCGAGTCCTGTTCTCAGTTAAAGCCAAAGGAAGAAACAAACTGGACGCTGAACATGATATGCGAGTATCTCTTTCAAAAAGTGTTCTTAAAATAAAACTGTTGGTTGACAAGGAACGGAATCAAGGATCTTACTAACTTATTTGAATGCGTTCAAATAAACACGTGACAACTATATGACACTTAAAATGTTGTTAGGTAGCAAATAAAGTTTTCTTTATGGTAAGTTATTTAATCATGTTATGTACTATCTAACGCGCATATGCATGGTGAGCTTTTGAATCAATTTCTGTCATTTTGAATAAGGGGTGCTGGAAGGTTTACTAACAGCCAAAGGGGTATAGCAACCAAAAAAGATTGAGAGCCCCTGCTCTAACTGTTGTTTTTCAATCAACACAGTCACGGACACACTGATCTAAAAGAATTGGCAAAACTGCAGATAAAATATCTTTCTAACTTTGAGATGTAGAAGTAATTCAGTCAATTAACTCAATACCCTGCAGCCCCCCAAGGTGCATACGCCTTCAACAAAGAGATGTAAAGTCCTCCTGTCACGTGCCATCAGCTAAAGTTTTTTTTCAATGTTTTCCTCATTATTTTCACTTCTGTCTCAAGCTCCCTTCTCCATGTGATTTAGTCTCTGCCTTTCTTTCCCTGGGGATTTCAAAAGAAGGACTGACTTGTAACGCTATCAGCACGTTTCCTGAATACGTGTTCTATCTATCGCCAGCGTCTTCTTTTCTTCTCTTGTTCCACTGGTACTCGTCTGCTTATTGTCATCAGTTCAACATTAGTCACCTTGTCATACCAGTCACCTTGTCATACCAGTCACCTTGTCGTACCATTTCAATCCTTCTGTTTTACGCAAGGACCAATTTATACAATTTATACATGTCTGTAGCTTTTTGGTTGTTGGTTTTTGCTGTTCTCCATGTTTCAGATCCATACAATAGGACTGACTTGACATTCTTATTTTTATGTTGGACTTATTTCTCATGATCTCCATAAGTTTCCCAATGCAATGAAAGATCCTCTTGCTTTTTGTATATGACTTATCCATATTGTTTGTTGAAGCTTTTGTTTTCAAACGTTTTTATGGTATGGATTAACCAGCCCTATGAGCAACCCTTCTTAGTCGATCTTTTTTTACGAACTGCCTGGTGGGTACAGTATTATTATTCTTTGCTTCCCTTTCGGGCCCCGGTAACACACTAGTGAACGCATTAAGTGCCGAAAGTTTATATAAAAGAAAACACAATGACTTTCATTATCTCGCAATTAACATAAAATTATAATTAGATCTAATCAATGACCGACAAAATGTGAAATAACATTTGGTTATTGGCTTGGTTTTAAGGATCATCTTCATCGCACATGGACAACTCTATCAGCGCTCTGATCGCCTCCCTTAGATCACACAGGGAAGATCTCAGCACAGTGCACGAACTCCGTAGCACCGACAAGGACCCCAAATGTGTGTATACAGGAATCACACATTCTATAAATATATTTGTGGTGGGTAGGTTTCCTAATTTTTAAATTTTGCCAGGACAGCAGTTGTATGGCCTACGATTTCCAACTGCCGATGGATTTTAAACGTGTGCAACTTGCACAAGGGAATTCCTATTGTTTTTGCCCTTATCCGAGAAGGCTATTGTGACGATATTTTGGTTGTGTCCTTTCATTCCTCTTCTTCATCTTTCTCTCTCTCCATTTATTTCTTCATTTTTCGCACATAAACCTGTGTCCCGTCAGCCCTCAATCATCGGTTGATCTCAGTTCATACTGCGATGGCGTTATTTCACGGTCAATTAACCATCCTTAATGATTAATTGTAATCGCTTAAGTTGTTGAACCAGATTTGACTTCATACGGTCAACGGGAAAATGACTGTGGTCACGTAACTATTTCCGCCCTACCCAGACGTAGAGATTAAACACATGCGGTGGTGAATGCTTATCGCGACAATACTGAGTCAGACTACAAAATAAGACCAGATTGTTTGTCTGAAAAAAAAAACAACTGTGGTCAGTGATATGTCGCCAATTTATCTGTCTGTGACTGAAATCAGGGCAGGTGAGAATTGCGTAAGCATTTCCGCCCAGATTTTGGTAATGATAACTATAAATTAAAGCCAGTATGGGGAAACAGATTAGTGATGGCAAGATTTGAGGGATACGTTTGCAGATGGGTTCATCAGTGTGTATAGGAGTAAACGAAAAGAACATAGCCATACATGATTATATTTCATAGTATGACATGATATTCTTAGAATATCGTACATTATGAGGGTGAAAGTAATATTTACAGCCCCTACCCACTACGTTCTAGCTCAGGGATTGGATTAATTGAGAGCAGGAAATATAATTTTGTTTGAATTGGAAGTTTTGTCGGAATACGCCATGCGGAGGCTTGGAGGAAAAAGGAAATATAACATAGCTAATTCGGACGCTAACACACATTCCATTCCAGAATCGTCAAAGAGACAGCTCGGACCGAAGCCAGGAAAGAATAGAGTTAGTATTCTGACCTTATAGGACCGGGCAAAACACGTATTGGAACTCCATCTGAACACTACAGCAATGAAGATTTACCTGTTAATACGGAAACCGGACTCCTACAGGACCTACTCACAAAGTAACATTGTGATTCTATAATAGAAATAATACCACAGACGTGTGTTCGAGGAATTTGCATCAAGTTGCCGAGACTATTCAAACAGAGCAAAAAGTCTTTAGTTCCCAACCTATATTGGGGTGAGTTGTGACATATTTTATGTACTTTGAATTTGACATGTTTGTGCCTGCTGATGGTTATACAGGACCTTACGAGGCTGGCAACCTCAGCTTAGGAAAAAAAGTATATTAATAAACCACCATAGCAAGCGCTGGGGATTGCTTCAAACTAATTCGTACAGAGAATCAAAAGCAGAGGTAACCTCAGACTCCGAATGGAGCAGTGAGTGAGTGATGATTACATCACATATGCATTGTGTGCATATTATCATTTTGTGAGATATATGTAACTTAATAATATTCCTTCAGACACAAGCCATTGCACTCGCGCTGTCCAGACACATTTTCCCCATTAAATTAACCAAAAGAATAATGGTGATTTCTCATCATATT
The DNA here is from genome assembly GCA_024509875.1 of Oreohelix idahoensis. Lineage (NCBI taxonomy): Eukaryota > Metazoa > Mollusca > Gastropoda > Stylommatophora > Oreohelicidae > Oreohelix > Oreohelix idahoensis. The sequence continues at coordinate 44,205 of JAMPIV010001161.1, forward strand.
CCCTGAGTTATGCTGTATATGCTCAGGGAGAATAAAATTTCCGAGAGACAAAAACGGATGGACGGACAGCGGGAAAGGTGCCTGATTAATCTTCCGGCTACAATATACTTAGCAGAGGCATTTAAAAAAAATATTTTCCTCTTAAGTTCGTGGTACGAGACCAGTTCGTGGTTCGAGGCTACAAGACCATTCTTGCTACGAGTCTGTGATTTAGAAAACTGACTGTCGAAACTAGACGACTACATCTGACGGGCCTGTGGAGATACTCAGTACTGACAAGAGGGGAGGTTACCCCCTGCGCCCTTCGCTCGGGACGTGCCCCTTATCACAGAGAGGCGAACTGACGAACAACAGCAGAAGTGCTCACCGATTCTCAGCTAAGTGCTTATTAAACAGGTCACAGCAGCGAACATTTACTTTCCATCAAGTATCGATGACGATAACATAATCTTTTTGCACCCCATCGAAACATAACCGTGTTTATTTTTAAATGTTACATAATAATTGATAACACTGACAAACAACATTTTTCTTTCTTATATAAGAATAAGTGTTCTTAGGTCAGTTTCTTGCGCTGATTTCAAATCTGAAATCCGTTTATCTCTATCACATCGGGTTCTTAAGATATTTGTGAATAAATATATTTTTGGGAAACCGTTGTTTGCCCCGTTTCATTTTTACTTTATAACTTATTAAAAATTAATAAAATGCAAAATAATTCTACTTTTTATACTGCTAAAAGATGCATGACATATGTTACGCTATTTTTCAAATAGTTACTTTATTTTTGAAATAATTCTGAGCGAAATATGGCTTCTAGAAGTTGTAGAAATTTGGCTGATCTGTTCTGTTACGTGTTCGGATATTTTACCGATCGTGTTCACCAGAAAAACTTTACACCATTACTAAAGAAAGCATATGAACTTTATTTCGATTCGAAAGTTGATGACGCAAATAAATCTTGGAAGCCAAATGCAGTTTGTTCGACTTGTGCAAATACATTGGCAGGTTGGTTACGAAAATCGCCGAAGCATAAGTCGATGCCTTTTGGAGTGCCAGTAATATGGCGTGAACCGACAAATCACGCTACTGATTGTTACTTCTGCTTGACAAATATCCATGGTTTCACTTTTAAAACTAGAAAGTCTGTGGTTTATCCAAATATTGAATCGGTTTCGAAACCAGTGCCTCATGATCCAGTCACGTGTCCGATCCCAGTTCCACCAGAACAATATCCGTTGGACGTGAATGAACCATCAGAAAGTGATAGTTTACCTGCTTTAGAAACTAATTCTGACTCGGATTATATACCGGTGAATGATGGTGTTCACTTAATTAACCATTCAGAACTTTCAGATCTAATACGTGATCTCGCTCTTACCAAAGGACAAGCAGAATTACTCGGTTCGCGACTCAAAGAATGGAATCTTTTAGCGCCCAATACTCCAATATCTAAATTTCGTCATAGACACAGAGAGTTCAATACTTTGAGATGGATGATGACATTTGCTATTGCAAAGATGTAAACGGTCTAATGGTGCACCTCGGTCATGAGCACATAGTCAGCGAATGGCGACTTTTCATCGACTCTTTCAAGACTAGTCTAAAAGCCGTGTTATTGCATAACGGAAATTTATTTTCATCAATTCCAGTCGCCTACTCTGTTCATATGAAAGAAACTTATGACAATATGGCTATACTTTTGGCAAAAATAAAGTACAATGACTACCAATGGCGGATTTGTGGAGACCTAAAAGTCATTGCAATTCTCACTGGCATGCAGACTGGGTATACTAAATTTTGTTGCTTCCTATGTGAATGGGACAGCCGCAACAGACAGGAACATTATGCAAGAAAGGTGTGGCCTATCAGGGATCGTATGCAGCTCGGGCATACAAATGTAATACACGAGCCGTTAGTTAACAAAGACAGCATCATTTCCCCACCGTTACATATAAAGTTGGGGCTCATGAAGAATTTCGTAAAAGCGTTAGATAAAACGAACAAAGCTTTCACTTATCTTCGAGAAAAGTTTCAGCAAGTTAGCGATGCAAAGATAAAGGAAGGTATCTTTGTAGGACCTCAGATTAGAAAAGTTATTGCAGACAAACAATTCGAGAACTTGTTACATGGTAGTGAACTTCGCGCATGGATGGCATTCAAATCGATCGTCGATAACTTTCTGGGAAATCACAAATCTGTCGACTATGTGCATATTGTTAAGCAGTGCATAGATGCATACAGAATTATGGGCTGTAACATGTCCCTCAAAATCCATTTGCTCGATTCGCATCTTGACTTTTTCCCTGACAACCTTGGCGAAGTCAGCGATGAACATGGAGAACGATTCCATCAAGATATCGCCATAAGGGAGTCACGTTATCAAGGACGGTGGAGTGTGACCATGTTTGCCGATTATTGTTGGATGCTTCATCGCGATGTACCACATGCCATTCACCGACGAAAGTCGACTGCAAAGAAATTCAAGCCTACATAACTGTTATACTTCTTGTACGAATGATGTTGTAATACTGTATGCGTTGTTAAAAAAACTTCAATTGCGTATTTCTAGAGATCCCGACCTGATAGAGAAAAACGGTTTGCAGATTTAAAAACAGCGCATTAAAATTGACCAGAAAAACATAGATATGTTAGAGAAAGACAAAAATTTTTTTTTTTGTTAGCCAGTGTAATTAAATTTGTTATATGTTGTTTTACAAATTCCTAGTGGATTCAGTTATTATAGACAGAAGTGCACACGTATGAATCCATATCTTTTATATATATGTATATATATATATATAAATATATAAATATATATATATATATATATATATATATATATATATATATATATATATATATATATATATATATATATATATATATATATACACACACACACACACACTTATAGAGCCAATAACAATAATAATAAGACGAATTTTACTGTTAATTCAGTTGAGGGCTTGAACGAGCTAAATCATACTACATTGCTCTTCACAAAGTTGACGAGCAGATAAAAGTTAACATTGCTAAGACACATTCAGCATTGTTCTTGACTTCTGAAACATCTTGTGAATACTCCCTCGAGGTAGAAGCATCATCATCCTTCTATCTGTATCTCTGCCACGAGTAATCTTGGGCGAAGGTAGACACCTTTGAAGACCCACACTAGATACTCTAGGTTTTGGCCATTGCTGGACCACCACTGCAGAGAAAAGGGGAGACAACCCGTGTCAGCTAGGTATCTGATTTCACTATCCAGGAGATCAGGGGGGAGTATGATATCATTAGAAACCACTGGTTCTGAAAAAAAATTTCCATCAGATACTGGTAGCGACCCAGTTCCTTTAGATTTAGAGGCGGACACCATACAGGTTAATGACAATAAAGTAAAGTAAGCTTGTTCTAATCAGTAGCAATAATTTAAAGTAAGATAAAAGTTATTGTCATTATCATCAACATCCCCATCAACCTTGACCTTCTGCAAGGAGAATAAGCCTTAAACAAATGGTGTCAGATTCTCTTGTCCTGTGCCATTAGCTCATGATGTTCCCATGTCTTGTTGATTCCTGTTATTTCTGTCTCCAGTACTTGTATCAATATGTTATTTCTGTCTCCAGTACTTTTATCAATATGTTATTTCTGTCTCCAGTACTTTTATCAATATGTTATTTCTGTCTCCAGTACTTTGATCAATATGTTATTTCTGTCTCCAGTACTTTGATCAATATGTTATTTCTGTCTCCAGTATTTTTATCAATATGTTATTTCTGTCTCCAGTACTTTTATCAATATGTTATTTCTGTACTTTTATTTGTTATTTCTGTCTCCAGTACTTTTATCAATATGTTATTTCTGTCTCCAGTACTTTTATCAATATGTTATTTCTGTCTCCAGTACTTTTATCAATATGTTATTTCTGTCTCCAGTACTTTTATCAATATGTTATTTCTGTCTCCAGTACTTTTATCAATATGTTATTTCTGTCTCCAGTACTTTTATCAATATGTTATTTCTGTCTCCAGTACTTTTATCAATATGTTATTTCTGTCTTTTATCAATATGTTTTATTTCTTTCCAACTTTTTATCAATATGTTATTTCTGTCTCCAGTACTTTTATCAATATGTTATTTCTGTCTCCAGTACTTTTATCAATATGTTATTTCTGTCTCCAGTACTTTTATCAATATGTTATTTCTGTCTCCAGTACTTTTATCAATATGTTATTTCTGTCTCCAGTACTTTTATCAATATGTTATTTCTGTCTCCAATACTTTTATCAATATGTTATTTCTGTCTCCAGTACTTTTATCAATTTTATCACTTTTATCAATATGTTATTTCTGTCTCCAGTACTTTTTCAGATATATTTCTGTCTCCAGTACTTTTATCAATATGTTATTTCTGTCTCCAAGTACTTTTATCAAATATGTTATTTCTGTCTCAGTACTTTTATCAATATGTTATTTCTGTCTCCAGTACTTTATCAATATGTTATTTCTGTCTCCTGTCTCCAAACTTTTATCAATATGTTATTTCTGTCTCCAATACTTTTATCAATATGTTAAAAGTCTCCATACTTTTATCAATATGTTATTTCTTTTACTTTTATCAATATGTTATTTCTGTCTCCAATACTTTTATCAATATGTTATTTCTGTCTCCAATACTTTTATCAATATGTTATTTCTGTCTCCAATACTTTTATCAATATGTTATTTCTGTCTCCAGTACTTTTATCAATATGTTATTTCTGTCTCCAGTACTTTTATCAATATGTTATTTCTGTCTCCAATACTTTTATCAATATGTTATTTCTGTCTCCAATACTTTTATCAATATGTTTGTCTTATTTTCTATACTTTTATATGTTATTTCTGTCTCCAGTTCTGTCTCCAGTACTTTTATCATATGTTATTTCTGTCTCCAGTACTTTTATCAATATGTTATTTCTGTCTCCAATACTTTTATCAATATGTTATTTCTGTCTCCCAATACTTTTATCAATATGTTATTTCTGTCTCCATACTTTTATCAATATGTTATTTCTGTCTCCATACTTTTATCAATATGTTTTTTCTGTCTCCAATACTTTTTTCAATATGTTATTTCTGTCTCCAAACTTTTATCAATATGTTATTTCTGTCTCCAATACTTTTATCAATATGTTATTTCTGTCTCCAGTACTTTTATCAATATGTTATTTCTGTCTCCAGTACTTTTATCAATATGTTATTTCTGTCTCCAATACTTTTATCAATATGTTATTTCTGTCTCCAATACTTTTATCAATATGTTATTTCTGTCTCCAATACTTTTATCAATATGTTATTTCTGTCTCCAATACTTTTATCAATATGTTATTTCTGTCTCCAATACTTTTATCAATATGTTATTTCTGTCTCCAGTACTTTTATCAATATGTTATTAGATATTCCGCGTGTTACCGGGATCTGAAAGGAGAACACATAATAGTAACACTAAACTACAGGCATGTTGTTAAAAGCGACGTAGGAGGGTTGGCATGGGGAAGACTACTTAATCCTGTAAGCCGTTAACAACTTCAGTAAGTAAAGATATAGCCAGTGAAACAGGATCTGATAAATGACTAAGATCTAGACACATAATAATTATATGTAGTGTCTAGTCACATATTTAAAGTGCTTTTACTTAAATGTAAGTTTGTTTTTATTTCTTTAAAAAAATTAAGTTTTGCATACTTTTGGTGAGACACATGCCGTTCAACCTAGACACTGGGTCCGTCGGTTATATTAGGGCGCATGTTTAAATAATAAAGATCTTGTAAGTAGCCGAACTGTCGAGATGACCAATGTTTAAAGAATCCCTCAAAGTGCAACATATGGCACCATGTTAAGAATAACGTCAAAGCTTTCATTCGACTGACAAATGTAACGATAAACATTGGCATGTTCTTAAAATATTGCGTGGATGCGTCTCAGGCAGATAATTTCTCTCGAAAGGATTGGAAATAACGAGCTGGATATTCTGGTTATTCACACTTATCTCCCATGTTATCTGTATTTTCAGCACTTAATTCTCCAGGAAGTAATTTGCATGCACGCAATCCGCCTTAGTTCGTGGGCGACATTTGGGAATCATAAGGAAAACTTGTTTTTGTCTACAGCAAATGACAAATCTGTAACGCCAGTGGCGTAACATGAATGTGAGCTCTGACAGTCAGGTGAACTAGAAACTGTATACCGAGAGAGGTCAAGATGATACACAGAGAGAGAGAGAGAGAGAGAGAGAGAGAGAGAGAGAGAGAGAGAGAGAGAGAGAGAGAGAGAGAGAGAGAGAGAGCGTGTTTATGTTGTGTACAAACATCACTCTTTAAGGGTTCCTGGTACTGGAAAAATATACGAGTGGGCAAAACTAGTGAGTGCCTAAAAAACTAGGCGAAGGGTGACGCAGTCGCGATTTTTTTTTTCCTAGTGAATTCTTCATTTGGGTTTTAGTACAAATATGAAATCTGTGGAGGTTCCGCAGAATAAGCACTGTTTTGTAATACCGTGCTTATCCAACATGCTGTTCCCCTAGGTTTTTCAGATTCCGAAGTCTTTCTTATCTCACTTTGTACCACTGGTACTTGGGGATGTCTAAGGGCTAGTTTTTGTTGGAATATACTTTAGAGAAATTTTTTGTTTGTTTTACATTGATTAACAAAGACCTATTTAGTTAAATAGTTTGTTACTAAATTAATGATCACCACGCGCAATAAGCAGATTTATGAAAACATAGCAGCGCTAAACTTATAAAAATATATTTAGACTCTACAGAAACCGAAAAAGTGTGATTAGAACATGGGGGAAACTTTAGGTAGTTTTGATAGTAGGGAGCGGAGCGCAAAGTAGATCTGTGAGCGTTAGTTGTCCTGCTACATGGTTCATGTGGGGATGAATCTTAACATTAGTATTTGGGGGGTTTTAACGGGTTTTTCGTTAATGACAACCACAATTTTTTGTTTGTTTTCGGAATTTTACAACGCGATGGTGACATAGAGAGGTATTTTTTGTTAGAACTTGGGGCTTCAGCTTTTTCTAAATCGGTACGCAAGTTGGTTAATGCCATGAAACAATAAATTATTTTCATGGTCACAGCATGCCACGGCGAGGCTGGGGAGCCTGTGGTACTTTCCCGTTACTTTAATTACTTCGAACCCGGTCAGGATTTTTCGTGCTCCTTTCCCATTCACAGGAAGGGTTTTTGATGCTAGCAGTTTTAGCCCTGCTCGAGGTCTTATTGGCATTTAGTCACCTGTGTCGACGTGCTATACGTTTTAAAATGCGTCCTTTGCCAGGACTTGAACTTACAATCCAGTCACATGTGTCCCGAGTTACCGAATATTTCACTGCCCTACCAATTTTTCCGCGAGCGCCAGGCACGAATTAGACCTGGAGTTTTTTCGCAACCCCGATCGCCAATTTTGGCAGTGTGGTAGAACCATTAACGGCCATGAATCGTTAGGGTAGCTTCCAAAATGGTACATATAAATATTTTATCGGATGTTTTAGCTTCACAATATTAGGATGCAAATTAACGTTTCGATCAGTATAGCTTAAGTAATTTCCATACAGTTAATGTCTTCTCCCACATCTTTCTTGGTTCATTATACTCCTGACGATGTTTTTTGCAAAAAATTAATATAGTTTGGGGCCAATTTGGGCCACGAAGGGGCCCCTAGGGCTATCAGGGGGACCAAATTGTCTAGCCCTGGGTTCTGGTTGGGGGGGCAGGCAGTAGTGGGATGCCGACCAACAGGTGGCCAAAAAACTCAAGAATGCACGGGCTAAATAAATGGGTCTTACCAAAGGGTACTACCTTCGGTGCACAAGGTTGACACTCCATGGCAGAACTCGAAAGGGAAAAGAAAGGTATAGCGATGCAAGAGTAGGAAGAAAAAACGGAAATTAAAGAAAAATGAGTAAAGGAAGAGGAAGGAATAAAAAGAAAAAAAAGAAGAAGGAAGGGAGAAGGGAGACAAAAAACAAGAAAAGAAAGAAACAAACAAAAGAAAAACAAAGAAGAGATAAGCCTCCCCCCATGATGCTTCACTTAAACCTCAATAGTCAGAACGAAATCCAATCAAAAGAACAGGTTGAGGGGAATGTCATGTTAGTTAGTGGGGGGCGAGGAGCATACAGACGTACCAAGAACATCCTCTGGCGGAATGGGCAGGGCAAATTGTTCAAACTTAATGTCTGAATTTCGGCGCGCGCCTAGTTTAATCTAATGCGGGAGAATTAAGCAATTATTTTTATTTCATCTTCGTTTCAAAAGTCCCCCACACCTGGATTCTATACTCAGTGAGTGGAATTCTTATCATTCTGTGTATAGCTCAGAGTATAGAGTGTATTGTAGTAAATTTTGACTGAGACAAACAGGAAAGTGCAATGTCAAGAAATGACTATATCGGGCGTTAAATAGAGTGTAATATTTTACAAATAACAGATTTAAAATAATAACCTCCCCCCCCCCCTGCCCATGTTCCGTGGTCCCCCAAGCCCGGATGAAAAAGGAGGTAGAGGGCGGCCTGCACATGGAGGAGCCGTAAAGAGGCAGCCCCAAGAGAGAAAACCGGACTGATTACTAAAGCGCGACGAACTGGAACGGAGACTACTGGACTAGACGACTTATGGAACTTGGAACACAAGAAGTTTCGATGGGAAAGACAAGGAGCTGGTGGAAGAGATGAGGGAAAGCAAAACTAGAAATCCCCTGTGCTATAACGGAAACGAAGAAAAAAGGACACGGAGTACCCATGATGATCATCGATGGCAACACGTTGCTCTCTACAGTGGTGTATACCCATATCTGAAAGAGCTAAAGGGGGCGTGGGTTGCATTGTGGCCCAAAATCAAAAAGATAGTATCAAGGGATGGAACTTTGTCTCGGAGCGCATTATGGTTGTAAAACTAAAAGAAGGAGAAACCATAGTCCACCTGGTCATAGTGTATGGGCCAAATGAGGATGAGAGAGCAGAGGTCAAGGAGGAATTCTTCGAGCTGCTTCAAAAGGACAGTGGATGACTGCCTAGATGAAAGTTATCATGCTCGGAGATTTAAAATGCCAGAGTTGGAAATGACCATGCTAGATGGGGTGGCGTTATCGGAAGATATGGAGAAGATACTCTCAATGACAATGGAAAGCGACTCCTTAGATTCTGCAGTGAGCAGAATCTGATCATTACAAACACAAAGTTCCCCCATAAGCGCATACATGCATACACTAGATGTGAACCAACCAAGAATGAGAAGTCAGTGATCGACTATGCCATTGTTCGGAGAAGCTCATTCAGATATGTCCGAGATGCAAGAGTCTGGAGGGGGCCAGAGATTGGAAGTGATCACTACCTGCTAACAATCAAACGAACAACTGAAAGAGTTGCTCAGCCTAGGAACTGCCCAACATCACGCAAGAAACCAAGTAAACGAGCAGGAGAAATGAGCATTAGGACCTACAAGCTGAGAGAGAGCCAGAAATTAAGACCAGATATCAGGGGCTTATTGCTACAGCAGTGAGCAACACAGAAGAACGACCTGATGACTTGGAAACCCCCTGGAATAAATTCAAGGATATCATAAAGACAGCTGCTGCAGAAGCATGCGGTGAAGTCCGACTTGGGAACCAGAGAAAGAGGACACCTTGGTGGACAGAGGAAGTCAAAGAGAAAAATAAGAGAGAAGAAAATGGCATGGAAACAATACTTAGGAGCTAAAAACACAACAGGACAAATGGAAAAATATAGAGAATATGTGACACTCAGAACAGAAGCAAAGAACAAAGTGCTAGCAGCAAAACAGAAGTCCTGGGAAGAATTTGGAGAAAAGCTAGAAAAAAGATGCACAAGAAAACCAGAAATGTTTATATAAGACCCTAAAGAACATGAGGAAAGAAAAACAATGCCCTCTCAAATTTATAAAGGACAAGCAAGGCAAATTGCTTACTGCCCCGAAGGAAGTAATGGAAAGATGGAAAGAAAATTTCTCAGAACTCCTGGATGGTGAGCATGATGAAGCATCAGAAATGATAACCACTGACACAGAAGAGGAAACCAATGATGGTGAAGATGACATAAAGATGGAAGAACTGAGGGCAGCACTAGAGACAATCAAGATGGGCAAAGCAGCAGGGCATGATGGTATAACACCAGAAATGGTTAAGTACATGGGAGCATCAGGCGACCTATTACTCTTAAAGGTCCTACAGGCAGCATGGTGCAACAAGACCATACCAAAAGGATTGGGAGATTGCCATCATAACACCAATTTTCAAAAAGGGTGACAATCGACAATGTGGAAACCATAGAGGCATATCCCTTCTCAGTGTCCCTGGTAAAATCTACTCTAGAATCCTAGAGCAGAGACTCCGACGCCTAGCTGAGCCACAATTGGATGAGGTCCAGTGCGGATTCCGAGCAAACCGAAGTACTCAAGACCTAATCTTCACACTCAGACAGCTGAGTGAAAAGGCCCTTGAGTATAAGAGTGAGATCCATCTTTGTTTCATAGATCTGGAAAAAGGCGTTTGACAGGGTCCCCTGGAGCAAACTTTGGGACTGTTTGGCAAGGAAGAATATTCCAGCAGCACCTCTGATTCATGCTATACAGAGCTTCTACAAGTCTTGCAGAAATTATGTGAGGACAGCAAACCATAAGTCAGAAGAGTTCAGGACCACCACTGGTGTAAGACAAGGTGATATCCTATCACCTTACCTCTTCATACTCCCTATGGACGATGTCATCAAGGCATGTAAGGAGAGAACAAGAAAGTATTCAGTGGGGTACTGGAAGATGAGACAGTTCTATATTTCGGAGCTGGCATTTGCTGATGATGTTGCCCTGATTGCTAAATCAGAGGCACATCTCCAATCCAACCTGCAAGTCTGGAAGGAAGAGCGGGAGAAGAAAGGGATGGTCAAAAGCAGCTCTAAAACAAAATCCATGGTGATATCACGAGAAGAAAGAAAACATCAGATTAAGTTGGGAGAACAGGTCCTGGAGCAGGTCGACCACTTTAAATATCTCGGAGCTATTATAGATCGAAAGGGAGGCATCAAAGATGAGTTGGCCACTCGAAAAGCAGCGGCTGGGAGACTTTTTCAGGCCATAAATCGTGGATTCCTCAGCAAGAGAGAGGTTGGTAAGAAAACGAAGATGGCTGTATACCGCTCCACCTATGTCCCAGTCTTGACATATGGATGCGAGTCATGGGCAATGACTACAACCCACAAAAGCCAGATCCAAACCTCAGAAATGAGGTATCTGAGGAAGGTGGGTGAAGTAACAAGAAGAGACATGGTACGCAACCAGACGATACGTCAAGGCCTAAAAATCCCATCCGCTGCAGACACCAAATAGAACAGTCCCAACTAAGATGGTTTGTGGCCATGAGGAAGAAGACAGCTGATTAGTAAATGGTCCCTGAGCGCTCATCCTCTTTCCGAACACCCTCTACAGACCCTCACGGTATAAGTGGGAACGAACTAAGTAAGTAAGTAAGATTTAATAATCATTTAGGTCAGGGGGGGGAGTGGGAGGTAGAGGGATACCCCGGATATAAAAAGTTTTCGTTACGTTATATTAATACCACTAGAGTATGCACGTGAACGACACATAAAATAAAAATACCTGTCAATATAATAAGTTCTACTGTGCGCGTAAGCGTGTGCTCAGGTGGTGAGGCTTTTTTACTTAATGTTTCAGTTAGCTAAACACTTTTCGATTGGATGAGTGGCTGAGCGTTTTTCCTATGGGTCAGCTCTGCGGGGTTCCGAGATCAATATCTGGAGGTTCGCATACAATCCTCTAAAAGTCTATGTCTTAAATTTTGAAGGTAGTAGATAAAGATTTGGTCCATGCTGGATAGACTGGGAAAGAGTGTGTAGAACTCAGTGGAGAATTGCGAGCGCGAGGAAACTAGAGGTACACGGTATTGAATAGGATTTTAAGGGTAGAATACTGTCACTGTGGCATTGAGAAGGGGGATGAGGCGGTTATCCTTTTAGTCTCCTCGAGCGCGACAGTTATCTTTCTATATATACACACTAGAGTCTATGGTATCGTGTATTGATAGATGGATCTGATCGTCGTAGTACTGGCATACAATGCTGATTACATGCAGTCTGCTGAGGATTACGCATGCTGGGTCTCCTACTATATTTTATTCTGTGTTTTTATTATACTCTCTTATTGGCGATTATAGTACATGGTGCATTTGGCCTTCTCGACAGTGCATTGTTGTTTCTTCGTTATCTATGGTGACATACTTTGGGTGTTACTCTCGGATATGTGTGATTAGGCGCGTGCTAGCCGAGGGAGTGTATTTACTACTTTTTTTCGGCGGGCCGTCGTCTCTCTCTCTTCTATGTATGAGAGTGAAGATATTGTTCAGGTGGCGTTTTTGTTTTTTTATCAGTCTTGTTATTGTGCTTATTTGTTATATAGATGCGGGTATATAAGAGAGGAGGGGCGTTGGGGCTATTACTTCTCGTCTTCACTCTCATGATATATTCGATGATATATCTGTGAGGGGGTGAGATATATATTTGTAGATTAGATGTGATTTATACATGTTTTGGATGAGTTTTAGAGGCGTATAGCGAGAGCGATAATACAGAGGGTCTATGTTGTCGGGTATTACTCGCTTGTGTTGTTGGTTAGCTGCGCTGTGTGTTGGTATATGTGAGTCTTAGTGGGTCTGTCTACTGGTCTCTATTAGATTCTCTTGTGTATATTATGGAGAATCTTTTATTTGGGTTTTTATTCTCTTGTCAGATGCCGTATTATATTAGTTATAGGTATATCACAATCGCTATTCGGTAGCGTGATGTGAGTGTAGATAGCGATGAGGGCGGCGCTTAGTATCGTTTGTAGAGTGGAGCGGGTCGTCGAGTGTAGATAGAGCGCGTGAGATGTGCTGGGTTAGGTGGAGCTTGCGGTCGTGTGTCGCGGTGGGGTGTGTGTGGTGCCTCGTCGATGTCGGCTGGGCGTAGCGTTATAGCGAGGGTTCTGGGTGCGGTTGTGTGAGCGATGGATGTCATGCAGTGTAGTGGTGATATGGTGTAGTGTGTGTATATGAGTACTAGTGATCGTGTTCTGCGCCAGGTGGGGTTGGTGTGAGAGTCTTATAGAGGTATCGCCTCGTCCTATGGATATCTCTTATGATGATACTGCTGTAGGGGCGCTGGAGTTAGTAGTGTGTAGTGGGCTGGTTAGAGGTGATCTGTTGGTGGTGTGCAGTGATATTCTACAATTTTTTTCACTTAGAGAGATTTGTCTTCGGCTCTTTAGTCGTATTGGCTGCATCATATAGGTATGTGGAGTGTGTGAGGCTGTCTGCGGGATAGTGTTGGCGGATGGGAGCGGCGTTGTTCATATGGTGTGTGGGTGTGTGTGGGTGTGGGGTAATATATGTGTCCAGGGTGGTAGGGAGTCGATGCAGGCTCATTTGCGGGGGTTCGGTGTGTAGTAGTTGGTGTGCATGGGGTAGGGCATAGATTTAGTAGTGTGTGTGGGAGTGGGTCGCAGATACCTGAGAGATGATTATAGCGGAAGCCTACAGAAAGTAATTAGGTTGGGTGCGTATCGTCGCATCGACTACATTCGATTCACGACTATATGCGCTAGATCATATGTTGGTTGTGGTGGGAGGGTGCGGAGCGTGATCGTGTCCACTGGAGTGTGGGATCAGTGAATATCTAACACTTTTGATTCTGAATAGTTCACTTAGGCGTGGTGAGAGTCGAGGGTTGTGGTATTGCGACTGTAGCATGAGGGGGGCGGGGGGGGGGTCGGGGATGGTGGATCGGCGGAGCTGGATTGGCCTGGGGGAATTGGGGGGGGGAGTGTGGTGGTTTTTGGTGGGGGTGGAGTCGTTATGAGAGTGATGCAGTTGATTTACATAATGACGATTGTATTCCTTAGCGTAGTGATCGGTGTTGATCATAGAGGTAGAGCAATCTTTCCATATAGATTCATCTCCATAGATCGCACCTAAAAAACTTAGACTTAAGTTTTTTAGATATGACCTGCGTATATTGGTGGTACTGGTGTATATTATGTTTAGAATATTCTCTAGATACAATCTATGTAGAAGTGAAAGCTCTGAGACAATATCTTTTATTTTTTTTTCATTTTTTATATTCTCTTACAGAGCGGTCAATCTCGATCATTGAGATAATACTCTCTATTATTATTCTGAGAGGTGAGAGAGTGTGTATCGCATGTATAGCATTGACGTATTGGATACAGTCTACATAACTCATAAGATCGATCTCCCAGTTCAGCAGGCGCTTTATTATACAAACTCACAGGTAGTAGAGGTGAAGTACATTACTTCGTGTACGAGAGGACATAGAGAGATATTGCGTGTACAGTATGATTTTAGATAGAGAACAAGATGGTAGAGGAGTATCTCTTAGAGATTTTTTCTATCGTAACATCTTCTGTAGATTCTGAGAGAGTATATTATATCTCTGGTCTCACTATACATATGAGTAGATCTTATTGTTGTTTTTTTTTAGGTTTTTCTATATATTTCGATCATCAGGTGTCTATGGAAGTGACGTACAGATCGCCATATAACGATCATATCAAGTCTTCAATTATCTTTAACATTTATTGGGTCCCCTATTTCTCTTTATTACTACTGATTATATACATATTCTGTGTCTTTGGATATGGTGTTTATTGTAGATACTTCATTTCATTACATGTTTATTGATAGAGTTGCTCTACTTTGTTCACTCTGCTTTCCATTTCATTCTACTCTCTTATTGTTTCTCATTGCTATCTTGATTATAGAGTTTTTCTTTTTCTCTTTCTGTACTACTTACTAGCTTTACTTATTTTTTTATTTTTTTTTTTTTTTTTAGTTGAGATATCTAGATTTATACTTGATATGTAACACCTTTTTTGAACATCACCCAAGGAAATTATACACATGGAAAAGCCCAGGAGATGTAACACGTAATCAAATCGACTATATCATGATAAAACATAGATTTAAGAACAGTGTCACAAGTGCAAAGACACATCCTGGCGCCGACATAAATTCAGATCACAATCCAGTTGTCATCAAGGTAAATATAAAGCTGAAAAGAGCAGGAAACAGAAGACAGGAGGAACCCCAGATAGAAATATCAGCGCTGAAACAACCAGATATAAAACAGAAATATTTAATCGAAGTCAAAAATAAATACCAACAGTTATTGACAGAAAGCATGGAGCAGTATAGAAGAGAAAACCCAGAAGAAAAAGCAACCGCAAAATGGGAATGCTTAAAAACAAGCATACAATCAGCAAATGCAAATTTACCTAAAAAGGAGTCTAAGAAAAATCAAATTTGGATGACAGATGACATCTTGAATAAAATGGCAGAAAGAAAGCAAAAAATACTCCAGAATATAAAACAATAGACAATGACATACGTACTATGTGTAGAGAAGCAAAAGAACGGTGGATAGAAACAAAATGTAAGGAAATAGAAGACTTGGAAGCGAAGCACATGACAAGAGATATGCATGAAGAAATAAAGAAATTATCAAATCGGTCGCGGTTTGCACAAGGAGGAAGCTGTATCAAGAACAAAAATGGTGTAATATTACTTGATGAGAAAGACATATCAAACAGATGGGCAGAATACGTAAAAGAACTATTCGAGGACAACAGAGGTAAAAAACCATCACCAGATTCTAATGAAGGCCCACACATTCTCAGATCAGAAGTAGAGAATGCCATTCATATGATACAAAAAGGAAGATCAGCAGGCATGGATAACATAAACATTGAAATGATAGAAGCTCTGGAGAGCTTTGGTATAGATACAATCACAGAAATATGCAATGATATATACAATACAGGATATTTACCACACGACATGAAGACATCAGTTTTTATAACATTGCCCAAAAAACCAAATGCAACAGAATGTTCAGACTTCAGAACAATCAGCCTGATGAGTCATGCAATTAAGATACTGCTCAAAATCATACAGGAAAGAATAAAAAGTAAAGTAGACAGCGAAATCCAAGAAGAACAGTTTGGTTTTAGAAGGAACAGTGGAACAAGAGAGGCAATATTTTGCCTAAGAAGATTAGCAGAAAAATATACAGAGGTCCAAAAAAGTATGTATATGTGCTTCATTGACTATAAGAAGGCTTTTGACAGAATCCATCATGAGAAAATAATTGAATGCCTCAAAGACATAGGTATTGATGGAAAAGATATAAGAATACTCAGTAACCTTTATTGGGAGCAAACTGCCACAGTAAGATCGGGAAGGAATTATTCACCATACATAGACATAAAAAGAGGTGTCAGACAAGGTTGTGTACTGTCCCCCTGCCTATTTAATTTATACACCGAAAAAATTTTCAAACAGATACAGGAAATACCAGGACTGAACATCAGTGGAAGATCAATAAACAACCTTAGATATGCAGATGATACCGTGTTGTTAGCTGAAAGCGAACAGGAGTTACAAGAACTAGTGAAGCAAGTGAACAGTATAAGTCATGAATATGGACTCGACATTAATATTGAGAAAACTAAAACTATGATAATTAGCAAAACAGACGATAAACCCACATTAAAGATAAGTGTAAATGGGAAAATCCTGGAACAAGTCAAGAGCTACGTATATCTTGGTCATATAATAACAGAAGATGGCAGATGTGAAACAGAAATCAAGAAGAGAATAGGAATGGCCAAAGCTACATTCAACAACATGAAACATATACTGACATCCAAACAGTTATCTCATAAATTAAAACTGAGAATCATAAAGTGTTATATATATTCTGCATTTCTGTATGGTGCAGAAACATGGACGATGAATAAACATTTGGAAGAAAGAATTGAGGCTCTTGAAATGTGGATATATAGAAGAATGGGGCGTATCTCATGGAAAGAGATGAAAACAAATAAGGAGGTCCTAGAAAATCTAGGTATGAAAAGAGAACTAATGAGAGAGGTCAAAGTTCAGCAGCTAAAATACTTTGGCCACATAAAAAGGCATAACACCTTGCAGAAGACCATAACAGAAGGGAGAGTTGAAGGTAAACGTGCAAGGGGAAGACAGCGCTATAAGTGGGAAGATAACATCAAGAGATGGACGGGAAAGAGTCTATCAGAGTGTACCACCAAGACAAGAGACAGAAGACGTTGGAGATCCATTACAGCCAACCTCCGTTGTGGAGATGGCAACTGATGATGAAGTTTATTATCATATAAACTGTTTACAACATCCAACATCGATAAATCAATAAAATCATAGGCTACAGAGTTTAGAAAAAAAAAATACCCTCATTAAGTGCCCTCCCCTCTGTTGAGACAAGATCCCGCCAGAATTTAAGAACCCCAATAGGTCAAAGATTCACGCTAGGGTATAGTAATAGACAATACAGTAAAGAACAAAGTTCCTAGTTAAGCTATCCTGTAAAATAACAGTATTAGTAAACAAAATTAGAAGTGAGTTCAATGATTATACAAAAGAAGAAATATTCACTCCGCTTTCTCTCACTCTGTCAAAATCTGTGGCCACATTTCAATCTCGCTTACCGATTAGTTGCTCACCAACTTATTGAACATACACATCAGTTGACAGATCTATCATAATCCAGGGTGGTGCTTCTCCGAAAATAAGCCCCAGTTCCTCCACGAATTGTTAATTTCCCAAAAGGGGAACGCTTACTTTGGTAATGCTTATTGAATATGATATTGTCACATCAGGTATTTCATGTAGCAAAAAAATATAATCCGCGATCTAGTGGTCACAGTAGACAATGCACAGTACTTCCACTGGTTAAGGCAACATATGGTTGATAAATTGTTAGTAAGAAATGGACGATGTAGAAAGTATCTCCTATCGGCTTTTCTCTCTGGTGTTGATGCCGATCCTTAAACAATGTATTCTCCGGGATAAATCCACTGGGAACCACAATTGTCAGTAGTCAGAAAAAAATATGTTATGGTTAGATCTTTTGCCACTGCGGGCTGATAAAAATAGATTGAAAAAACTGGGTATTGGTTTGTCCAGTTAAAATTAGCTATTATTGTTCATATGCTTAGACTCTCTCTGTATGACAACAAGAGGACCGAGCAGGTCAACATCACTGACCCGAATAATAATAATTGTTTACTGGTGCTAACTCGACCGCTGGTAGCTGGTTTGCGATCCGTGCTAAAATTAGGGAGAAACAAAACATATAATCACAATATCAATAACCTATCCTATTCACGCGCAAAGTTAAGATCTCTTATCCACTCCGTCATTTAATTAAATTAAAAGCACACAGGTCTTAGCCTATCTTATCACGCTGCGCTCACCGGTTACAGGTTTGGATTTTAAGGTATATGCCCTTTTTTCCATTCCCGCCTCGGTACTCTCAGCGCACAATATCAGTGATAATTTTATTATGACTACTTTACAAATATCGCTTGTCGTTACTAGCTATTTGTTTCGCCACATGATATTACACTAGTCACTTACACAGTTACACATAATGGATTAGGAGTAAGTTTATATTCCGTCAACAGTCAGTTACCTAGGGTATCCATTAGTCAATTAAACATCTCTTTCTGGGTGATAGCGAGTAATTTAAATCTACATTACACTGGAAAAATTTAGCTATGCGTTATTTAATTACGCTAGTATTAGCACTTAGAAAAATCCCAGTGAATTATAAAATGATGAATTTAACACACAGAATCATTTGAATGCTAATATATATTTTACCGCAAATCAGAAATATGAACCAATCTCCTTACTTACTTACTTAGTCGTTCCCCTTCTACCGTGAGGTGTAGAGGTTTGGAAGAGAGAGCGCCAGACTATCCTATCGGCTGTCTTCCTCCTGGCCTGGTTCCATTCTAGTCCTCGATCCTTCAAAGATTGTCTAATGTTGTCCTCCCAGCGGACTCTGGGTCGTCCTCGGGGTCTGGATCCTTGGCTCTTTGTTTCCCATGCTTGTCGTGGTATCCGATCTTCTCCCATTCTGCAGACATGGCCAAACCATCTTAATTGGGACTGTTCTACTTGGGTCTGCAGGGGGTAGGATTTAAGGCCTTGACGTATCGTCTGGTTGCGTACCATGTCTCTTCTTGTTACTTCAACTACCTTCCTCAGATACCTCATTTCTGAGGTTTGGATCTGGCTTTTGTGGGTTGTAGTCATTGCCCATGACTCACATCCGTATGTCAAGACTGGGACATAGGTGGAGCGGTATACAGCCATCTTCGTTTTCTTACCAACCTCTCTCTTGCTGAGGAATCCTCGATTTATGGCCTGAAAAAGTCTCCCAGCTGCTGCTTTTCGAGTGGCCAACTCTTCTTTGATGCCTCCCTTTCGGTCTATAATAGCTCCGAGGTATTTAAAGTGGTCGACCTGCTCCAGGACCTGTTCTCCCAGCTTAATCTGATGTTTTTTTCTTCTCGTGATATCACCATGGATTTTGTTTTAGAGCTGCTTATGACCATCCCTCTCTTCTCCAGCTCTTCCTTCCAGACTTGCAGGTTGGATTGGAGATGTGCCTCTGATTTAGCAATCAGGGCAACATTATCAGCAAATGCCAGCTCCGAAATATAGACCTGTCTCATCTTCCAGTACCCCACTGAATACTTTCTTGTTCTCTCCTTACATGCCTTGATGACATCGTCCATAAGGAGTATGAAGAGGTAAAGTGATAGGATATCACCTTGTCTTACACCAGTGGTGGTCCTGAACTCTTCCGACTTATGGTTTGCTGTCCTCACATAATTTCTGCAAGACTTGTAGAA
Source organism: Oreohelix idahoensis (assembly GCA_024509875.1). Taxonomy (NCBI): domain Eukaryota; kingdom Metazoa; phylum Mollusca; class Gastropoda; order Stylommatophora; family Oreohelicidae; genus Oreohelix; species Oreohelix idahoensis. The sequence continues at coordinate 64,008 of JAMPIV010001161.1, forward strand.
GCTCTGTATAGCATGAATCAGAGGTGCTGGAATATTCTTCCTTGCCAAACAGTCCCAAAGTTTGCTCCAGGGGACCCTGTCAAACGTCTTTTCCAGATCTATGAAACAAAGATGCATCTCACTCTTATACTCAAGGGCCTTTTCACTCAGCTGTCTGAGTGTGAAGATTAGGTCTTGAGTACTTCGGTTAGCTCGGAATCCGCACTGGACCTCATCCAATTGTGGCTCAGCTAGGCGTCGGAGTCTCTGCTCTAGGATTCTAGAGTAGATTTTACCAGGGACACTGAGAAGGGATATGCCTCTAAGGTTTCCACACTGTCGATTGTCACCCTTTTTGAAAATTGGTGTTATGATGTGTTAAGGATAGATTTGGGGTGCAGTCAAAATAGTAAGGCATGCTACTACACGCTAGCACATTTCCATTTTTATGTGAGGAATTGTGTTCGCCTGTAGGCAAACTAAGGTTTGCACGAGGCGTTCATCCGTGATGAGCGACGGTCAACTAGTGACGTTTCGGTCACATGTCGTGGGGTTCAGTGTGTAAATTAATTGGGCTTCCATCTTTGTGTTTGCGTCCGAGAGAGATGTAATTTTTCGAGGCTCCGGGATAATGGAGCGTGATTTATAAATATATCTTGTGGCATTGTTGATTCTCGGAGGCTGCCACGTTATGTGCAAGATGGTTCATAAACGTATCTAGAAGTTCATACCATAATTTACTACGAGTAACTTTGAGATATGAGGCAACTAATATTTGGTTTGCACTGATTGCTTCTGCCGCATTACTTTGGTTTTCGTGGATTACCGAACCTTTAGTACAACGGCCAGAATTGAGTGGAGATGAGAGGGTTGTTATTATTATTATATTATTGCCACTTAAAGATGCCTAACGTTTGAACCTTATTGACGGACCAGAGATAATCTACTACGCTTATCCATTGCCATGTACTTTTGATGTTTGATGGACCATTGTGAAGTGACTTTGTTTATTAAATGTCAACCATATTTTTCCCGTGGACCTGTTCACCTACCGGCTTTGTTATGTGTACTGACAATATTTGTCCTGAATGAACACCTGCTATCATTCGTGTATCCATGCATGATCCTCTAATTTATCCCAACGTAACACCATATAATTTGGTGAGCCAGTATGGTATCGGATCGATACTTTCATCAGGACATAGTTTTCAAATTCACGTAAGCAAGTATACCTTCGTACTTTGCAAAAATACAGCTGACATTTAATCTGTATATGCGATCGTCACTCATGTTCAGCGTGTTATTGTGAACACACCGCTTCGTGAACTCAGTCATTATCAACGGGTCCAGTTGGATAACGAACGCTGCCACTGCGCATATCCAATGTTCCAGTTTCAATGTCCTATTGTTCGCTGTAACGTTCAAGATAACAATTTAAAACCAACCGGTTTGCAAGTTTACTTCGTGTTCCAGTCTACATCACAACGTTTGTAAGATTCTTTCAAGTTTCAAGTCTATGCCACGGCGATATCAAGTTACTTTGTACCAAGTCAACACAACGTTTCAAGATCTACACAGTTCATGATGCCCATTTGACGGAGACCGTGTACTGTTTACATTTTATCGGCTTCACTAGTATTGAGGGACAGCGTTTTCCAGTGTTGACACCTTTTTCCGGACTTGCATCTGATCGGATTACGATAAGATAAGTGCCTGTGTATTACACTCTTGTAACTTTGCCGTGGAGTAAGCCTTTTTGATATCTATGTTATTTGTTTTCTTCGTTTCTATATCTTTGTACACATCTGTTGTTAACGACACGTCATTGGAAAATGACCGCTCAGCAGATATTTCTATAGCTTTTGCTTACATTTCTCAAGCAGTGAAATTTCCGGCTCGAGTTTATCTCACCGATGTGGTTCACTGCCTGTTTAGTGTGACCTAAATTGTTTAGCTGTGCTGCTTCGTCCTGCTAATTGTCAGTTCTTGTTGTGTGCTGGTTTTGTTTTTCTTCTCCTTAGTTGACAACCATTCTGTTCGTGATGCTAGTCTAACCTTCTATCACTTGGTTACATTTATATATATTGTTACAGGTCCTGTCCTGTATTTTTTTTAAGCAGTAAGTCGGTTCTATTTGTTGTTTTTCCTTAGTTTCCCATTTGCATTCTTTTTCGTTTACTTGCTGCTGTTATTACATTGTCTTGGTCACTTGTACTTGTCTTTTTGTTTAGTTCCATCAATTCTGTTCTTGTACATTATAATAATTTTTTTTTCTCTGCTCTCTTTCTCTTTTCCCTCGTATCTTTACTACTGTTGGTCTTTCATACTATACTATTTTGTTATTAATTAGTAATATTAAGAATCTATTTGCATTGATAATATTTCAAAGCACAAAGCTAGTGAATTGGTATAGACGGACTAATCGAGATACATTTATTACATAATTTATAATATTGATAGTAAGATACTGAAGAAGTAAATAATGGAGTATCAGGAATTTATTACTATGGGCCAAGAATATGGTTATAAGGCGAAGGAATTAATGGACTTTGCCAAAGCGGAATTCAATGCCAAAGAAAATCAAGAAGCCCTAGAGAATAAGAGACAAAGAGATGCACGGTATGAAGAGCGAGAGCTCAGAAAAGCAGAGCTACTTGCAGAAGAGAACAAAAGGATTGCAGAACAGCAATTAGAAGAAAAAAAAGTTGGAAAGACAATTTGAGGAGAAAAAGATTCAACAAGCTCATGAAAAAGAACTAGAAGAGAAAAAGCTTGCACATGAAGAAAAAATGGCGACTTTACGTATTGAAGAACAAAAAGTCCAACATCAGAGTAGACAAAATGACGACTCTGAACGTACAGGTTCCTCTAGCAACCACGATAGCGGTTTTGTTAAATTTCGTTTGCCTGAGTTTAAGCCAGAAATAGACGATATTTCGTCCTTCCTACAACGCTATGAAAATGTTTGTGAAGAAAATAAGCTTAATAGATCTCATTGGTGTACAAGATTGATGGATTTCATGACTGGTGAATCCTTAACTGTTCTGTGCCAATTGGACGGGCCGAATAGACGCAATAATGATGCTGCTAAAACGTTATTATTAAAACTTCATCAGTTAGACGCTGAAGGTTATCGTATGAAGTTCAAACATATGATTCCTGAAACGGGTAAAGATTTTACACAGTTTGTAGCTGCAACTCGTTTAACATTTAATAGATGGATACAACTTTCCGGCATTGAAGAGAATTATGAGGGCCTTAAGGACTTGCTATTGCGAGACAAAGTCTTGTCTTCCGTGAGCAGACCACTGCGAGAATATCTACAGGAAAGGAAGCAGTCAAGTTTGAGTTCAATGGAGGAATTATGTAGGCAATATTGTAATGCACATCCGGGAGTTTGTGTCAGTAACAACAATATTAAGGAAGCTTTACCTGTTGCCGCAGCTACAACTTGGAACCACAACAATTATAGACAAAGATCCTACAGTTGTGATGGAAATTTCAAACCAAGCAAATTCAATAACTCACAACCATATAGAGGTAGACAACCATATAGAAACTACTCACCCCAAAACAGAGGTAATTTCCAACAAAACTCAGGAGAGAGAAGGAATGATAATTTTGGTAACTATAATAAGAATTGGAATAACTGGGGACTCAATAACCAAAATTATTCACATCGTAATAGGTCACAAGACTATAAAAATCAAGGAAACAACAATAGGAACCCAAGAAATAATGACGGGAGTCAAAATAACTCTTTTTACAATCAGAGACATAGATCACGCTCTAGAAATAATGCAAATTCGAACTACCATGCCAACTCAGCAAATACTGCTTCTACACCTGAGAACGCGCAAGACAAAAATGTTGTTAATCATTCAGCTTCATGTTGTTCGTTTGACTTTGATACTGCTTCACAGTGTCCAGATTGCCAAACTCTATTCCAGTCTAATGTGACTTCCTTATTAAAATGTGGCCATCCGCTACCAGCAGTCACTGCTTCATCAGCACATGATGGCACAGGAGTACTACAGCTTCATAAAGGGTTATTGAATGGCACTCAAGTTACAGTACTCCGTGATTCTGGTTGCACGACTGTCGGAGTGAGACAGTCATTAGTACATCCATCTCATGCAACGGGTGGCTTTGTTAAATGTGTAACTTTCGGCGGTACAGTGGAATTTTATCCCACAGCCGTGGTGGATATTCACTCACCATTTTTTACAGGCAAGGTTAAAGTGTGTTTGTTAAGGAACCCAATAGCGGATGTCACACTTGGCCGGATACACGGCAGCAATGATTGCTCACCCGAAGAAATTGTTCATTGGGAACGTCAAAATTTATCAACTGCTGCTGCAGTTACTACGCGTGCCCAGGCCAAGGCACAAAAGGAAAATGATGATACCGGTCATGGAACTCAGGACGATTCTCACGTTCACTCTGAGATAGACAAACAATCCTTTATCAAACTTCAAAGAGAAGACAACTCTTTGAAGAAATTCTTTAGGTTAGTCAAAGATAATGATTACGTTGATGATAGTTTGTCACCAAAACAGTGGTACACACTTAAGAATGATGTATTGGTTAGGAATTTTAAAGATTCATCTTTAATCAGATATCAGGTGATGGTTCCCCAAAAACTTCGTCTATACATTCTACAACATGCACACGATTCGCACTGTGCTGGCCATATGGGCTACTCTAGGACGCGATCCAGAGTTTTGTCCTCTTTCTTTTGGCCGGGAATTTCCAGAGACACCTCCATATATTGTCGCTCTTGCGTTATTTGTCAAGAGGTAAAATCAAGAGGAGCCTATCATACGGCCCCGATTCAGGCGTGTGATATACCTGTACGCCCCTTTGAGAAAATGGCCGTAGATATTATCGGTCCTTTACCTGTTATGTCCGCTAGAGGACACAGGTATGTGCTCACATGTATCGACATGTGCACTCGATGGCCCGAGGCCATCCCTCTTAAGAACATCACCACTAATGACGTTGCTGATGCCCTTTTCTTGATTTTTTCTAGACTTGGTTTTCCTCGAAAACTTCTTTCAGATCGAGGTACCCAATTTGTGTCTGACACTATGACTGCTGTTATGAAACGCCTCAATATCGACAGGTCTCTCAGTAGTGTTTACCATGCGATGAGCAATGGCATGGTGGAACGTCTTAACCGGACGTTAAAGCAGTTATTGGGCAAAGTTACAGTGAAATATCCTCAAGATTGGGACAGGGTTTTACCCGCCGTGCTGTTCGCATACCGTGAGGTAGCGAATGAACAGACCGGTTTCTCGCCTTTTGAGCTTGTGTTTGGAGCTCAACCTCGAGGTCCCATGTCACTTATTAAGGACCTGCTCATAGACTCAGAGATGACTGAGGACATCCAGTCATCGTATGAATACGTCGTTAACCTCCGGCGTAACATTATAGATGCATGCCAACTGGCTACAGCTTCTTCCGAGGCTGCTAAAGCAAGATCACGCCGGTTCCAAAATCGCAACAGACGATTACGTCACCTATTGCCTGGCGATGAAGCTTTTGTATTGCTTCCAAGGAAAGAAAATAGACTTTTAATTGCTTGGAATGGTCCATATAAAGTGTTGTCACGCATTTCTGATGTTGACTACACCTTAGAGATAAAAGGGAAAATGAAGACCTTTCACATAAACATGCTTAAAGAATTCCACACTAGACCGGAACATCTTCAAGCCATCTTTCAAGCAGTTGATGACCACCCTAGACCTGGTACTCACTACTCGGCGCTTTCAGTAATTCAGGAGGAAGAATCGGCTTTTCCTGATGTTCCCATGAACTTGCCTGTCTTTCCTCTCCAATCGACTGAGACATGGAAGGATATTGCTATTTGTCCAGCTTTGTCTTCTGAACAACATTCCCAAGTCTCTAATCTTCTAGAATCTTTTCCAGACGTCCTCACAGACATCCCAGGGCGTACATCAGTCATTTCGCATGAAATCACCCTTACAGATGATCGACCAATTCGTCTACGCCCCTATCCTGTCCCTATTCACTACCAGCACCAGGTGGAAGAAGAATTAAAACAAATGCTTAATTTAGGAATTATAGAACCTTCCAATGCCCCTTACTCATCACCTATGGTCATCGTTCGTAAGAAAGACAAAAATATCAGATTGTGTGTAGATTACCGGAAGCTGAACAACATCACAGTCTTCGATGCTGAACCCTTACCCCTACTTGAAAATCTTTTGTCTCGTCTCGCCAAGTCTCTTTTCTTTACTAAAATTGACCTTACCAAGGGATACTGGCAAGTTCCCTTGACTGACAGAGCTAAACCACTCACTGCCTTTGCTACACAACAGGGTCTTTATCAGTGGAACGTAATGCCTTTCGGACTTATGAACGCCCCGGCAACGTTTGTCCGTATGATGAGAAAAATTCTCTCTCATCGGTCCGATATAATCACATATATAGAAGACATCTGTCTATTCAGTTCCACTTGGGAGGAGCACTTCTTAGGTTTACATTCTCTTCTGGACACTTTACGTCTCCACCACCTAACAGCCAAGCCCTCAAAGATCTTTATTGCTTTTGAGGAAATTTCATTCTTGGGACATAAGGTGGGTCACGGTTGTCTTCAGACCGTGCCACAGAATGTTTCCAAAATCCTAAAATTGTCTGTGCCCACTACTAAGAAGCAAGTTCGTAGTCTTCTCGGTGTGGTGAAGTGGGATGTTATAAATATTTATAGGGGACTTAGTGTACTGACTGAGATCAGCTGTGAAGGTATATATATATCTAATAAGAGTAGTGTATTATATATAACCTTACTTGCTGCCACATATGTATACCTCAGTCAGAATTATTCTGGAATAGTGTGATGACTACGTTATATGTCTAGGGTATGTGTATGATGAAGTGTAAGTCATAACAACAACAGACAGATAAACAATTTAATTTATTCCACTACACGTGACAACACTGTGACACTCACATACATAAAACACTCTACAAGGATATCTTAAAGGAGTCACTGATAACTTTTCAAATAACAATATGTATTCATTGCCGTCATGAATATATATGTGTCCTGATTCAAATACAAAGGGAACCAGGAATCACAATCAATTTTAATTACAAGTTATATGTACAGAATTTATTAATATGAATCTTGTAGTGACATATATTTTTAATAGTATCCTATGTGTGTTAGTTGTGTAGTAGTAATATAAGGTAATACTGGTTTTGTTTTGTTCAAGCTCTGTTGGTATTTGTCATCATGACTTCAATAGTTTGTCTTTATTGGAACTAGTATTGGAGATGTTCTCAGTTCCTGATATTAAAACAATTAAATTCCCCTCTTAATGTTATTTTTACAAGGTCATTTTAAGATGGGGGTACATAATGTTGAGCTCAGCTGGCCACATCAGCTTATCTTGCGTGATGGCGGCAGGAAAAGACTCCTCTGCTCGATTTCTCCCCTGGGCTCTGGAGACACCTCACTGATAGCTAAATGGACCAAGGAGTATGCTGTCCGACTCTGGATTCAGCAAAGCTCTGACCAGGTGCTGCTCAATAACGTTAAGACCACGGTCCCTGAAAACAAGAAGGATGTACCTTCTACTTCATAACTAATTGATACTCTCTTTCTACACTGATCACAATACATCACAAACATTGAGTTCAGAGCGTTAGGCCAACTGTCAGCTTCATCTGAAATACTTTATACCAGTGTTAACCTCCTTAATGGTTACTACGCCTCTGCACTTCCAGCATTATTTCTTTCTAGTCAATCATCTAGGTGTCAGTGTACTGTTTGGCCATTCCATGCCGTTTTACTTTCCTCCGACACCTTCTGTTCAGGCTGGAGCATTATAGGCTTTACATCATGTTTGCTACTGAACTACACATATATACAGGCATAAATTAACAATTCACATTCAATTTTCATTAAAAGATACTGAATGTTTCAAGCTTACCACAATTCATGGGAATAAACACAGATACGTTGACTAGCAATGAATTCTGGCACAAATACTGGCACAAATTCCCATCTGCTTATGTTCCAGGCTTTTATTTAGCAAAAATATGAGCTGGCTTCAACGCACTGTTGCTTTATCAAGCTTATTTGAACTAGTGGTCTCGAACTAACGCTCCTAAGTGATTATATCAGCGAGTCTGGCCAATGGAGCCACGTTTCGACAAGTGTTTGAAAAAATTTTACCTTCCTACGTCTCCCCTAACAACCAAGGATAGCATTTATAGTCCGACTAATCGGGTTTAGCCTTACATATCATTCCAGCCAATCAGTTCAAATGTAACTTGTGGCCCATTTCCCGTACAATGGTGGTTTAAAAAATCTACCACTGAGCGATTCTGATTTTGGGTGTTGTCTGACAGCACCATCATTTTATTTTGGCTATAACTTGTTAATTCCTAGACTATTTGCGTAACGTTTTACATATTCTTTGTCAGCAAGCCCTAAGGAACCCAAATATACAAATTTAAAAGAGCTAAGTGGCTGCGTTCAAAATATGCAATTTCTTCTACCTCCTGTTTCGAAGATGTGCTGTCTGGGTACTGTAATGTTTTCAAACGTAAACCCATCCAATGTTATCTTTTCTAATAAGTGTTTTCCAGGATTTTAAAACCTAACTCTGGGAAGGTTAGTGTTTTTATCACTGTCCGTCCGAAAAAAAATTAGTGCATGTGGCCTTACACGCGTGATAGTAGTAATTGTGTATCGCGTCACGCTTGTTGGGGGTGGCATTAATAGCGAGACGCGTGTTTAATTTTGCATGCGTTCCTGATTTTCAGCCCTCCCTCTCTCTTTCTATTTGAGTCCATCTGTTCGTTCGTTTTGGTAACGTAGTATAATTAATGTTAGGATTAATTTAGGTCATTACGCAGTGTGCCTCTCAATGTTTTTCTTAGAAATGCAATACCCGTTTTAATGTGTTGTGGAAACGCTTGTATTTATGCAGTGGCTTATATTTAACGTGGAAACGTTACAATTTGCAGACGAAGCATAAAACAAAGGGGATTTCGAGTACATTCTTTGTGACAGCACTGTTTCTTTTACCATTTCTCCTTTCTTTATTATATGTATTTATTAGGCTTTATATTTACCTGATAATTTATATATGTGGATTAGAATATTTCACGACACCTCCCCTCTTAAAACAGACATCCCATGTCAGTCCTTTATTCTATATACACATAGATAAATGTAAGTCAACTTGACTTTACTCTGCTGTGGTGCTATCATGGTTTTATATAGTTGGGTCCATTCAGAGTAGGCCCTACTCATGAAATCTGCCTCAGACTTCTACAACCAATAATATATTTCGGTTATGTTACTGAACAGCCGCAAGTGTGAATGCTTGTCTTAAAGCTGCTTCGCAACCCGTATTCACCATTTCTCTTCTCTGAGTCTGCGCAATGACATGTCCAGAGAACATTATATTTCCCTCAAAATGTACGTTATGAGGAGATAACATATACCTGGTGATAGCAGAGTTTTCGTAGTGGATCCCATAATCTTCTTATTATCCTGTATGAAACATTCGGAATATCCTCAATCAAAGAGGCAACTCAGGGATTCATTACGTTCCTCCGAAATGTTTACATCCAACAATTTTCTCATCATTCTAGAGAAGACACTAGGCGCATTCTTCAATCCAAATGGCAATCTATTAAACTCATAGTGTCCTTCTGAGGTACTAAAAGCTAGGTATGGTCTAACCTCAGGCTTTACTGGAATCTGATAGTATCCTTTACTCAGATCCACTTTTGAGAAATATTTAGCTTTATTTAGTCTGGCAAACAGCTGATTTGTATCCGGTAATGGATCCACCTGTCCTTCTGTAATAGCATTCAGTCTCCTGTAATCTATACAGAGTCTATGTTCTCCAGAGGGCTTCCTTAAGAGTACAACACCGGAACTATACGAAGATTCACTGTGCGAAATAATTCCTTCCTTCAACAGATAGTCTATCTCTTCCTTCAAAGCTTTCTCCTTAGCAAACGGAATCGAATATGGTTTCATACAGACAGGTGTGGAGTCTATCAGTTTCATATCATATTCCAATAGGTTTGTATGCCCTGGTCGGTCTGTTAACACCTCTGCATGATTATTTAGAACCTGTTGCACTCTCTCTTTCTGAGTTTTCGTTAAATGTGTACTGATTTTCACCTGTGCTGCTGTCTCACAGGGGTGTAATGGATATGCAAATGATGAAAGTGGTTCCTTTTTCATCTCCATGGCGATGGACAAGGTCAACAAGTGTGTCTCTTCCTGATGTTCTCTTTCCAAATATTTCTTCAGGAGATTCACATGATAGATTTTTTTCTTTCCCCTTCTTATCTATCTTATAATTTGTTCTAGACACCTTCTCTAGAACTGTATATGGACCTGCCATCCAATTTGTAACTTATTCTGACTCCCGGGCAAAAGAAGCAGTACTTTCTCTCCCACAGCCAAATTTCTGTCTTTCGCCTTCCTGTTATAATAGGCAGCATGTTTCTTCCTGGCTTGTTTCAAATTTTCATTGGCAAGTTTCCAGCCAGTTTTTAAACGAGTGGTCAGCTCATTCACATATTGGTATGAAGATGTAATGTTTTCCTCTGCCTTTTCATCAGTCCACGTTCTTAACAAAGCTACATATGGACCTTTAATTGTGTGGACCTATTTGTCCATGCACTGGTATGGTCTCTTCCACTCGAAGCTCTATAGTGATGATTTTTCCTCCCAGAATTATCATTCACAAAACGACCGCTACCAATTCTTTTCCTGGGGCTTTCTCCCCACTTAAAATTCTTGATGAGAGATTTCCTCTCTACATCCTGTTCCTCCAGTTTGTTTAAGTCCGATTGAGGGATTTTCGGCTTATCCTGGGGTAAGACATCTTTTTGCACTCTCCGCATAGTGGCCATTGTAAAACAGTTAAGTGAAGCTTGTCCGTGAAAAGGGGCTTCCCATTCCATTTGGTCCACTTTATCAAATCTATTTTTCTTTTTATTATCAGGCCTAATTTTGCCCCGTGGCGTGTCCAGGTCCTGATCCATGTTCCCACTTGTGGGTGTTCCCTCATGTGCTATGCTACACCTTTCTACAAAATTCTCAATGTCCCATCTTGCTTTGGGCCAATAATAATTGTGAGCCACCTTTTGAATGATGGTACCTATCTTCTCATGGTCCCCATCTGGTTTCACATGTAGGCTCCTTATTAAGTCTGCCCTATATCTTTTAGGAAGTACCAGCTGTCCCTGACCTTTGGATCTAGCTCCAGTCTTCCTATACATCAACTTGTTTTTCATGTAAAAATCTCCCTTGCCTGGAGTTGTATGACAAGTTGACAATTTTCTGAAACAAGGCTTGAGTGTTTTATCCCCAGCCTGTGCCTTCCTCATCTCTTCTGGAGTGGTATCCAACATAATATCCTCCTCCTGTCTTGAGGTCGACCTGACCTGAAGGGTTGCCATATACACAGGTTTCCTTCGGCAACGGTCAGTGTCATGATTGTCCATCTGACAATTTTTACACCACCTTTTTCCTTGGTTGAAAGATTTTCTTTCATCATATTTCCTTTCATCGAATTGTGGGAATTTATTTTTATTTTCATACCGTGGCCTATCAAACTGGTGCTTACCTTTGTTTTGATCCCTAAGATCAAATTTATTAAAGTTCTGTGGTGCCCTAAAGTTATCCACTTGTTTCTTTTTATTACCTGTTACCTCTGCTTGAGCTGCTTGATACCTTTCAGCAACATTTAGCAACTCACCCAGCCTCTCTGCACCTTGTTCCATGAGAAACTTTCTCAGGTCTGGAGCCATGGACTCTCTTAGTTGCTCTATAAGGACCATTTCCTTAAGATCTTGGGTTTTCCCCAGAGAAGTCCATTTCTCCAAGTATGTCTCTATTCGTGCAGAGAACTGGTGATAGGTTTCACCTGACAGTAATTTAGCATTCCTAAATTTTTTCCTATAAAATTCTGCATTCTTTTCATATCTTAACAAAAGAGCCTGCTTTAGCATGTCATAATTTTCCTGATCACCTCTGCTCATTTTTGCAAAAACTTCATAAGCTGCCCCACGAAGTCCTTGAGATAACTTTAAGCTCCACCTTTCTCTCTCTAACCCATACGTGGTAGCTAATAGTTCATACCTATTTAGGTAGCTCTCTATATCATCGTCTTTCTCAACAAAATGATCTAAATGAAAATTCATAGCTGAGGTTGAGGCTCCTTGGCTAGCAGTGGCATCAGAGGCAAAGGGACTGGCACCATTTTCAGGAGCATGGCCTTGAAACTCAAACTCCCTTAGTCTTAACTCATGTTCCCTTTGTAATCTCTTCTCCTCCTTTTCTGCTTCCTTTTCTGCAGCTAATCTCTTCTCTTCTCTTTCTGCAGCTAATTTCTTCTCTTCTCTTTCTGCAGCTAATTTCTTCTCTTCTCTTTCTGCAGCTAATTTCTTCTCTTCTCTTTCTGCAGCCTGTCTTCTTTCCTCTGCTTCCAATTTCTTAGCCTCAGCCTCAATCTGCAACCTCTTAGTCTCAGCCTCAAATTGTAACTTCTTAATTTCCCTTTCAGCCTCTAACTTTCTTTCGGCTTCAAACCTTCTTTCTTCGCGTTCAATAAATTTGTCACATTCCGTAGTGACATAGGCAACCATAACTTGCCCATCTAATCCTAACTCTTTTGCAGTCTGAACAGCAGCAGATCGAAATTTGGCCAGGTCCGCCATTGTCTATCAGGTAAATTTATAAAATGTCTAACTAACAATTCAATCTCTAAATATATATCTAATGGACAACACAGGCACCGAGAGCTCAACCTTATTTAATTCCACCCAAGGATACCTTTTAATTCTTATATTCCCTGAAGTGAATTACCCCCAATATTTTTAATAGGGAAAGATTCAAAATCCCGGACGAGCCCCCAATATATGTGGTGAAGTGGGATGTTATAAATATTTATAGGGGACTTAGTGTACTGACTGAGATCAGCTGTGAAGGTATATATATATCTAATAAGAGTAGTGTATTATATATAACCTTACTTGCTGCCACATATGTATACCTCAGTCAGAATTATTCTGGAATAGTGTGATGACTACGTTATATGTCTAGGGTATGTGTATGATGAAGTGTAAGTCATAACAACAACAGACAGATAAACAATTTAATTTATTCCACTACACGTGACAACACTGTGACACTCACATACATAAAACACTCTACAAGGATATCTTAAAGGAGTCACTGATAACTTTTCAAATAACAATATGTATTCATTGCCGTCATGAATATATATGTGTCCTGATTCAAATACAAAGGGAACCAGGAATCACAATCAATTTTAATTACAAGTTATATGTACAGAATTTATTAATATGAATCTTGTAGTGACATATATTTTTAATAGTATCCTATGTGTGTTAGTTGTGTAGTAGTAATATAAGGTAATACTGGTTTTGTTTTGTTCAAGCTCTGTTGGTATTTGTCATCATGACTTCAATAGTTTGTCTTTATTGGAACTAGTATTGGAGATGTTCTCAGTTCATGATATTAAAACAATTAAATTCCCCTCTTAATGTTATTTTTACAAGGTCATTTTAAGATGGGGGTACATAATGTTGAGCTCAGCTGGCCACATCAGCTTATCTTGCGTGATGGCGGCAGGAAAAGACTCCTCTGCTCGATTTCTCCCCTGGGCTCTGGAGACACCTCACTGATAGCTAAATGGACCAAGGAGTATGCTGTCCGACTCTGGATTCAGCAAAGCTCTGACCAGGTGCTGCTCAATAACGTCAAGACCACGGTCCCTGAAAACAAGAAGGATGTACCTTCTACTTCATAACTAATTGATACTCTCTTTCTACACTGATCACAATACATCACAAACATTGAGTTCAGAGCGTTAGGCCAACTGTCAGCTTCATCTGAAATACTTTATACCAGTATTAACCTCCTTAATGGTTACTACGCCTCTGCACTTCCAGCATTATTTCTTTCTAGTCAATCATCTAGGTGGCAGTGTACTGTTTGGCCATTCCATGCCGTTTTACTTTCCTCCGACACCTTCTGTTCAGGCTGGAGCATTATAGGCTTTACATCATGTTTGCTACTGAACTACACATATATACAGGCATAAATTAACAATTCACATTCAATTTTCATTAAAAGATACTGAATGTTTCAAGCTTACCACAATTCATGGGAATAAACACAGATACGTTGACTAGCAATGAATTCTGGCACAAATACTGGCACAAATTCCCATCTGCTTATGTTCCAGGCTTTTATTTAGCAAAAATATGAGCTGGCTTCAACGCACTGTTGCTTTATCAAGCTTATTTGAACTAGTGGTCTCGAACTAACGCTCCTAAGTGATTATATCAGCGAGTCTGGCCAATGGAGCCACGTTTCGACAAGTGTTTGAAAAAATTTTACCTTCCTACGTCTCCCCTAACAACCAAGGATAGCATTTATAGTCCGACTAATCGGGTTTAGCCTTACATATCATTCCAGCCAATCAGTTCAAATGTAACTTGTGGCCCATTTCCCGTACAATGGTGGTTTAAAAAAATCTACCACTGAGCGATTCTGATTTTGGGTGTTGTCTGACAGCACCATCATTTTATTTTGGCTATAACTTGTTAATTCCTAGACTATTTGCGTAACGTTTTACATATTCTTTGTCAGCAAGCCCTAAGGAACCCAAATATACAAATTTAAAAGAGCTAAGTGGCTGCGTTCAAAATATGCAATTTCTTCTACCTCCTGTTTCGAAGATGTGCTGTCTGGGTACTGTAATGTTTTCAAACGTAAACCCATCCAATGTTATCTTTTCTAATAAGCGTTTTCCAGGATTTTAAAACCTAACTCTGGGAAGGTTAGTGTTTTTATCACTGTCCGTCCGAAAAAAAATTAGTGCATGTGGCCTTACACGCGTGATAGTAGTAATTGTGTATCGCGTTACGCTTGTTGGGGGTGGCATTAATAGCGAGACGCGTGTTTAATTTTGCATGCGTTCCTGATTTTCAGCCCTCCCTCTCTCTTTCTATTTGAGTCCATCTGTTCGTTCGTTTTGGTAACTGATAAGGGTGGAATTAGGATGCCATCAAATTACCACCTCTATCGACACCAGGTATTACAGGGCAAGATGTGGGTGTCTTATCTGGTTTAGATTGTTGCTGTGTGTGTGTGTTGCAGTAGAACAGTTCACAGTGTACACCACAGGCAACATGACGTGTAGAGTCATAGAAATGGTAACTTCGCTTTAGGTTTATACCATTTATTGCACGCCACAAAAAAGTCATGATACTTATGTTATCATCAGCATAGTATAACGAATGCAGCATTCAAACTCATGTTAACTGATAGTCATGTAGGATTCAATACTTAATAGTTGTATGGACACACATATCATAAAGTTCTGGTTCGTGAATCTGTTTCAATAATATATATATATAACTTCTGCAACAGTGTCAGCTACAGATCTTCAATGTTCATAGACAATAATAAATGCTCCCTTTCTGATGCTAGCAGATCAGATGTATACAATAAGTCCGTTTACTGTCTGCACGTGAATAGCATACTGGGCATATAGGTCATACCGACCTTTATAACGTTTCTAAGTCTAACCATCTGACTTGGACGTGATCTCTGATATAACGAATCCTGGAACACAGACAATAGTCTTGCTGGTCTAGAGCGACCCATAGATATATAACTAGTTCAGGTATAAAGATACCGGTGACTTAATCCTAGTCAAAGTACCTCTCCATTTTGAATCACACAGGCGAGCAACAAGGCGACAAAATGACGAACCTCTAGATGATAGCATAAAGTTCGATACAAGAGGAATTACCTTATTTCGGAAAATCAACCATGAACATATGCCTCCAGGCAGGCTTGAATAATACTGGGAAATAGTCTAGTTAGCTAACTAACTCACAAAGACAATGTATTTCCCTCAGAGAATCACAAGACGCAGGTCGCGTCTTCTCGCTAATCAGACCATTTCTTAACTGCCAGCTGGGCGGAACACACAGAACGAACTCCCAGTTTTGCACATGCGCAGAACTCCAATATCTGAGTCGCCGCTCACATAAGACGATTTTAAGAACATTCGAGATAAAAGTCTTACACAGTCGCGCCTTTTATGGTCATGAACAGAAGCGTTAAGAAAGGTTTCAAACATCTACAACAGTTGACTGATACTACCAAATAAGGAGATATGGTCACGCTTCGTTCAAGAAATTATAGACCGTACGTGTCTCTATACAAGAGAAGGCAAACTCCTAAAAAATTGTAGTCTCGATAACTCGGGTGATGTCCCTTTGACTGTAAAAAACATAATACACACTTCAGTCAAAAAATGATCATACATACGAAAAATGATCATACAAAGACTTTGGAAAAAGTAATTATTTGTGCGTAACATTACCGCACCCTCCCGGGAAAAAAAATGAAACATTTTTTTTAAATCCTGGAGCCGGAAAAATCTAGGCTCCTAACGCACGTATGATGCGCGGATATACCTAACAAAATAGCTCAACACTTGGAGCGAAACTGAGATCATATCCCAGGTCCTTAGAGAAAAATTTATCTAAGTATACGCGTATATATCCCAGGAAGGTGCCACCAACACAAACCACAATGCTGGCAACATCATAATAAAAGTCAAATTACTCTCATACCAATATATGAAATTAAATATATTATTATGATATCATACAATGTGTTGCAAATAGCGGTGTAATTTACTAATATACCGCACTATATTATTACATTATATAAAGCAACAGTAACTAATAAGTAATACATGTGTTGATCTTCGTTGACATAAAACATTCAATAGAAGAAGATGTGGACATCATCCGCTCCCAATCTAGGACAGGACTTGATATTCTCAAAGTTCCACAATGGACACAATCAATGATGTGCTGCGAAAATATCAATAACAAATCTTAAAGACAACTGGTAAATCTCTTAATACAATTATGCAAATATATTATGTAAATGTGGCCGAGTGATCTTTTGGCCCGTATATCACTAACTAAGCCTTCTTAGATAATTACATGGTACAATGTTATAAATACCCCCAAAAAAGTGAAAAAATATTTGCTAACATGTCATTATAATATTGGCTTGTATATCAGGAAATATATATGACAGAAGAATCATGTGGAATCGTGTGGGCATCTGGACAGAATGTCTGCCATCACATTATCCGAACCACGGATAGCTCGCACCGAGAAATGAAATGGTTGAAGAGCTATGGCATAACGAGTGGACCTCGAGCTCTTCAAGTTTTTGCTCTGAATAGCAGTAAGCGCTTTTTGGTCGGTTTCCACAATGAAGTGTGCGCCTAGAAGAAATCTTTGTAACTTCAGAATAGACCATACCATAGCCAATAACTCACGGTCTAAAACCGAGTAATTCTTTTCTGCAGCATTTAATTTCCTAGAGATATACATCACCGGATGCAGAGTATCAGAATACTCCTGCATTAGTGCCGCCCCAATCCCAGTTGACGAGGCGTCACTTCGAAGAACAAAAGTCTTCTCAATAGTAGGTAACCTAAGAATAGGTGGAGATGAAAATAGGGCTTTAACCTGGTCCAATGAGGATTGACATTCTTTAGACCAGCGGATCAGATTAGGCGACCCTTTCTTCAATAAAGTAGAAAGCGGTGCCATAATGGAGGACAGATTCGGAATGAATCGTCCGTAGAATTGGATCAAACCTAATAGACTCCGTACTTGTTTCTTTGTCTTAGGGACCGAAATGTTAAGTATTTTTGAAACATTGTGGTCCTCTGTCTTTAAAAGACCATGGCCAACACGATGACCTAGGAAAGAAATCTCACTAAATCCTATAAAGGCTTTAGAGGGTTTTGCAGTCAAGTTATACTCGCGAAGAGTAGACAGTAATTCGTATAAACCCAAATAGTGATCTTCCCAGGAATCACTGAATAGACAGATATCATCTAGGTATGCTATGACATCTGTACGATATGCGAGAATTCGCCGTATCATGCGTACGAATGTAGCAGGGGCGTTCATAAGACCAAAAGGCATGAAATTCCATTGGAATAAACCCCTAGGTGTAGAAAAAGCTGTAAAAGGTTTGGCACGTTCAGTTAGCGGGACTTGCCAATAACCTTTAGACAAATCTAGTTTGGTAAAGAATCTAGAATTAGAAAGTTTATTGAGTAGCTCTTCTAATGAAGGCATAGGTTCAGCGTCGAACTTCGTAACTTGGTTCAATTTGCGATAATCCACGCAAATGCGAATGTTATTATCCTTCTTTCGAACAATAACCATAGACGAAGAGTATGCTGAAGTGGATGGTTCAATGATTTCCAAACGTATCATTTCATCCAATTCTTTTTCGACTTGAGACTGGAAATGGATAGGTATTGGATAAGGTCTGACTCTGATAGGATTATGATCAGTTAGCACAATGTCATGTTCAATGACATGTGTGTGTCCCGGGATGTCTGTAAGAACATCCTGAAATGTTTGCAACATCGAAGAAACTTGTCGATGTTCCTCAGCGGAAAGATTTGGAGAAACGGTCGCGTTTTTCCAAGATTCCGTAGAATAAAGTGGGACCATAGGAAGAGGAAGATTGACATCAGAAAACGTAGTTTCCTCATCCTGTATAACTGACAGAGATGAGTACTGACCATGAGGTGCTTGAGAATTGTCCGTAGCCTGGAAAATAGGCTGCAAATAGTCTGGTCTTTCATGAAATTCCGTGAGCATATTTATGTGGAAAGTTTTATGCTTTCCATCAATATCGACGACATAGTCGACATCAGAAATTTTGGAGACTATTGCATATGGACCTTTCCATGCAATTAGAAGTCTGTTCTCCCTTGAAGGAAGTAGAACGAGAGCTTTGTCACCTGGACAAAGTTGTCGTAGACATCTATTCTTATTTGCAAACTGCCTTGCCTTTTCTTTAGCAAATTCGGAAGACGAAGTTGCTAGTTTGCATGCCTCGATGATCTTTTGCCTAAGAGCAATGACGTACTCATAAGAAGATTGAATCTCATCGCTAATATTATCGGCAGTGATTAGATCGTGAAGTAAAGACATAGGGCCGCGCGGTTGCGCGCCAAAGACAAGTTCAAAAGGGGAAAACCCCGTATGTTCATTAGGGACCTCTCTATACGCAAAGAGAGCCGCGGGTAAGACCCTGTCCCAATCCTGAGGATGATCCTCAGTTATTTTACCAAGTAAAGTTTTCAGAGTCCTATTTAAACGTTCGACCAACCCATTAGACATTGGGTGATAGATACTGCTGAGAGACCTTTTAATGTGTAGCATAGACATTACCTGTGACATAGTGTCTGATATAAGTTGAGTGCCATGGTCTGACAATATTTCTCCGGGAAAACCCAAGCGAGAAAATATCAGCCAAAGAGCGTCTGCGATATCAGCAGTTGAGATGCTCTTGAGAGGTATTGCCTCTGGCCAACGTGTGCACATATCGACACATGTAAGAATAAATTGATGTCCTCTAGCCGACTTAATTCTAAAAGGACCGATAATATCTATTGCCATTTTTTGAAAAGGGCGAATAGGAATGTCAGCAGCCTGGATAGGCGCAGCATGTCGTGGTCCTTTAGATTTGACCTCCTGACATACTTTGCAAGAGCGACAGTACATTCGTATGTCCTTGCTCACAAATGGCCAAAAGAAAGCCGCAAGAACCCTCGACTTTGTACGGGAAAAACCCATATGTCCAGCACATTGCGAGTCATGAGCATGTTGCAATATTTGCACCCTCATGCTCTTAGGCACAAGAATTTGTGAATGAGTGGATGTAGTCGAGTCTTGTACTATACGTACAAGTACGCCGTTCTTCATAGAAATCCAAGATTTTCTATTAGTATTTTGATTAGGATCCCCTTTTTTTGCTAGAATGAAGAATTTTTGCAAAGAAGGATCTTCTTTTTGCAATTTGATAAATGAGTCACGTGTAATAGTCAAGTGACTATCTTGGTCATTTACTTCATCATTATTAGTTAATGAAGTTTGAGGTGGATCCAGAGCATGTGCTCTTGTGACCACCGCATTGGTAGCTTCAATGTTTTGCTCTTCCCAAACAGCGATCTGCTGTGGGGTACATTCCCTAACTCCGTGAATACGACCAATAATAAGGTCCGCAATAGGATTTGGAAGTAGACACGCGTGGACCTCTCCCGTGAAGAAAGGAGTAGCAATATGTATTATAGCAGTAGGATACTTTTCCAACGTGCCACCAAATGTGACACATTTGATGACCTTTCCTGTAGCACAGGATGGATCTACAAGAGATTGCCTAACGCCGACAGTAGTACATCCAGAATCAAACAACACTGAGACTGGATTACTATTTACAAGCCCCTTATGTAATATAAGAGAACCTCTCCCATCATGAGCAACATTAGCAGGAAGAGCGGGCAAAGGATGACCACAGCTTAGAGTACTAATGGTTTTCGGATCAAATAAAGTACTGCATTGGATACATTTATTTGCCCTACCAAAATCAAAAGATGAGCATCCGATAGCATTATGGTCTTTATCATTATTAACCTGTTTATCTGCTCCCTGAGATTCTTGTTGAACAGAGTTTGTCTGTTGATATCTTTTTCTCTTATGTTGCGACCTACCGCGACCATTATTGCCTATGCAATTATCATTAAAGTCCCTACTGTAATTTTTATCCTGGTTTGAGTCCCAGTTTCCATAACTGTCATTACCATCTCTATGCTGTTGAGAACCTCTATTATCATGGTATTGAGGTCTCTGCAAAAAATATTTTCCTTTATACCGATTACCTTTATGAAAATTTCTAAAGTTACCGGGAGTAGAATAACGTGTAGTATTAGGTTGTCTCCAGTTCTGGGAAGAAGAATCTCCCTGGAATTGATTGCTATGATTCTGGGCATAATTACGGTTACTCTTTTTATTGAAATTTTGCTGGCTACCCTGAAATTTACGCATAAAATTTGGGCCATAAGGTGCTGCCGAAGCAACTGGCAGACCTTCTTTTACCTTAGAGTTGCTAATGGTTATGTGAGGATGTGCAGTAACATACTGGCTACAGTATTCTTCCATTTCTTTTATGTTTTTAGGCTTACGCTCATGAAGAAAAGAAAGAAAAGCTTCATTAACAGAAGACATAACCTTGTCTCTAAGTAGTAAGTCCATGAGGGCTTCAAATGTACTTTCTGTCTTAGAAAGCTCAACCCATCGTAAAAAAGTAAGACGTATGCCTGAGATGAATTCTGAGAATTCAACTCCAGTTTCTGGTAACATGTTTTTAAATTTAAGACGATATCCGTCCTCGTTAAGTTGGTACTTCTTTAACAATGCTGCCCTGACAACCTCATAGTTGTTTTTGTCAGGCACATCTACCATACCCAACAAAGTCAAAGCATCACCTCTAAGTATCTTGGACAGATGATAAACATATAATGTTTTATCTATATTATGCACCTTACATGCACTTTCAAATCTATCTAGATAAAATGTTATATCATCAATTGAGGGATTAAATGCTGGTAGATTAAGCTTGAAATCCTTAGCATTAGTCTTATCTGACACCTTATTTGCATCATTAGCATTACCAGTGTTCAATAACTTTAACTTCTCCACCTCTAAAGCTAAGAGTTTTTCTTCATGCTCCATTTTTGCTTTTCTCTCATCAGACTCTCTTTGTAACCTTCTTTCTTCAGCCTCAGCCTGTAACTTTCTTTCTTCAGCCTCAGCCTGTTTTTCAAGCCTTTTATTTTCAGCTTCTTTTTCAAGTCTTTTATTTTCTTTTTCCATTTCCATTTGGAATCTTTTTTCTTCCACCTGCATCTGCAGTTTCTTTTGTTCTATTTCAGCATCTATTTTCTTTTGTTCTGTTTCTATTTTTTTTCTTCCAACTTTAATGCCTTATCATATTGAGTAGTTGCATATTCTTCCAACTTATCACCTGTCTTCCCAAGGGCTTTACCCTGCTCAATAAAGTACTCCAATGTAGACATGATGTCTAAAATGTGAGTACAGAACCTGAAATAATTAACTATCTTATTTCAACCTTAATAGTAACAAGACTTAATAAAGTGCTTGTATAATTACTATGTTTACCCCAATCTCTGTGGGAAACAAGACTTGACACCAACTTGTATTATCAAATGTATAATAATATCACAAGTCACCTCTTAATTAACAGTGCACTACCCAAATCAGTGCATAACCATCAGTTATTTATCATAACTGCACTACAATAGTGCATAAGCAAAAAACCACCAGTTAGTTATGATAAGTGCACTATAGACCAATAGTGCATGAGCATATATGTAACAATAGTGAAAGCTAACTATGCAAGAACTATGCAAACAATAACAAGACAATGTAAACAATAACAAAGGTCACCAACAATGTAAACAATAACAAAGATCAAAGTCAATGTAAACAACAACAAAGATCAGAGTCAATGTAAACAACAACAAAGATCAAAGTCAATGTAAACAATAACAAAGATCAGAGTCAATGTAAACAACAACAAAGATCAAAGTCAATGTAAACAATAACAAAGATCAAACAATACTAACACATTCGCATAAGTCAAATAAATAAACAGCGAAACTAAAAAGAAATGTGATGACAAAATGCGAAGATATGACAAACAAATGACGCTACAGTGTATACACCAAAAATTTACGTAAAGAACTGAATAATAGAAAAGAGGAGACCTACAAATACAAACAATAAAATCGAAACTAAAAAACAGAAAGAAAGAGAGAAGAAAAAAAAATATACAAAAAACGAAAATAAAGCACAACTCGTCACAACTAAACAGATATAGCAACGATTGTCGCTAGCAAATTTCACAGTAGGAAATTCGCACAGTCCCTAACGAAAACGCTAACAGTAGAACCTCTGTGACGTGG
The DNA here is from genome assembly GCA_024509875.1 of Oreohelix idahoensis. NCBI lineage: Eukaryota > Metazoa > Mollusca > Gastropoda > Stylommatophora > Oreohelicidae > Oreohelix > Oreohelix idahoensis. Next base: position 86,915 of record JAMPIV010001161.1, read on the forward strand.
TATCATCTACTGAAAGACACCGCCCAACCGAGAAAACCCGCTGAAATATAAACATATAAATACAAATAACATATAACATATAAACATATAAAGAGTGTGAAAAATGTGATAGACAGAAGGCTCAGTTAGAACATAAGGGCACAGTTCACAAACAAAACAGGCCACTTAACTTCTATGTATCCAAAACGTCAGCACAGTTCAGAACAGGATGTGATCAGCATTCTTAGGACAATGATCCAACGTTGATCCATATCTGCTCTCGTAAACTGCCATGACGAAGGAAATGAGCTTCTAACAGGAAACAGCTTCTGAACTTGACCTTCTGAATCTGCAACAGTACCTCTGAGACCGGAACAGTTGTTACGGCACTTGTCCTTCTTCTCAACAGATCAGGAAATCCATTCGCTCGGTACTTGTCCTTCTAGTTGTAGACAAACTTCAATACTGCCGAGCAGCGCCGGGTAGTTTCAAAATATCAACAACTGTCAGTAATGCTGCGTCTTTCAAAAAATTTCATCAAAGGTGATGAATGGAAACTGCAACGTTGTCTTGTAGTCTGCTGATGATGTCTGGGTTTGTTGACCCCCTTGAGAGTTGGTACCAGAATAAACCAACTATTGGCCACCATGAATTGATAAAGGTGGTTTTAGGATGCCATCAAATTACCACCTCTATCGACACCAGGTATTACAGGGCAAGATGTGGGTGTCTTATCTGGTTTAGATTGTTGCTGTGAGTGTGTTGCAGTAGAACAGTTCACAGGGTACACCACAGGCAACATGACGTGTAGAGTCATAGAAATGGTAACTTCGCTTTAGGTTTATACCATTTATTGCACGCCACAAAACAGTCATGATACTTATGTTATCATCAGCATAGTATAACGAATGCAGCATTCAAACTCATGTTAACTGATAGTCATGTAGGATTCAATACTTAATAGTTGTATGGAAACACATATCATAAAGTTTTGGTTCGTGAATCTGTTTCAATAATATATATATATATAACTTCTGCAACAGTGTCAGCTACAGATCTTCAATGTTCATAGACAATAATAAATGCTCCCTTTCTGATGCTAGCAGATCAGATGTATACAATAAGTCCGTTTACTGTCTGCACGTGAATAGCATACTGGGCATATAGGTCATACCGACCTTTATAACGTTTCTAAGTCTAACCATCTGACTTGGACGTGATCTCTGATATAACGAATCCTGGAACACAGACAATAGTCTTGCTGGTCTAGAGCGACCCATATATATATATAACTAGTTCAGGTATAAAGATACCGGTGACTTAATCCTAGTCAAAGTACCTCTCCAATTTGAATCACACAGGCGAGCAACAAGGCGACAAAATGACGAACCTCTAGATGATAGCATAAAGTTCGATACAAGAGGAATTACCTTATTTCGGAAAATCAACCATGAACATATGCCTCCAGGCAGGCTTGAATAATACTGGGAAATAGTCTAGTTAGCTAACTAACTCACAAAGACAATGTATTTCCCTCAGAGAATCACAAGACGCAGGTCGCGTCTTCTCGCTAATCAGACCATTTCTTAACTGCCAGCTGGGCGGAACACACAGAACGAACTCCCAGTTTTGCACATGCGCAGAACTCCAATATCTGAGTCGCCGCTCACATAAGACGATTTTAAGAACATTCGAGATAAAAGTCTTACACAGTCGCGCCTTTTATGGTCATGAACAGAAGCGTTAAGAAAGGTTTCAAACATCTACAACAGTTGACTGATACTACCAAATAAGGAGATATGGTCACGCTTCGTTCAAGAAATTATAGACCGTACGTGTCTCTATACAAGAGAAGGCAAACTCCTAAAAAATTGTAGTCTCGATAACTCGGGTGATGTCCCTTTGACTGTAAAAAACATAATACACACTTCAGTCAAAAAATGATCATACATACGAAAAATGATCATACAAAGACTTTGGAAAAAGTAATTATTTGTGCGTAACAGTAACGTAGTATAATTAATGTTAGGATTAATTTAGGTCATTACGCAGTGTGCCTCTCAATGTTTTTCTTAGAAATGCAATACCCGTTTTAATGTGCTGTGGAAACGCTTGTATTTATGCAGTGGCTTATATTTAACGTGGAAACGTTACAATTTGCAGACGAAGCATAAAACAAAGGGGATTTCGAGTACATTCTTTGTGAAGGCACTGTTTCTTTTACCATTTCTCCTTTCTTTATTATATGTATTTATTAGGCTTTATATTTACCTGATAATTTATATATGTGGATTAGAATATTTCACGACACTCGGCTTGATTCAGTATTATAGTAAATTTATACCAAACTTGTCTTCAATCACTGCAGACCTCTCTGCCTTGCTTAAAAAAGGCTTACCGAACCACGTGCACTGGACACCAGAGTGCCAGGATGCGTTAAATTATGTTCAAAATATTTTTTCTGTGCCACCAATTTTGAGGTTACTAGATACAAATCTGACTTATTATCTCCGCACAGATGCTAGTTCAAAAGGTATCGGCGCATCACTGATGCAAGAGTTCGAGGGAAGATTACATCCAACCCTCTACATATCCAGAAAGCTCAATGATGCAGAAAGAAAGTACCCAGTGATAGAAAGAGAGTTGCTGGCTGTTATCTGGGCGGTAGTCAAGCTGGAGCAGTATTTGTTGGGCGCCCCTTTCATCATACAATCAGACCAGAAATCCCTTTCCTCATTGAAGAAGGCGAATCACAAGAACCCAAAGCTAGCCCGTTTCGCCATCCTGCTTCAACCTTTTCAGTATGAAATCGAGGCAATACCAGGTTCTGCAAATGTGGTCGCAGATGCTTTATCGAGATGCTCACAACTCGAACTGGAAGATTCATATTGACTTAGTTAGTTGACTTTATATTACACATGTGTGAAGCCATGGTGTTTTCTCACTACTAGTCACTATGACAAAGGATGATAAATACATGAACACTAAGAGGATTTTCAAACCATTCATATAAACATTTGCGATTTTCATGACTTTGAGATAATCATTATTCACTTTAACTAGTGGTACATTGAACAGCGTTATACTACTTGCAGACACGAACAATTTCTAACTACGACATCATGTTATTATTCTGGAATGCACATTGACATTAATTAAGATTGCTATATTATGCTACAAATCTAGTCCTGACACGGATAGTTTGGAGTATACTTATATTATTGCAAGTTTGATTTGGACATTACTTGTCTTGCCAACGTACAAAAGGTACTTAGAGTAGAATAATTAAGTAATGGAATAATTGTGTTAATTGGATGTACTTGCGTTCTTGTACTATTTTTTTTCTCTTTCTGTGAGATATTCATGTACTTTAGCTGCATTAATGTAATATCGCATTGCTTCTTTGATTCATATCATGTTTAAATTGCGTTTAAGCTTAATTTTTGACAGCATTGTTAGTTAGAGATATAACTTTCTAAATCTTTTTTTTTTAAATTATAATTCATGCATTTTTGAATTTTTGGTTTCAATTTTTTGTTTTATTTTATTTTATGTATCTCATACTATTCTCATATATGCATGCTATTTCTTTGATAGGTTTATCGTAACCTCACATTGATCATATATTTATGTATTCTTTTGACACATCATTGGAATATCGACTGTATATGACTTGTTACTTATTGACATATGACTGTTTATGACTGATGACAAATTCATCTAGCATGTTATTTAATGATAAGTTACATTATGCAGACTGACTGCGACTAGATTAATTTCGATGTGGCCCAATATTTGTGATATAATCAATTTGGGCCGCTATTTCCGCAGAGGAAATATTTGAATTGAAAAAACAAAACAAATAAATGTGTTTTTTTTTACACCGCGAAGGGGGTGATATGTTAAGGATAGATTTGGGGTGCAGTCAAAATAGTAAGGCATGCTACTACACGCTAGCACATTTCCATTTTTTATGTGAGGAATTGTGTTCGCCTGTAGGCAAACTACGGTTTGCACGAGGCGTTCACCCGTGATGAGCGACGGTCAACTAGTGACGTTTCGGTCACATGTCGTGGGGTTCAGTGTGTAAATTAATTGGGCTTCCGTCTTTGTGTTTGCGTCCGAGAGAGATGTAATTTTTCGAGGCTCCGGGATAATGGAGCGTGATTTATAAATATATCTTGTGGCATTGTTGATTCTCGGAGGCTGCCACGTTATGTGCAAGATGGTTCATAAACGTATCTAGAAGTTCATACCATAATTTACTACGAGTAACTTTGAGATATGAGGCAACTAATATTTGGTTTGCACTGATTGCTTCTGCCGCATTACTTTGGTTTTCGTGGATTACCGAACCTTTAGTACAACGGCCAGAATTGAGTGGAGATGAGAGGGTTGTTATTATTATTATATTATTGCCACTTAAAGATGCCTAACGTTTGAACCTTATTGACGGACCAGAGATAATCTACTACGCTTATCCATTGCCATGTACTTTTGATGTTTGATGGACCATTGTGAAGTGACTTTGTTTATTAAATGTCAACCATGTTTTTCCCGTGGACCTGTTCACCTACCGGCTTTGTTATGTGTACTGACAATATTTGTCCTGAATGAACACCTGGTATCATTCGTGTATCCATGCATGATCCTCTAATTTATCCCAACGTAACATGATGGCAATCTCCCAATCCTTTGGTATGGTTTTGTTGTACCACGCTGCCTGTAAAACCCTTAAGAGTAATAGGTCGCCTGATGCTCCCATGAACTTAACCATTTCTGGTGTTATATCATCATGCCCTGCTGCTTTGCCCATCTTGATTTTCTCCAGTGCTGCCTTCAGTTCTTCCATCTTTATGTCATCTTCACCATCATTGGTTTTCTCTTCTGTGCTAGTGTTTATCATTTCTGATGCTTCACCATGCTCACCATCCAAGAGTTCTGAGAAATATTCTTTCCATCTTCCCATTACTTCCTTCGGGGCAGTAAGCAATTTGCCTTGCTTGTCCTTTATAAATTTGAGAGGGCATTGTTTTTCCTTCCTCATGTTCTTTATGGTGTTATAGAACAATTTCTGGTTTTCTTGTGCATCTTTTTCTAGCTTTTCTCCAAATTCTTCCCAGGACTTCTGTTTTGCTGCTAGCACTTTGTTCTTTGCTTCTGTTCTGAGTGTCACATATTCTCTATATTTTTCCATTTGTCCTGTTGTGTTTTTAGCTCCTAAGTATTGTTTCCATGCCATTATCTTCTCTCTTATTTTCTCTTTGACTTTCTCTGTCCACCAAGGTGTCCTCTTTCTCTTGTTCCCAAGTCGGACTTCACCGCATGCTTCTGAAGCAGCTGTCTTTATGATATCCTTGAATTTAATCCAGAGGGTTTCCAAGTCATCAGGTCGTTCTTCTGTGTTGCTCACCGCTGCAGCAATAAGCCCCTGATATCTGGTCTTAATTTCTGGCTCTCTCAGCTTGTAGGTCCTAATGCTCATTTCTCCTGCTCGTTTACTTGGTTTCTTGCGTGATGTTAGACAGTTCCTAGGCTGAGCAACTCTTTCAGTTGTTCTTTTGATTGTTAGCAGGTAGTGATCACTTCCAATCTCTGGCCCCCTCCAGACTCTAGCATCTCGGACATATTTGAATGAGCTTCTCCGAACAATGGCATAGTCGATCACTGACTTCTCATTCTTTGTTAGTTCACATCTAGTGTATGCATGTATGCGCTTATGGGGGAACTTTGTGTTTGTATTGATCAGATTCTGCTCACTGCAGAATCTAAGGAGTCGCTTTCCATTGTCACTGAGAGTATCTTCTCCATATCTTCCGATAACTCCACCCCATCTAGCATGGTCATTTCCAACTCTGGCATTAAAATCTCCGAGCATGATAACTTCATCTAGGCAGTCATCCACTGTCATTTGAAGCAGCTCGAAGAATTCCTCCTTGACCTCTGCTCTCTCATCCTCATTTGGCCCATACACTATGACCAGGTTGACTATGGTTTCTCCTTCTTTTAGTTTAACAACCATAATGCGCTCCGAGACAAAGTTCCATCCCTTGATACTATCTTTTTGATTTTGGGCCACAATGAAACCCACGCCCCCTTTAGCTCTTTCAGACATGGGTACACCACTGTAGAACAGCATGTTGCCATCGAGATCCATGACTCCTTGTCCTTTTTTCTTCGTTTCCGTTATAGCCAGGATTTCTAGTTTTGCTTTCCTCATCTCTTCCCCCAGCTCCTCTTCCTTCCCATTTATACTTCTTGTGTTCCAAGTTCCATAAGTCGTAGTCCGTAGTCCGTTCCAGTTCGTCGCCTTTAGAATCAGTCCAGTTTTCTCTCTTGTGTTGCTAGTAATCGTGATTTAAAGCAAACAGGTGATTGGCCTGTTGTGCCTTTGCATGGTGGAGGGGCTGCCTCCTTACGGCCTCCATGCAGGCCGCCCTCCTCCTTTTTCATCCGGGCTTGGGACCGTCATTGGCGGAGTTTGAACCAATCTCCACGAAATCTAAAATCCACTTTATACAATGGCTTTAGTATAACGAGCTAGATATCTCAAAGATCCTGAAGCGACTAGATAAAGACTTTGGGGAGACAAGGTATATACCCATAAATGCTGTTCTTTCACTCCTTAATGCTAAAATTCGCACCTCAGTGCAAATCTACGGTTCGATTCCCGAATTAAAGGTTTTCTTCGCACCTTTGCCGACCGACAACATCTGGCTTGTCTTTGATTATCTCAGCCTGCCGAATATTAAATACGTAAGTTAAGTCCCCCTGAAAAATGTAACCATACAAAGTACGTCTTTAGTCTTATCGCCCTTGGTTCTTCAAACAAGCGAACCGTTAGCGGCTGGCCTTCTGCTCGCGTTTTCCCTGATCAGAGAACGATTACATCAGCCGCGCACTCCGGTCTGTTCAACCATGATTAATTGCTAAATCGGCTCGCGTGATAATTGCGATAGCGAATCAGGGCTCTTGTTGACTGTTATTTTGCCTGTCCGAACGAAAGTAAACCTTGGCAGCACATGTCAACAGAAAATAGGCGTGGCTTCAAAGGTGAGTCCACAGTCAGTGGATTTCATGGCTTTCGCGTAGCAAAAAATATAAACCTTAGAGAGGGGGGGGGGGGAGTGGACGGTCACTGCTGCACTATTTACATATATGATCTTCCCTACCAGTCATTTCTGACCAAAGGAGCGTACCTCCCAAAATAACTTTCGGTGGCACGAGGTTGGGCAACTGTAGATCAAGCTGTTGCCCGTGCAGCGAGACCCGGCCTGGACGTCAGAGGAACGGTCTAGCCGATACAGTCTGACACCAGTAGCAACCGCCTGTCACTAGTAGGATACGGAACTTGCCCTCCAATTCATCTTCCCTTTTAGTCATTTCCATATATATATATGTGACAGTCTACCTAACTGTAAATGGGTACCTGACTTTTGAGTTAGGGAAGTCAAAGGCAGTGAGGAAGGTAGCTCGTCACCCTGTCTCTTAAACGAAAGCTGAGCGACGTATATTTAAGACTGTAACAGTTCACTTCCCTAAGGAAGCTTTTGCTATGGCACTTCTTCTTCAAGTATCATGCCTTGTGGCATAGGCGATTATATCTCTCCACAACTTCCTGTCTCCGGTACTATTTATCAATTCTGTTGTTGACTTCTTTCCATGCTATAGGAGTACCTTTACCTTTTTTACGGTAGCAAGACAGGAAATAAATCGGAAATTTGTGTCTTTTTTAGTACACAATTAGGCCAACAACTAAATGGACAACAAATGTAGCAATGATTTAATTAGCAAAGTAAGTTATGATCTTGACTCCTGAAATGATGACAAAAGTAGACCAGAAAACTGTTATTTTATTGAATTATATTGAGCTCTATCTGCTGCATGTCCTGATCACGACACTGATTCTTATGTAGTCATTTGATTCCTTTAATTCAATTTTAACTTCATTGGTTCTTTGAATTCAAACTTATCACGACTAAATTCAACGGTCAATACACGTTGAAAAACATGCACGGCATGCGTGATCCTGTAATGGGTGTTCAGTTTAATTTTCACAGCGCCTTGCGCGCCGTGGCCATAGTTTTTCTGAAAAGCTGGTATGCTTTTTCTATGGCTTGCTACAGACATTTCTGTAAGACAGTTAGTACACAAGGACTTTATTATTTTTGTCCCCTTATTTAAGCTTGACGAGATTATCTGTCCTTATCTGATTATATCGCCCTTGCTTATATTTCAGATTTATTTACATGCTTCACTGTGATACATTTCCTAGTATTGCCCTGACGAAAACAGATATCGCCGCTACGTTAGTGTTTTTGTTTTAATGCTTCATTAGCTTTCAACTTTAATTCTTGTTACCCAGTACAACTATATTATGTAATATTGTTCACAGTTAATGCCTAAATACGCGGAATATAAAAGTAGTATAGATCCATAAAGGTACTGCCGCAGGGGAGAGAATAGTTAGAGACTTCACTATACTAGGTCCAGCTTCATGAGATGGGGTGACCAGTTCCTTTCGTCGCTGCTTTTGCTTTCCCCAAATAACGAGCAGAGCCAGGTACCCAGGTACAACATTTTCAGCTCGGTAGACTGGCGCGTGGCGCTACCAGGTTTCTATGTCCGAACATGGCCGCGAGAGGCACGCGGTCTAAACGCTTAGCCAATCGGAAATTTAAGCAGAATATACGTCAGTAAATAAGCATAGCGTAATCCAACGCCTTATAATTTGGTTGACACACATCAACATCATCATCATAATCATCATCATCATCATATTTTCTGTTTCGCTCCTTATGGAGCAAGGGGTCACCACTGCTGCTGGTTTCCTTACATGAAGCATGTCGTACAAGCCACTGCAGTTGGTTCCCTTACATGAAGCATGTACAAAACATTAACATGCAATTTGCAGCGGTGGTTTCTGTAGTCATCTGTTCTACATGGCGAGGTTGTGAACCCCATACACAACATCATATTAGTCGCCATCCCGACATAACAACCTCATGTACAACCTTATATTAGTCACCATCACGACATGGCAACCTCATGTACAACCTCATATTAGTCGCCATAACGACATGACAACCTCATGTACAACATCATATTTGTCGCAATCACGACATGATAACCTCATGTACAACATCATATTAGTCACCATCACGACATGACAACCTCATGTACAACCTCATATTAGTCGCCATCACGACATGACAACCTCATGTACAACATCATATTAGTCGCCATCACGACATGACAACCTCATGTACAACCTCATATTAGTCGCCATCACGACATGACAACCTCTTGTACAACCTCATATTAGTCGCCATCACGACATGATAACCTCATGTACAACCTCATATTAGTCGCCATCAGGACATGACAACCCCATGTACAACCTCATATTAGTCGCCATCACGACATGACAACCTCATGTACAACCTCATATTAGTCGTCATCACGACATGACAACCTCATGTGCAATCTCATATTAGTCGCCATCACGACATGACAACCTCATGTACAACCTCATATTAGTCGCCTTCACGACATGACAACCTCACGTACAACATCATATTTGTCGCCATCACGACATGACAACCTCATGTACAACATCATATTAGTCGCCATCACGACATGACAACCTCATGTACAACCTCATATTAGTCGCCTTCACGACATGACAACCTCACGTACAACATCATATTAGTCGCCATCACGACATGACAACCTCATGTACAACATCATATTAGTCGCCATCATGACATGACAACCTCACGTACAACATCATATTTGTCGCCATCACGACATGACAACCTCATGTACAACATCATATTAGTCGCCATCACGACATGACAACCTCATGTACAACCTCATATTAGTCGCCATCACGACATGACAACCTCATGTACAACCTCATATTAGTCGCCATCACGACATGACAACCTCATGTACAACCTCATATAAGTCGCCATCATGACATGACAACCTCATGTACAACCTCATATTAATCGCCATCACGACATGACAACCTCATGTACAACATCATATTAGTCGCCATCACGACATGATAACCTCATGCACAACATCATATTAGTCGCCATCACGACATGACAACCTCATGTACAACATCATATTAGTCGCCATCACGACATGACAGCCTCATGCACAACCTCATATTAGTCGCCATCACGACATGACAACCTCATGTGCAACCTCATATTAGTCGCCATCACGACATGACAACCTCACGTACAACCTCATATTAGTCGCCTTCACGACATGACAACCTCACGTACAACATCATATTTGTCGCCATCACGACATGACAACCTCATGTACAACATCATATTAGTCGCTATCACGACATGACAACCTCATGTACAACCTCATATTAGTCGCCTTCACGACATGACAACCTCACTTACAACATCATATTTGTCGCCATCACGACATGATAACCTCATGTACAACATCATATTTGTCGCCATCACGACATGACAACCTCACGTACAACATCATATTTGTCGCCATCACGACATGACAACCTCATGTACAACATCATATTAGTCGCCATCACGACATGACAACCTCATGTACAACCTCATATTAGTCGCCATCACGACATGACAACCTCACGTACAACATCATATTTGTCGCCATCACGACATGACAACCTCACGTACAACATCATATTAGTCGCCATCACGACATGACAACCTCATGTACAACATCATATTAGTCGCCATCACGACATGACAACCTCACGTACAACATCATATTTGTCGCCATCACGACATGACAACCTCACGTACAACATCATATTAGTCGACATCACGGCATGACACCCTCACGTACAACATCATATTTGTCGCCATCACGACATCACAGAGACTTCCATGACCTACAGGGAACGGTTGACCCAAATGTCAACCAATAATTCTACAGATTAGTCTGACGAATATGCTGACGTGTAAAGGCTAATTGAGATACTGTCAGAGATTTAATTAAATAAAGACCTATGGGTTAATACCAGGGCTGGATTATCCATTAGGCTAACTAGGCTGAAGCTTAGGGGCCCGGAGCTCTTGGAGGGCCTGTGCATATGTTTAAAAAGAATGCATAGATACATGTACAAAAAGAAAATTTCTGCACTCTGCTAACGCATTCATAACGTTCTAAAAAGACCCAAAAAAAAAGGCGGTTGAGTGTATTAGTAAGTAGTCTACACTGCACTCACCGTCACAAGAAGTCTTTCCAAATGTATTCATTTGTCTTCGCATCTAGTTATCACTTTTGACAACGAACTGCCCTGAAGAACGGTCATTTTCTTCACTCAAACGGGTTAAAAATAGTCTATGATCTACCATGAAGAATGATAAACTGAACAATTTGACATTGATACGCATAGAATCTTCTATTCTTAGAAAAACTGGTTTCTTGCCAGTTATTGAAGAAATTGTTGAAATAAAACAAAAAACAAGAAAATTTTTCAATAAAATTTGTTCATTGTGTTTACCTTAATAATAATAACATTAATACTAATAAACATTAATAAAAAGTAATCACTGATATCAGAGGTAAGCAATGCAAACAAACTAACGCACCAGTCTATTAATAATACTAGTATATAGTTTATCTATCTATCTTGTCTGTCTATATCTATATGTTTGTAGATTTTTTTGCTGTCTATCCGTTCGTACATCTGTCTGTCTATCTCGTCTGCCTGCCTGACTGATGTGTGTACTCCATAAATTTACTATATACTGTATACAAGGAAATCAGTTTTTCTAAGAATACAGTAGAAGATTCTATGCGTGTCAATGTCAAAGTGAATATTGGACCAACACTGAAGTTGGAAAATGTCAAGTAGAATTTATAGGAAAATGTCAAGTAGAATTTATAGGAAAATGCCGTGCAGTGTTGTTGTGTGCCTTTTGCTGAGTTTTTCCCGAATCTGTGTAATAGTGTAATTGATCCTGCTGAACCAGACATTGCAAGCCGAGTAAGGGAAAATAGGTTTTAAGGTTTTTATGTTGAGTCCATGCTCTGGAATCCCCAGGTTAAGAGTTGTAGAGGATGATGATGATGTTGATGTTGATGATGATGTTGATGATGATGATGATGTTGATGATGATGATGTAGAGGATGATCAAAGAACACACGGAGAAGAGAACTGGAGAAAGGCAGGACGGGGATGAAGTAGACATGAGAGGACCTTGAGCGGATGGCACGTGACAGGAAGACTTGACACACGTTCATTGAGGGTTTATACTTCTTAGGGATCTGATAGGTGATGATGATGATGATTTACAGTAGAGCAACGAGAAAGGGAACTGCCGCTTCCCCACCTCACAGAAAAGCTGGACCTGGTATGGTGAGGTTTCTAATACTTCACTCCCCCTACGGCAGTATCCACTATGTGACTACATTTTGACTTGAGTGAATTTTTTGAGCGCACAAAAGAACAAAAAAACACCGAACAAATATGCTGCAGACTGTCTGTCTGTCTACCTCGTCTGCCTGCCTGACTGATGTGTGTACTCCATAAAGTGTACTCTACCAACCTACCTACCTACCTGCCTGCCTGCCTATCTATCTATCTATCTATCTATCTATCTATCTATCTATCTATCTATCTATCTATCTATCTATCTATCTATCTATCTATCTATCTATCTATCTATCTATCTATATGTTTGTAGATTTTTTTGCTGTCTATCCGTTCGTACATCTGTCTGTCTACCTCGTCTGCCTGCCTGACTGATGTGTGTATTCCATAAAGTATACTCTACCAACCTACCTACCTGCCTGCCTGCCTATCTATCTATCTATCTATCTATCTATCTATCTATCTATCTATCTATCTATCTATCTATCTATCTATCTATCTATCTATCTATCTATCTATCTATCTGTCTGTCTGTCTGTCTGTCTGTCTGTCTGTCTGTCTGTCTGTCTGTCTGTCTGTCTGTCTGTCTGTCTGTCTATCTATCTATCTATCTATCTATCTATCTATCTATCTATCTATCTTGTCTGTCTATATCTATATGTTTGTAGATTTTTTTGCTGTCTATCCGTTCGTACATCTGTCTGTCTACCTCGTCTGCCTGCCTGACTGATGTGTGTACTCCATAAATTTATCTCAGGGTGGTCATAAACGAGATTTTTATAAACTTGATGGCTTGCTTGAGGGGATACCCAATGTGGGCTTACACAATTACAAACATATTCATTTTTTTTAGATCCTGTGATACATTTTATAAATTAATTACGAAAGTGTATTTCCCACATTAAAACATGATTTTTATCACATTAATAGTACCCAAGTTACAGCTAGTTATGTTACTACAGTAGTAGTACAGTAATTGTGGTGGTCGTAGATGTTGTTGTTGTTAGTTGTTGTTGCAAGTTGTTTCATTTGACTGGGAAACAAAAAAGTTTTAAATAAGATTATTAATGTGAAGTCAGGATTTGTGGAGATGTTGAATCATTGTTCTAAACCTCTGGTAATGTGACGTTTATTGGAAAGAGAGCCTACAGTAATCTGACAGGTGTGACCTCGTAGCGTTCTATGATTTGCTAGCAAAACCATGCATTTACAGTCTGTGTTTACTCACTTTTAGTCCTACCTCTTTTTCTGTGTTTAACACGAGCTAACACAATGTTTTCAAACTTTCGTGACCTGCCAGTCATAACAGGTAGCGAATCAGGTTTGTTTATCGAGTCTTCTCACGCGAGCTTATCTGTCAATCATACGATACCCGACAGACCGCACTTGACAAATCAAAGACCCTTTGAAGTTCGTACACAGAGGGAAGGCTGAAAAACCCCGGGTTATGTATGTAAATCTGATTTTATTTGATCTTTCTTTAGATATTTGATGTTGTCAAGTTTAAATGATAATAAACAACAAAAGAAACTTAACTTTGTGTGTTGGTCAGACCCATACCCAATTACCGTAGTTTTTCACGTTTGTGTGTCTTGTTGTCACATAGCTGTGTGTGTGTGTAGTTAAAATTATATTTATATATAAGAGGAGGGAAAGTTTGTCTTGTACGAAATTATAGTCGTATAGATAGGTTGGAATAAAGAAACTTACTCATTCCAGAGACATATCTTCTCCTTAAACTATCACCCGTGAAATCTATTTCTCACACCGTTTTTTTTCTCACGTACTTATTAACATCCACTCTACTCAGACGGGGCTAAAAATAACTCTCAACCTATCTGTACGACAGGTAACGTGCCGTGTATTCCAGAAAGAGGGGTGGGGAGTGGGGTGGGTTGTGTGGGATGAGACAAAGAAAGAATAGATCTTCTACTCCGTCATGCATGACGTACAAGGCGACTACTGTGAGGTTGGTCATGGGGCTGGTAATTTCAAAATGTGAAACAAATTGTTACAGAAACTACCACTACAAGTGGATGTGGATATTTGGAGGAGGTTTACTTCAAGAGGACCAGCTGTAGTGGTGTTACCTTTGCTCTGTAACGAGCACAAAAGAAAATAATGACAGATAAAGATTCATCACGTCATTAAGAGCGTTTTTTTATTTTCCAACGAGCGTAAAAAGTATTTATATTTCTTCTTCAGGAAGAGCGATGCCCGCTTATCGACTCATGAGGTGGGGTAGCTGATGGAGAATATAGAAATGTCGGATCATACTGGAACTATGCATATGGTTTAAAAAAAAATTAAAAAAAACTATTTCCCCTTGGCCATTACAAGCCAGTCAGGAAATATTTAGATAGGAAGTTATTATTTTCTTCCCTCTTCTTTTCTTTCGTGAGAAATAAAAATAAAATTGAGACAAGACTATGTAAGTTTTTTTGTTTTTTGTTTTTCAGCATGAAGTATACACCGAGGTAAAATACAAAGATGTTGCTTCTTATTTTAATTCTCATTTACAATAAACAGATAAATACCAATCAATCAATAATCAATAGCCGTTAGCATAGGCATTCAAACAAACACATGCCAGGTCCTGCTGTCATGTACAATCTCCTCAAGCCTAGATAAAAGAAGGTTAGTCAGCATTCAGCAACACAGACTCCTTTCGGCTTTCTGTGTGTCGCGTCATGCGTCTCTACCAGACGACCTTAGCCTGTCTTGGTTGGCTGAGTTGACTTATGTTAGTTTTTTCCATGTTTGTTGAAGTTTTTGTGGTTTAACTTTTTTTTCTTTTTTTTTACAGGATGGGGAATCGACCCCACGCTTAACCCTCCTTAGTCGCTTTTTACGACATGCGTTGTAGGGAACAGTGTTACTGTTCTTTGCTCCCCTTTCGGACCCCGGTAACACACGGGTGGAAGTATAAACAGAGATAAGCGAAAAGGATGTAGTTTCTTATCCCATCCCAACTAACATAATTACCGATGTATGTTACGTCGGTCGGTCTCACTCAAAATAGTAACTCGCGCCAGAAAAAAAAAAAGTGCTCAACGCACGATGTGCAACTTGCGCGGCGTGGGTGTTATATTTCTTCTTCTTCTTCTTTCGTTCGCTTGAAATATATTGTCTATATCTGCAATGTTGTTTCTTGTATAAACTTCACTGTCTTTTGTAGTTCATACAGAGGTCCATATAGTTTTGCTTCCAGTGTTGTTTCTCTGGGCCAGTGGGATTGCCTCAATATATCATATTCGGGGCATTCTTGAAGTACGTGCTCCGCAGTCTGGGGTGCCTGTCCACATGTACACATGGCTGAATTGCCAATCTTGAATTTTGTATACATGTGGCTGCGGAGGCGGTTGTGTCCTGTTCTGAGGCGCAGAGTGACTATTTGTTCTGATCTGTTCATAGCTTGGTAGTCATCCTGCGTTGATGTTGGTGGCTTTCTGATAGATTTGATCATCTTTTTCTTCTGATGGTACGTAACTGGTACATCCGGTTGCTCGTCTGCAGCACCTTCTTTAGCGAGTCCGTCTGCTCTCTCGTTTCCTGGTATTCCACAATGAGACGGTATCCACTGCATGGCGACCCTGCGCTGGTTGCACAGTTCAGAAAGTAGGGCTTGTATACCTGGCAATTTTCTGGACTGAAGTGCTTGGAGTGCTGATCTTGCATCTGTCAGGAATACTACAGGCTGTGGACCGAGATTGGTGTTCAGTAGTTTCTCAGTTGCCACCTTGATTGCCTGGACTTCTGCATCATAGTTGTTACAGAATTTCCCTGTTGGTACTCTGACCGTATCCCTAGTGTTGTTTGGGTATTCTATGTACACTCCTGCTCCTCCATTCTTTACTGCATTCTGTGCTGACCCATCCGTGTATACTTGGACCCAGAGGTCCTGTGGGTATTCATCATCCAGGAAACTGAGAGTGACTGTCCTACGTTGCACGCTGTTCTGTTCATCCCTGTCGAATATTCCTTTCACTTTCGTGTGGATGTGTACTGGTAGTCCATGCTCCTCTCTCCAAGGGGTTTGTTCTGGCACAGACTTTAGAGGGCTGTTAACTTCAGGCAGGTCTGAGGTTTGTCTACGAAATCGTTTGGCCTGGTGGATAAAGCTGCTTCTTTTCAGTCGCCCCATTGCTAGGTTTTGGAATCTGTCCTTCATTGGATGGCTCGGCATACAGAGGAACTTTTCTGCCTGTGTTAGCACTTTTGTGTCTCTGCGTTCTCTCAGTGCTTGTATCCTCCCCATTTTCTCCATCTCCACTATAGGCGTCGATTTCATTGCCCCCGTGATGACTCTAAGCGCCTGGTTTTGCACCTTATCTAGCTCTTGTAATGTGGTGTTTGATGCTGGACACCATGCAGCTGACCCATATTCCAGGTGTGGTCGTATGCCCTGCTGGTAAACTTTACTAAGTATTTTCCCGCTGGCTCCCCATGTGGTTCCACTTAGTTTTCTCAGGATGGCTAGCTTCCTCCTGGCCTTTGTTGCTGCCTTGTTGATGTGCTGCTTCCACGTCAGCCTATCATCGAATGTAACTCCGAGATAGGTGGGTTGTTTATCTTCTCTCAGGAGCTTTTCGTTTATCTTGATGACACCAGCTTTTTGTTTGGGAGAGAGGGTGAAGAGCGTAGTGCTGCACTTGTCTGTGTTGATGCTGACACACCATCTATTTGCCCATGAGGTTAAAGCATCTATAGCTCTTTGTAGCAGTTTGGTGGCCACTGTTGCATGCTCATCTGTGCACCATATTACCAGGTCATCAGCGTACATTGCCACTTTCATTCCATGCGGTAGTTCAGCAACAAGGTCGTTGATGTAGACTAGGAAAAGTGTGGGGGACAGAACCCCTCCCTGAGGGACGCCATGACGCAGTAGAATTTTCTTACTCTTGAGGCCATCTAGTTGTACTCGGGCTCTTCTGTTATGCAAGTATGCTTTCACCCATTTGTACATCTTACCATTCACTTTACAATTTCTCAGTTTCTTCAGAAGCCCTTCTTTCCAAACCTTGTCAAATGCTTTCCTTAGATCTATCCATGCTGCTAGTACCAGTTTCTTATCTTGGAACGCATCCTCAATCTCTTGGGAAAGGTAAGTTGCCTGATCTTCGGTGGAATAACACTGCCTAAAGCCCGCCTGCTGTGGTACAAGAAGGTTTTCACTTTCAAGGTACCACTGTAGCCTGAGGTTAATGATACGTTTCATTGTTTTGCAGAGGCAGCTTGTAAGGCTGATTGGTCTGTAGCTGGAGGCAGTGGAACTGTCTTTTCCTGGTTTTAGGAGTGGTATCATGATTGCTTCCCTCCAGGTCTGTGGAACTCTGCCTGAGTTCCAACAGATATTAAAGATCTGCAGCAGCTTTGTTTTTGCTGCGGTTCCCAAGTTCTTAATCATTTCATTGGACACTCCATCAACTCCTGGCGACTTTCTCATTTTCAATTTGGATATTGCAAGCTCCAGTTCTCTGAATGTGATTGGTGCCTCCATAACTTCAGGTATGGTTCCATCTGGTCCTGCGTGTTGTTGTTTCTCACGAGTCTCCTGTTGCTTCTCTGGGCTAACTTCGATGTTGCTGTCTTTAGCAAAGGAGTCTGCAAAGTGATCAGCTGCCTGTTTTCCCATGAGGATGTTTCCATCTTTGTACAGAGCAATCCTTGAGTTTCTCCCTGTACCTTCATCGTTAAGTTGCTTTACCAGCTTCCACAGTTTCCTCGAATCTCTTTCGAAGTTCAAGGACTCTGTTTTCTCCTTCCAGCTTCTTCGCCTGGCCTGCAACTTGGCCCTTTGAAATTTGGCCTTAGCTTGCTGGTAGTTATTGTGGTGTTCTTGGCATGGACTGGTCTCTGCCTGCTTTCGAGATGTTTCCACGTCGTTGTGCAGCTGCTCTAGTTCACTATTCCAATACGGTTTGTAGTGCTTACGAGCCCCTCTAGGTATTGTTTCACGAGCAGCCTGTAATATGCATCTGCTGAATTCATCTACTAGCTTATTGATGTCTTTGTCTACAGTCAGATCTCTAGCCAGTATACTAGTACGGTGCTGGTACATTGTCCAGTCTGCCTTCTTGTAGTTCCACCTAGAGAGAGTGCTGCTCTCCTTGACAAGTTCATTTTCCACAATTAGGAAGACTGGCCGGTGGTCGCTGCCTCCAAGTTGTTTCCCTACAACGCGTGTGGTGTTCCACTCCAGGCCGGGTGAGTGGAATGCCAGGTCTGGTGTAGAGGTGGTGTGCCATGACCTCGAGTAGAAGGTTGGTGGGTCGATTGGCTGGTTAATCAGGATAAGCCCATTGTCATCCTGCCAGTTTTCAAGCTCCTCACCTCTCCTGTCCATGTGATCATAGCCCCAGCTCTGTGAGTGGCTGTTGAAGTCTCCGCATACAATCAGTCTTTCTTTTGCTGGGATTGTATCTAGTGCCAGTGGGCGGTCGCTCGGACAGTAGTAGTTGAGCAGGTGGAATTCTGAACTTTCTGTCCTGAGATGAAGCATCTGGTATTCCGCCCCCTCCATATATGTTTCAAGCTGACATGCACTGATGTTATTCCTCACGAGTGTCAGTATTCCACCCTTTCGCCTGTCTATTCGGTCAGATCGGTAGCACTGGTAGCCTCTGATTTTGAAGGCTATGTCTTTGTTGAGGTGGGTTTCTTGCAAGCAACATACATTTACTTGCTCTTCATTCAAGATGTTTTCGAGCTCTAATTTTTTGCTGTAGCCGTCTTTTTTACTATTGACGCCTTCAGCATTCCAGTGCATTATTTTAAATGGTCTTTTCTTTGCTTGGCCAGTAGCTCTATTCTCATGCCTCCTGGCTCCACGGGGCAATTGAGAAGGACCCCCAGTAGTAGGGGTTGGGCCCTTCCGAGGCAGAGGGCCCGGCACTGCGCCTGCCTGGGTGTCCGTCACAGGGCGAGTGCCATAACGTTTTGCAGATATAGGCATCCTTCCCATAGCGCATGTGCGTGGCATCCTGATTGCTGTGGTGCGCCTCTTGGCTGGTTGCCTCCGTCTTCAGCACCTTGACTTGCTAGGGCAGACTGTGGTCTTGCTCGAGTGTAGGAGGGCCTGGCTAAAACAAATACTTTGGTTTTATTTTCTTTTTCTTTTTTTTCTTTCACGAAATTAGTAGCGATCGACAAAGAAAAAGTGCGTAAAAATTGGTGTGCATGAGCCCACGCCCGATGTACAAATCATGAAAACTTGAAAGTTTTTGTTAAAACCACTTATTATCATGGAACACTCTTTGAAAACAATCCACGCACTTTCACACGAAATGTTGTCATCAAAGAACTTTTAAATTGAATCTAAAATAACATAATTCTCGCCGTGTGTACGTTGGTCACAGCTGAGGAATGCAACCGTGTTGAAAAATTGTATTGTTTCCATTATATATACTCTCCCGAAAATAGTTACAATCAACAAAGAAAAGCGTTCAAATGACGGTGTTCATGAACAGTTTGATTACACTGTATAAAATGGAAGAAACCAAAAACACTCTAAGAATGTACTTCTATCTGCTCATCCGGGAACTGAAACAGCACACTATAAATAAAAACCCGTCAAGTTTGACTGGTTATTGCTAGTTTTAATCCTAATTTACTATAAACAGAGACATGAAATACGTTAAAGTTTCTTTTTTTTCCTTCATTAAGAATTTCAGAGATATGAGATACGATATTGTTTCATATTTGTTCTTTATTGAGGATAAACATAGATATGAGATACGATGTTGTTTCTTAATTTAATCCTCATTTACAATAAACAGAGATATGAGATACGATGTTGTTTCTTATTTTCCCTCTATTAAGAATAATCAGAGATATGAAATACGATGTTGTTTCGAATTTTTCTTTCATTGAGAATTATCAGAGATATGAGATACGATGTTGTTTCTTAATTTAATCCTCATTTACAATAAACAGAGATATGAATGTGATTTTGTTTACATTTCTTCTTCGTGAAGAATAAACAGAGATATGCGTAAATATGTTTTTTTATAAAAATAATTTTTCTTGAGAATAAACAGAGATTTGAGGTATGTCCTAATTTCTTCGTTTTTTAAATTCATTTACAATAAATATCAGAATTATCTAGTGTGCGACACAAACATATGAGCGTCTCAGTGTGCATATATGTATGTATGTGTGTGTGTGTGTTATTAACCAGATACATGTTTGTATTGAAAGCTCTGAAACCTGGAGAACAGTTAAAACAGTTCCAAGAAGTTACAGATTGTCATAAATGGGTGCTTCAGTAGAACAGAACGTTTGAAATGGTATGACAAGGTCGTCTATGTAGAACTGACGACAAGTAACAGTTTCATAAAACACGTTCGTTCTTATTTCTGGTCTTTATCTCTTTTCCGGCAGTATTATCTACTACTCCTTTTACGTGCTATCTTCCCCCATTATTTATTGTTTACGCTTTCATAGTTCAATGTTTTCTTATCATATTTTGTTCTGCTTTTTAATCCCTTATTAATTACCTTGATCGCTTGACCTGTTTTGATACAACATTGACTTTGTCTGTGCAAAAGCAAAGTTGTCACAGTGACTTTTCCATATCGCCGTTCCAGATGAAGTAAAAGTCTACATTGAGCGACGTCCCTATTGTTAATCCAGACTGCGTGTCTGGGAAGATATACACACACACGCTGTTCGCAGTGGTCCAATGTAGATGAACAGACGTTATTTAGAGATAAGGCGGCAGTTAGCAAATATGGAGTTCCCAAAAACACAGTCAATGATAATTTTGGTAAAGATTAAGACACGGACAGTAAGATAACAAATGTGATTTTTGGGGCACGGATTAATATGTAATCGCCTTCGCCCTGACCTTATTGTGATCAATAATTACAAGAAAGTGATATCATGGAGAAGATTATTAGTAATAGATCTATTAAGTAGTGAGTTGTAAACATGATAAGTACCTACGAAAGTAGTAAGATCTTAAATGGTAATGGAGTTTTAAAACAATATTTTATGTGTCATGTAGAATGTTCTATATGAACGAACGAACTATTTTCAAAAGGTTAAGAATTGGGCACGCAAGCTCGTCTAACATTCTGCCTTTCCTCTCCCTGTCATCTTGCACACTGTATCCTTTCATTCGCACAAGTATTTTGAACATTATTTAGGCATCCAATATTATCAAAGTAAAATAATAGCATACATTTATAATATCCAATTATAATCAAATTTAAGTATGTTTAAAAACATAGAAAACAAAAAATTAATAAATAAAAGAAAGCAAGAAAATAAACAAAAAACAAAAAACAAACAAACAAGCAAACAGAATCCAAACCATTCATACAGTAAATTAAATAATCTTTTTAGACATAATCAGATTATGGTGGCATTTAATAAGAACTCGTGAAATATTGGAAATCTGCTGTTGAATCAATAGGTACTTGGTGTGTTGTCAGCGTATGCGGAAAATTGTACCAGAGGTGTGCGGCTTTGTTAACGCCTCCACTATACGAGATCCAGCTGAGAGACGAGGGTAGTGGTGGATAGATCCGTACCAAAATCTGAAAAGTTATTTACCATTTGTTTGGCATTTGAGATGCAAAGATAGGCTGCTCTTGGATGAACTTCTCGTCCACGAAGCAATGTGTGTGTGTGTGTGTGTGTGCGTGCGTGTGTGTGTGCGTGTGCGTGTGTGTGTGTGTGCGAAAATGTTTGTTATAGCCTAGCGGTTTGTAAGCTTACTTCAAATTTCTTCAAGGAGAAATCATAGACTGCCAGGTACACAGAATAACAGGATCGAAATATAAGACAGGCCAGAGGACGTGACGTGAATTCTATGTTTAGAAGAGAGTAGCCCCGGCCAAGTCACTCAGTGTTTAAGTTCTTGGATTCTAGTTCAAGTACTAAATGTTAGACACCTAACTCACCTGAAGAGACGGCATCTTAAATTTCATGCTGTACATATATATGTACAATATATATATATATATATATATATATATATATATATATATATATATATATATATATATATATATATATATATATATATATATATATATATATATATCATCATCATCATGTGACGTATTCTTTCCAGAACGTTGTCTCCATTACAGCTGCTCTGAACGCATCACGATTCTGGGCAAGTCGACCTGCATCAGCCACAGACAAGTTCAGACTCTCTGTGATGTCCTGGGTCCACCGTCGTCTAGGTCGACCCCTTCCCCTTTTTCCAGGGACCATGCCTTCCATAACTATTTTTTCCAGACCACTATGTCTCCCTACATGACCGAAAAATTTCAGCTTCCTTATTGCGATGGTATCTAGGAGCCAACCTTCCTCTACGTCTAGTATATATATATATATATATATATATATATATATAATATATATATATATATATATATATATATATATATATATATATATATATATATATATATATATATATATATATATATATATATATATATATATATATATATATATATATATATATATAAAGTAAAGGAACCCGCTACACGCCCATTGAGGCATATTGGGAATATGGTGTTAGGCCCATATTATCTTGACCGTCGGTACACTAGGGGTGATGTGGTCGGCATCACGCCGGCCGCCTTAACCTTCCCAGAGTTGCTCTGGTACCCATTTGGGGCTGGGTCAACCCAGGAGCCGTTTGTGGCCTAAAAAATTCTCACCTCATCTGGGGATCGAACCATAGACCACTACGCTAGGAAGCCAGTGCACTAACCACTATGCTACCGCGGCTCCCATATATATATATATACTGCAATTGTCGTCTTTAGCTTTCCAAAAGCACTTTCATCAGACTCACTGGAGTTAAACTTAACACTCAGAGAGGGTAAAATATTATGAGAAAGATGGAAGTGATGGATGGAAATGCAGGGCGCCTGATACTCATATCAGGGACCCAATACTCAAAGAGGCATTTGTTTTCCTCTTAGTCTGTGAGACAAGTTTGTGGTTCGAGTTGCCAGCAGTCGACGCTAGACACCAACATCAGACGGGACGTGAAGACGCTTAACAACCTTTGTTATTACCTCATACGTGCTGTATGAGACGTGTTACAGCCACCAGATTTGACTATTGAAGAGAAGTACAGTCCGAATAACCTCTGGAAACCAACAGCGGCTGAAGCAGACGCCAACCGACCCCACATTGGAAGCTAGGGTACTATAACAGCCTAACCACTGGACTTTTCAAATCTTTTCAATGTCCACCACAGTTTAAATCATCCGATGATGATCAATATCATCTTTTCCTGTTTTTTTTAAAACTATCGTTAGTTATTTTAAATTTTGTTAAACTTTAAATGATTATTAAATATGTTTATCTGTAACTTTAAAGCTATAGTTGGATTAATCGCTATAGAGTGAATTGAATGTCTGCACCCATATGACTCATAGTGTGTTAAATTCATAAACAAATAAAGATAAAAAAATTAATAGTTGCTGAATCCCCTTCAGCTAAGGGCTCAAAAACCACGAGTCAAAATGTCCCCATAGAAGGGGTTGTAGAATATGTATTCATGACAACTTAGATGATCTCAATTGTTATGCTTGCTTTTCCTTAACATCCTATGAGGTCCCCTTAAATAGAAGCATCATTCTTCTATTTATATCTGTGCCAAGAGTAATTTGAGCGTAGCTTGATGCCTTTGAATATTCTCATCATTATACTCTAAGTTTGGCCATTGTTGGACCACTATTGCGGAGCAGGAGAGACGATCCACGCCACAACTAGACAATGTCCAATAGAATAGAAGATGGGAAAAAGACCTTTGCCATGAATAAGACACACTGAAGAAAGCTGTTGATAGCGTTACAAGGTAGTCGTTGTTCTGGAATCCTCAGTGAATGAGAGATAGAGGGAGACAGAGGAACACACGGAGAACAGAAATGGACCCAGCTTTCTTTGAACATGTTCACGTTGGGGTCTGAGAATGTACGAAGAAGCAGCAGCACTAGCAGCAGGAGGAGGAGAAGAAGACGAATAAGACGAAGAAGAAGAAGAAGAAGAAGAGGAGAAGAACTGGAAACAGAAACAAAAATAATAAATAGTACACGGAAATACCTTGAGCAGATAATACAGACAACGAGAACATTACATGGATTTGCTGAAGTCGTATAAAGGAAATAATGATGATTGTTGTAAAGTGACATCTGTATGGACAACCGTTCAAATAGCCCACCTTTTATAAACTCAAAACGATAGAGAATAAAAAGAATATAGGGATAAAATAAGGAAGTTGCGTGAAACGTTGTCTCCTACGCCTGCAAATAGTACTAGATTTTATACCTCGTCATTGAGACACTAACGTAACAGTTTTGAGAAAAACAAGGCTTAGCATTCAGAGCAAGAGTGTAAGAAGAAAACGGGGAGGGAATACGCGAAGGCATAAAAGTGAGAGAGTAAATGCTACAATTTGACACGCGTTTGGTTTTTTCTGGCCTCGCGAACCGAAAACGATAGTGCATGCCAATGTCGTAGCATGTTGGAAAAACGATGTCGCAAGTTTTGCAGACTCCCTTCGCTCGACACTCAGTTCAATGTATATATCCACGCTGTTGGACGCGACACAGCCCAAAACACACACACACACACACTCGTATTTCGGGCTAAAAAGTAGCGATATTGTAACATACGGCAAACGCGTGGTCGCAATTTTGTGACGTACTACAAAAGCGTTGTTTCGTTTTGAATGAGAACGACAGTTAAAGAAAAAAATTACGATTAACGTGGAAAATTTTGAAAATACAGTACGGAACGGGGGAGAAAAGGAGCATAGTTGGTAGTGTCTCGATTTCGTGTTTACATAATTTGAATTTTGCACCCAAGCAGGGCATAGCAGGTTAGAGAGAAGAAAAACTTAGATAATGTTCTTATATGCTAAAATAAAGGACAGTTGACGAATACAATGACATTTGTATGTTAGTTGAAGAAATGAAGAATAAAAACGATAATATTGAATATAATAAATAAAAGAATAAAAATATAACCACTGTGTGACAGACAGCAACAGGATCACTAATTACTTGTCAGAATTATAAACTTTTAGGAAATAACTGAGATATTGACGAAGACAGATGGACGAACAGACATGAATCTTTCTCAGTTTGCCTTGTAGTGGGGATAGAGGGGAAGTTAGTCCAAGGTTTGAAAATTGAGTTCAGTTTTGAAAAAGGACGCAATAAGCCACACAGTCCCTGATTGGCTGGCGTCTAATATACTACGAGAGTGATAAAAACCATTTGGAAACGGCGTTCGTCGCCACTTGAGAAAAATTTTACTACAATAAAGTTGTTCTAAAAGCAAGATAATAGTACTATCTTGTCTGTGCTGATCTGCACCAGCAAGCGATCTGGATTTGACCATATTTATCGCAATTAAACTTATTAGTAGGAATTTTCATTGATGCGGGTTTCATCACTGACTACAAGTGAGCCACAGGTGAACCAAAACCTATATATACTTCTGCATCTAAAGACTTGAGGCAGTATCGACTGTGTGCCTCCTTGTTATATTTCAAGAGCAGAATCCTGACTTGGCAGTGGAAGCTGGTGATGTGAACATAATTCATCAGAAAACACTAAGTTAAGAAATCGTCTCCAGGCACTTGATATATCAAACTCAACTACTCTCATTTCCCAGATGTGTATTAGATCATTCAGATTATGATGAAGACAGACGTTCTTTCAATCATTACCCATTCATAAGAGCAAGAGTAAATTGACACTGTTCCAGATTGACATATTTAATTAAAGTTGTGAAAAATAATATACTCAGTTATAAATTGAATCAATTTTATGTAAATACTTTGAGTTATCATTTTGAGTTTCAATATTCCAGTATACACAAAATTTTGATACTGGAACAATAAATTGTAAAAAAGATTTCACATTTTAAACTTAACTCTGGGTGTTGTTAATTACTTATCATAGAGTTCTTAGGTGTATTTGTTGTCATTTTATTACAGCACATTTTACATTACCCTAGACACTAGCCAGATAACAGACATACACCATTATTCATCATCATCTCAACCCATAACCCGTCATGGGTCGTAGGGGTGCCATGGTGGAAGCATCAGCAGACAGGGTCCTCCACTGCTCTCTATTCTCAGCAATGCGTACAAGTGTGGAGAAACCGTGTCCTGCCCATTCTTTGATGTTATCAGCCCAGGATTTTCTTTGCCTTCCTCTTCTCCGTTTACCTTCGACTGTTCCTGGAGGATCGTTTTCGAAAGGGAGTCATGACGAGTTACATGCCCAAACCAGGCAAGCTTTCGACGTTTCACTATTGACAAAAGTGGTTCTTGATGGCCTGCATAGGTGTTTATCTTCTCTCTAACATAGACATTTGTTTTGTGCTCTTTATAGCAAATGCGCAAAATTCTTCTGTAACATTTATGCTCGAAAGCCTGAATCCTTCGCTCCGTATCTGCAGTGAGTGTCCAGCCCTCACACCCATACAAGAGAATAGATAATACAAGTGATTTGTATAATTTGATCTTCACAGGAAAACTGATGTTACTTTTCCAGATCACATTCAACCTTGTCATGGCAGCTGAGGCCATCTCAAGTCTTGTCTTGATTTCTTTATTTGATCTTCCATCACTACATATAGTGGACCCGAGATATTTAAAGGTGTTAACTTCTTCTAACGTTTGCCCATTTAACGTAATGTTGGTCGGAACATGTTTCTTATGGCTATTCACCAATATCTTGCTTTTTTCTATATTAATTTCCATCCCATATGTTCTTGTTACTTTCTCCAGTCTAGAGGTAAGGTCTTGAAGTTCTGATTCTGTTCCAGCTATCAGATCAATATCATCAGCAAAACGTAGATTACACAGAGGTCGGCCTCCAATCGATATGGTTGATTTATAATCGTAGAGAGCCTCCTGCATAATATGTTCTAGATAAATGTTAAAGAGCACTGGTGACAGGATACATCCCTGGCGAACTCCTACAGTTGTTTTGAAAAATTCTCCAATGTCATTGCTTGCAAAAACAGCACTGCTTGCGTCCTTGTATAGTGCTTCAATGATATCTATGATGTTGGTATCAAAATTGAATTTTCTCATTATTTGCCATAAACCTTCATGCCAGACTCGATCGAAGGCTTTTGTGAAATCGATGAAGTTATGGTATAAATCATGTTGATGCTGGAGATGTTTTTTCGATCAGTAATCTAATATTGAAGATTTGTTCTGAGGTACTTCTTTTTGGTCTAAAGCCAGCCTGTTCCTCGGACAAGATTTCTTCTGATTTCTGTTTTATTCTGTTCAAAAGTATCCTTAACATCACCTTACTTGGATGACTAATAAGGCTAATGGTTCTGTAGTTCTTGCACATTTTTAGATTTCCTTTCTTTGGAAGCGGTATTACTAATGACTGCGTCCATTCTTTTGGCCATTTTTTTGTACTCCATATCTTCTGGCAAATTGTTGTCATGATTTTTACTATATCTGGTCCTCCATATTTCAAGAGCTCTGCTGGTATATTATCCACACCCGGTGACTTCCCTCCTTTCATCGAACATATAGCCTCTTCCACTTCTTCCCGTAGTATTGCTGCATTTCCGAGTTCTCTGTTTTCGCACTTAATGTTGTTTAATATGCCTAAGTCAGTGTCAAGTTTACAGTTATATAATTCTTTACAATATTCTGTCCACCTTCTCATTACAGCTGTTTTTTCATTGAGCAGAGCCCCATTGCTATCTTCTATGACAGTTACCCTGGGCTGTTGGGGTTTTGATAGTCTTCTTAATGTGTCAAAAACTGCCTTGCTGTTACCTTTTATTAGCCCCGTATTAATGGACTCACATTGATCAGCTACCCATTTTTCTTTGGCCTGTTTCATTTTCTTTCTAATATTTTTATTCACCATACTGTATTGCCATGCTGCTTCAGGAACCTCTTTCTTAACCTTTTTCATTTCCCGTCGTGTATCACATAACTTCAGAATGTCATCTGTAACCCATGGTTTGTTTATTTTCTTTCTTTTACCAAGTATTTCTGTTGCTGATTCAATGAGCACGTCTTTCATGTTCTCTGTGATTGAGTTGATATCATCCTCCAAAAAGTTGAGAGCTGCGAATTTTCCTCCAACAGTTGCCTCAAAGATTCCCGCGATTTCTGGATCTTTCAATTTGTCTAAATTGAATCTTAACTGAGAACATCTGTTTTGATTATAGTTCTTTTTGAGTTTAAGCTTGAGCGTCATCAATACCATGTCGTGATCACTACCAATGTCGGCGCCAGGAAAAGTCCTAGTCTTGGCTTTATTAATGCTGGACTTGAATCTTTTGGATACAAGAATAAAATCAATTTGGTTATGTATCTCAGTTTTTTGGGCATGCCACGTTGTTCTTCTTGATAACTTATGAGGAAATAGTGTATTTGCAAGGGTTAGTTTATAGTTGCTGGCAAATTCTAGTAGCCTTAGTCCTCGATCGTTGGTTTCTCCAGTCCCAAATTTCCCCACTGTGCCAGCCCAGTGACCGTATGCATCTGGCCCTATTTTAGCATTCCAATCACCTAGAACAATGAGAAGATCTTTCTTTGGAATTTTCTTAATTGCTTCATCCAAATTGTCATAAAATGTATCAATTGCCTCATCCTCATAGTCAGTAGTGGGGGCATATACCTGTATGATGGAGATGTTCTTTGGATGTGCTGCAATACGAATGGTGATAAGCCTGCTATTTATTGGGGTGCAGCTGATGACACCATTATTATACTTAGGATAAAATACGTCGCAGGTTGAGGTCGTAGGGTGGTAGCAGAAAGGTTCCCTGAAAACACAAACCCTATTATCTATTAGACTCAGGGGCCTTCACAGCTTGACCTCACATCTGCATAAAATTCACATTTTACCAATTAACATCAAAATCCACCACAATGATGACATGCTTGTGATGTATGCGTGTGAGTTATTGTGGATAAATGTTCTCTTTAGATATGTACATTATAGTGACCTTCCCTTATAATGAAAGGGAATCTTTACCTACTGGAGCATGACTAAGACAAACATTACAAGAGGTTGTCACTATAATGCACGTGTCTAAACATAACTTTTACTTTAGTGTGTGTGTGTGTGTGTGTGCGTTTGAGTGTTTGAAAACTAATTTCTGGCTGGTTCGCCTGGTGAAATTTAAGTACCCTGGATGAATTGATAACTACATTATTGACCACAATTATAAAGCACACATTTTGCCCACTGAAAAATACAGCGTGCTGGATTTTTTTAAAAACCAATCATTACTTGGCTTTAGACAGATAAAGATGAAATTAAACGGAGAGCAGAGTTACGAGAGATAACGGTAAATGTTATTGCTTGTCACATAAGATCTGTTTCCGTTACAGAATATGCCCTAGAGAACAAAATTAACAAGTTGTTGGCTACAATATTTTGTTTCCTGGCTTCTCAATGTACACACTTATCACGTATGTCTATCCGTCTTTTGTATTCTCTGATTCTGTAAGTATTTCTGTATCTTTAACTACATGTCTCAATCTTTCTGTAACTCGCATTTATCATCATCATCATCATTATCACGGATACTATTTCTTAGTGGCGTGTGAGATGGTTAACAACAATAACTCATGAATTAACTCGACGGAACTGGTACAGATCCATTCCATTTAATCGAACAATTAAACATGTGGTCTTGAACACCAATTACATTTGCAGGTACGTCGTCACGGTAATCATGCAAACAATGCCTATTGGAATACTGACTACAGTACTCACACTGGCTTTGCTGAAATACACTATACTATCAGTGTATCAGCGACAAAGACGCCCCTAGGTGCAGCATGCAACCTCACACCAGCAAATCCACCATTCAAGTGTAAATCACATATCTCAGTGATTGACGGCATGTATCATCGCCATCTGGATTCTCTGAGGATCGCTCTCAGGCGGGAAAAGACCAAGACATGTATTTTCTCCAATATAGCTCCTTGGCGGAAAAGATCGGTTTTGATTTTATTAGGACCATCTCCATTGCACACGGACAAATCCATCAGTGCTCCGATTTCCTCCCTTAGATCATACAAAGAGGATCTCAGCACAGTGCATGAACTCCGTAGCAATGTATGTATGCAGGAATCACACATTCTATAAATATTTTTGGGGGGGGGGGAGAGAAGAGAAAAGGGGGGAGGGGGGGGGGGGGGGAAGGTTTTTCTAAAGCATGGCCTACTCATTACGATATCCAACAGCTGAGACATTATTTTAACGGTCGCAACTTGCACACGGGACTCATTTTTTTGCCCTTATCCGAGAAGGCTAGGCATCCGATTGCACTATCCAGGAGATCGGGGGGGGGGGGGGGCGCGGGGGGGGGGAGTATGACATCATTAGGACCCACTGGATTTGAAAAACATTTCATCAAATATATACCCTGTACTGGGAACCGAACGCGGTACCTTTATAATTAGAGGCGGGTGCCATACCACTTAGCCACTCCGACCCCGTTTGAAAATTCAAGGGAAAGATTCAGCGCCTTAACAGGTTCTCAACAAACGCTTGTATAAAGTTTCAACAGGAACGCTTATAGGCGGGAAAATCATCGTCTGCACGAAAATAGGTAGAACCTTTACCTTAATAGACATTATAGTCACAGTCATGGTTTCCCCGAGTCACAAATACGAGCACACAGCTCAGAATCAAATCACAGACTGTTCACCGTCACATTTGGGTACTCTCTCAGTCACTCAGACTTGTGTTCATCAAACACGTTTTCCCCAAGCTCAAGCAACAAGTCACGAATCACTTATTCTCAGTTAGACATGAACTCAGTCCCTGAGTTACACTCAAACATGTGTTGACAACCTTACTCACAATTACTCCTTCATTCACCCACATGAAACCGTTATGTGACAAGCATTATCATCATCATGTTCCTTGTCGCTCCCTATGCAGCATGGAGCCAGCGCTATAGCTGGTTATCCTTGCAGTAATCATGTACCACGCATTCGCAAGTTCGTGCAGCAGTGGTTTCTGTAACAATTTGTTTTACGTGAAGAGATTATCAACCTGATAATAGTTGCCTTGTACGACTTGCTTGAGGCAGCAATTGTCATAGTCTTTCTTTGTCTCATCACATCTGCAGGGAACTACATAGGGTTTTAGTTCACATCTCTTCTCTCTTTTTTTCGTATTTGTTGATTTCTCATTTAATATGCTATTTTTTTTTCCTCGCCGCCGTTCTCGATGTTTCTAATTATGCGGTTCTTTTAATGTCTTACTGCCTGTGACAACCTCGTTATCATCCTATTAGTCTGTCTTTCTCTCGCTGTCTCTGACAGTCTTTGCTTGTGTCTCTCTTTCTCGTCCTGAATGTTTCTATATGTCTCTTCTTATTTCTCTCACTGAGTGTCTGTGCTTGTGTCTTCCTTTTTACAGGCTTTTCTTCAACTCGCAACGTATGTCACCCTGTTGTCACCTTCAAATCTTGCAATTGATTTTTCAATCATTTTCAGATGAGCAATAGCTCTGAAAATTGGCATAGTTGTTTGTATTCCCCATGACAATATAATAACCAGTCATAAAAATAACAAAATTAATAAAATTGAAATTAATATTAATTTTTTTGGTTTGCATAATAATATCACTAAAATGGGCGATAACCGCAAATAATCTAGGTGTATTCTTTGCAACCAGATTGTCTCTCTTGAAACTTCATGTATTTTATTAACCCACGGTATGAGACTGCTCAAAGTGTTCATATTAATTTTAAATGCATTATATATTAATTTCTGTATTAATTCATCGTATTCGACCCGACGTTTAGACGAGAAAAAGTTTAAATGTATTCTATATTAATTTCCATATTAATTCATCGCATTCGACCCGCCCACCCCCCCACCCCCCCTCCCCCCTCCCCCCCTCCCCAGACATACACAACTGACAAATACATTTTAAAAAAATGTATTTTATAACCCTTATATAAATTTTATAACTCCAAATAAAATAAAAAAATTTGCTTTCCGTGTAATATACTGAATAATGAAAACCACCTCCTGTGCTGTGGCCTCGTTTATCGCAAACTGATAATGTCATTAGCGGATTGATTACCTTTGACTTAAATTTAAAAACAACAACAAAAAAAAAAAAAGCTTAAGCGCTCATCATATATTTTATCCGTAGGAGTCTAATGAAGTATAAAGCAGAAGTTAATTTCATATAGAATCAGCGCCCCAGGCTTTTTGTCAATTTGATGTTACATTTTTACTGCTAGCTATAAACTCCTTGAAAAAATTATTTTTGGGTCTTTAGTGCTTTA
This sequence comes from Oreohelix idahoensis, assembly GCA_024509875.1. NCBI lineage: Eukaryota > Metazoa > Mollusca > Gastropoda > Stylommatophora > Oreohelicidae > Oreohelix > Oreohelix idahoensis. Next base: position 119,589 of record JAMPIV010001161.1, read on the forward strand.
AAAGCCTGTGTTTAAATTTTGTTTTTGTTTTTTGTGTGTTTTGTTTTATTCTCGTTATCTGTCTCTGTATCTTTCTCACACTGTCATCTCCATATTCTTTTCTACTATCTGTTTATATCCTTCGGCTGTGTCGTCTCTTTCTCTTTTGCTCAGTGTCTGCCTCTCAACCCCCACCCCGCAACCCACTCGGTCGTCCATCTATCGTTTACTCACAGTCTGCCTCTCTATCGTCCCCCACCCTGTAGTCATTTTCTCTCTCTCTCTCTCTCTCTCTCTCTCTCTCTCTCTCTCTCTCTCTCTCTCTCTCTCTCTCTCTTCCTCTACCTTGCCGTCTTTTTGTCTATTTATGACTATCGTGTCTTTTTCGTTTGCCTTCCCCTGCCGCCTCTTTAGCTATTTCTCACTGCCTTAATATCTTCCCCAGACTGTCGTCTCTTTAACTTTCTCTTAAAGTTTCAGCTTTTCATTCAGAATCAGACTACGTTTTCTTCATTTTTTGGGGGTCTTTCCTTCGCTTCCAGTCTCTGTCAGTTCTGTATGATATCATAATTCTTTGTCAAAACTCTTTGTCTTTATCTTTCCATCTTTGTGCACCCTCCACTCTCTCTCTTTCTCTCTCTCTCTCTCTGTGTCTCTCCTTTTAAGCTGTTTCATTTCATTATTTCCCATTATTATCTCATTCTCTCTCTCTCTCTTATCTCTCTAATGTTCTCTCAGTGTCAACATCTGTCCCTCTTTAACTAGAAAGCCTAATCTTATACTCTCTCATCCTCTCTCTAATCCTTTCTGCCCCTCTTGTAGTGTTCTTGCAGATTGTTATAGTAGATGATTAAGGTTTTATTTATTTTAAGCAAGCTGTGTGCGCAATGTTAATCTGACTTTGTTTTACAAGTAACACGTTTGTATCAGATTTTGTGGTCAAGATAAGACAGCGTACACATTTTATACTTTTACAATGGGCATCATCCACATAAATACTAATAGAGATATTGATTCATGGTGTTACTTGACGAAGATCGTGGAATACATACAGAGAGAGAGAGAGAGAGAGACAGATAACCAGAGAGAGTGACAAAGAGATAGAAGTAAAAGAGTGATCATTACCGAGCTCAGTGCCTCGCAATTCAAAGACAAAGGGGCAAGCAAAGACACTACTATATAAATAGATAAATGGAGAGTAAACAGGCCTATAGATAGACAGACAGACAGACAGACAGACAGACAGGCAGGCAGACAGACAGACAGATAGATAGATAGATAGATAGATAGATAGATAGATAGATAGATAGATAGATAGATAGATAGATAGATAGATAGATAGATAGATAGATAGATAGATAGATAGATAGATAGATAGATAGATAGATCAAAGTGATCGATTGACTGATTGATTTTAGAATTGACAGTGGGCGTCTGTGCTTGCAAGAGTTGCTGCAACAATTTCTAACATTTGCTGGGGAAAAAAAATTATTCAGGAAAAGAAATGAGCAACTGAGCTAAACTAAAACAAACTGTTTTGCGAAAGATGCATTTCATTATGTTACAAAACAGAAATTGTGAAGCCATGCAATATTTCATATTGTCTGCGTTTGGTACGTGTCTTTTTTCTTTAAAATGTTAATTTTACATGACAGCATGGTTCCTGTAGGCCAAGCTCACTTCTAGGGTAGCAAACATCTAGACACCGAAACCAGCCAACATCAATCACCCTTCTTTGAGCCACAATGGACGCAGTGGACAGTATACATATTTATTTAAACGTCACGATGCTCCCACTTGAAATACAATTAGTTTAATATATAAAGGGCAAATTATATACAGTCTTCGATAAAACTTTAGGCAGTCCGTTCATGTCTTAAACGCTGTCCTTTCATCTTCCACAATTTATTACTCAAATTTCCACACTCAACATTGAGAATCCATACTCCCTTAAAATGAAGCTACTAGATACACCTCACAGAAGATCTTAATGTACTGGTGTTGGAATAACATAGGGATGTACAATAATGATATCTTCAGGAGCTCAAACACACGCGCCCACTCGCCATGACACACAATGGTAGAAGGCCTTTTGCAGACGATCTCTGCCTTCTGCACTCTTAGTTTCACGTCTGCCAAATACACCATTGAGGCATGACGTCACTTCCTGTATTAATAAATGACTCCGTATAAAATAAACAAATAAGGAGCCCTGTCGAGCTACCTAATGATACCGACACAATGGTTATGAATTTTAATCATAACAGCGGCCATTATGCTATTTTTTCACGTCGTATCCTGGACTTATTGAACTGTCTTACATAATTCAGAATGTATAGCATATGTGTCTGTACTTGCATTCTTTGTGTTTGTGACGACATTTAGACTCAGCTAGAACAAGTCTAAACCCACTCTAGGAAACGTCTCACGTGACTTTTAACGTTATTGATTAGAGCGTCTATCGGACGCCAAAATCACATGACCCACTCTCCATGTCAAGTGCCCTAGCGGAAATAACGCGCTAAAAGATTGCGCCCAGCGATGCGAAATCACTTGCATCCAGGGAGCGAAGGGGGCCAGACCTAATCGAAGACCGCTGCTAATTCACGCGTTAAAGCACAGTAAATCCTCGTAGCTAAATTGCTGATTAGAGTCCAATCTCTGAGTAGATAAGTGAAATCTCGTTAGAAAATAGTATTGTGTGGAAATGTGTAGTACCTTGCAAAATCGGCGCAGTGATTGGTACGAATTTGTTTTGCTTTATTCACTTTTGCTTTACGATCGCATCTAGCCACATGGCTACAATGTGATCTGGTGTATTTTATTATCCCACGGGATGAAACTGTACATGTTACATTTAAATGCATTATGTATTAATTTCTGTATTAATTCATCGTGTTCGACCCGACGTTTAGACGAGGAGAAGTTTAAATGTATTCTATATTAATTTCCATATTAATTCATCGCATTCGACTCGACGATTAGACACGAGGAAATTAATATTAATAATAATGTTGACAGACCGTGATATACATTCATCATAATTTACATGACGATTCGACCAGAGATGAAGTGTTATGATATTGTCGTCAGACAATACTGTGTTAATTCATCATATTTGACATGACGGTTAGGACGAGGCACAGAACCAGAATACTTTCACCCGACCTTTCTATGATAATTCAGTGTGTTTAACTGACAGTTCTATGATAATTCAGTGTGCTTAAGAGACAGTTCCATGATAATTCAGGGTATTTAACATGACGATAAATGGGTAAAGAATTATAATACTGCCACTTGGGCAGGAAAATTTAATAATAAAAGGCAGAAAGGGGGGGGGGGGGGGAATTGACTTCAAGATTAGGCTCTAGACATATGATGTTAGAGACTAAAATCTGATATGACTGGCAGACGGACGGCTTAGGGAAAGACGGCTTCCTCAAGTTAGGAAATTAATGAAGCCGTATTTGTCTTTAGTCTATGGGGGAGCATTGCACGACAGTCCAATCTCAGACGAAGAATACGGAGTCAAGCACAGTGAAGGCAAATCCAAACCATTAGAGACCAACCCGATGCAACGTCGTAAGGAGACAAGACAACCAACCACGCTTCACTATCAGCCTGGGGCTGAAAAGATAAGTTCTCTGTTGAAAAGGGAGCCCACCATATCACTGTATTAGCATTAGCCAGTAGATGATGGTATCTGGCAGAGCTTCGAGACGGTTCTTATAGTCTCGCTAATGTGTCCAGAGTGTTTTTTAAGATAAGAGATTCTATATATTATTAATGCCATGGATTATACCGGCTATTACCATTTATAATGAATTGCTGTTAATGCAACCAATTTCTGACGGATTATGTATTATTACCATTTATGATGAGTTGCTGGTGATGCATTCAACTTTCTGACGGATTATATATTATTACCATTTATGATGAGTTGCTGGTGATGCACTCAACTTTCTGACGGATTGTATGCTATGTCGATTTATGATGAGTTGCTGGTGTTGCACTCAATTTATCTATGGATTATACCTACTATCATACCTTGTGATTTGCTGTGATCGGTTGTCCATGATGTCAACTTTACTGTCGTAAATAAACTGTGTGTAAGTTTAAAACTTAATTCGCATTATCCGTTGGTCTATTTCCTGACCTAACGTACTGTTGTGCGGGTGACATCAGAGACATACGAATTTAAAGAACTCACGACATTCGCCCATTACACATTAAACACTGTCGGCCACTGCTAGTAAGCCCGACATTGCTGACGTCAACATTGTCAGCTGTGCGAGACAGTAGCACTATCTCTTTCATACAGCCCCCACACATACACCAACAGAAGTGGCAGCCAAAAGAGTCATGCAACAAAAGTGATGGCCTGTGTGGCCTGTAATAGAAGGGATGACCCAAAACAACAGTAACAGACGTCTGTGGCCTAATGGATATGAACGCAGTTTTATAATCCAGGAATACCAGGTTCGAAACCTGCTGCAGGCGGTTTGGTTGCAGATCGCTTTGTGTACATTTTTAACAATGGTATAAGTGCCGTACCGTTTAGAAAGCAATGACAAACTACTGAATGAAAAAATTGTTTAGAAGAATAAAAAACAGCCAATAAAAGCTGGGGTTGATTGCTACGTCCTGTAAATGATAAGCAACTAACTTAGTAGATGATGAAAACACTTGAATTGTAAGACTTATCACATACAGCATACACACTCTTTCCATCAACAAGACCATAATTCATCATCAGTTCATTTTAATTTTATTAAACCAATTGAGTGTATATATTGTACCCAATGACTTCTTTATTCACTTATATGTTAAATATTGTCTGATATTTATCTTCTTTTAGAAGGGAGGGGGCGCGTACAGAGAGGTTGTCGGCGGCAGAGGTGGTAAAATTACCTTTGATTCAAGAATCGAACGGCAAATGGGCTCGGGTCTGGCAGTAGGTGTGACTTTCGCATTAAAGAGCGATAGAACGAAATTTACGGATATACCATGTCTCTCCGATAGCCATGATCAGTTTTTCAGAAATCTATCTGAAATTCACTAGCTCGATATATTAGATTTCTCGTACAGAGTGAAAATTATTAGATTTTCGTGGAGTGTTTCATTTTTTTGATTGCGGTAATTTATATACTAGCCTTTAAGTGATTTAGTATGTTAAAAGTTTTCATTATATATCACTGAGATGATTTTTTTCTGTGCTATATAAATAACTTATAGCTAAATCTTTTCAGTCGTAAAGTGAATTTAATTACTCGCTATTTCCCAGTAAGAGATGTTTTAAATTGACTAGTAGATACATTAAATAACTGTCTACTGACGGTATGTATTATTTACTTCTATCCATTTTATGTAATTTTTTTAATGACTAGTGTTCATATCACGCGTTAAAAAAACGATAGGATAAGCTAGACACGTATGTTTTAAATCTAATTTATAACGGAGTGGTGAAGATGTCCTATTTTAAACACGTGTTAGATATGATATTGATAATTTGGTTAAATGTTTATATTTTTTTCCTTAAAAAGTCTAGGCTGATCAACCTGAGTACTAGCGGCTTTTTTATGGCCATATGAACATGATCATACGAACGTATAAGCATCCAGGGATATTTAATATTGATGAGCTTCTTGCTGTGATCTGTGTGGTCCAATTTTCCTTATTTTCATGAGAGAAACCAGAATAGAACCATTAAATTATAATATTAACTGGACCAGAACTATTACCAGATTTACTTATATCAATCTCATCAGCCAGCTGTGGCGAAATATATTGTCAGCAACATTTGTGTAACTTAACCTAGCGTCTCAGCCACCTGAGGCTAAAACAACATAGGAACTATATATGTTCTATTCATCCTACGTCGGCGATCACCACGCATGAACCTTACTCAACCAACTGAAGGCATAGATAACTTATTGTATCCAGGACAAATTAAATCCCCGACTCTAGCGACTCCCGTGAAATTTGCAGTCAGCAACTACGGCGAGTCTGGGGCTGGATTTGGCAAAACTTAAATTTGACACTAAATAGTCTTATTACTTATTAGTGTATTTCCTTGGAATGCCTGCGACAACTACTGGGGTAAGGAAAAGTCTGAAAGTGGCCACTGAATGGGTGTGAATTGAATGAACGGAGAAAGAAACTTATGTCTTTTGTTAACTTCATATACTTATGGGGTTTCTTCTTTCTTTATTTTTCCTCACTAATCTGAGTAGTCACGGGATAGATTACATTAGGAACCTATTCTTTTCCCATACTGACTATTTGATAACTTATTGTTAACTCTTGATCTTTTGGGTTAATTAACCTCTGTTGGGATCGTCTTTTCTTTTCCTTTACCAGAGGGGGAGAACCTATTTGATTAATTTCTTCTTTTGCAATTTTGTCTGTAAACCATGATCTAGTAATGTATATGCTTATTGTTGTGATCTTCTATTGATAATAAACTTTATTAAACCTTTAGGTATCGTGTCGGTCAACCCCTATCCATTATATGTTATTTATAGTTTGTTTTCACGTTCGTGCGTATTTGTCACAGAATTGTGTGCATTTGAGTGTATTTTCGTACAAGGAGAGAAAGTGCGTCTGATTTAAATTTAGCCGTCCAGATAGGCTCATTTAGATAAATTATTCTATCCAGAGACTGCCCTTTCTCTTACACGATCACCTCGTGATAAAACTATTTCTTACTCCTTACTTTCACATTGTCAACACTATCACCTCTGCTCAGACAGGACTATAAACATCTATTACCTATCTGATAAAATCTACAATGACCAGCGACAGAACTGTAATGAAATAAGATCGCAAGGTCTTTTATATTTGGACATGCGTCATAAAATAACCGACGGACCCGGTGTTTAGTTTTAACGGGACGCGCCTCGCCAAAAGAAAGGGAAATTTACTTAAATTAAAATAAAAGATAACCAGCGACATGTGAAAGTATTTAATACCTTTTTATTGTCTGGTCATAGTCTTGCTTCGGAGAGATTATATACAAGCAGTCAGGTCTTAGATAACTTTGCCCACTTTCACTCTGCACACTCATATATATATATACTGAAGCACATTAAAAACGCACCACCTGTATAATCCAGGAACAGAGTGTGAAATGTAAATATAAGTGTTTACAAGTTTACATATTTGGAATCTTTATTCATTTTCCTATGAATCCATGCTGGTCATTAATTTGTACATTTGATTGTTATGAAATTCATTGCATTCTGTGCAGGCAAGGGAGAAAACCAAAAATGCAACCAATAAAAAAATTCATTCACACTATCCTCTGTATCTGGTATGTCCACCGTGTGCTTGCAAACAAGCTTGGCAGTGGCTCCGCATGGAACGCACAAGTCTCTGAAGGAAATTCCGGGGAATCAAGTCCCATTCACGTGTAAGAGCAGCTTCGAGCTGTTGCAGATTAGCTGGAGAACCTTGCCTGTAGACTCTGCGTCCAAGCTCGTCCCACAGATGTTCTATAGGGGACATGTCTGGTGATAGGGCAGGCCAATCAATCGTCACAATGTTCTGCTGCTGTAGATATTGCTGCGTAATGCATGCGGTGTGCGCACGTGCGTTATCCTGCTGGAGAAGCTGCAAGTCTGGATAATTTGTGAACGCAGGAGCAACCAATGCATCCAGAACCTCATCTCGATATGTCACAGCATTAACATTTCCACGGAAGACATGAAGAGGCAAGCGATGGTGAAAACTGAATCCTCCCCAAATGTGAATACTGCCACCTCCAAATCGGTTGTGCTGACGAACACAGCAATCTGCAAAGCGCTCTCCACACCGTTGTCAAATCCGCATACGTCCATCAGCAAAGGATATGTTGAATCTGCTCTTGTCTGTGAATAGGACAGCATTCCACTGCAGCCTAGTCCATCTGACATGTTGCTCTGCCCATTGCAGGCGCTGCTGACGATGTCTGTGAATCAAGTTTGGCCCAACATAAGGTCGTCTTGCAGTAAGGCCTGTATTTCTGAGTCGTCGTATGACTGTCATTCGAGAGACTTGCCCACGTCTACCAACTATTGCTCTTGCTGTTTGACTTGCCGGGAGAGAGAACGATTCCTTAGGTGACTCAGCACAATATGACGATCTTGCGCAGGGGTAGTAACTCGTGGTTGGCCACTCCGAAGTCTATCCCGGGCACTGCCAGTGGTTCCGTAACGTTCATTGAGACGTACAATAGTGCTGTGGTGGCAATTAATCCTTCTGGCAATGGCCCGCGAGCTCATTCCGGTCTCCAACATACCAATGGCTCGTTGGCGGTCGTTTTCAGATAGTCGTGGCATTTGAAGCACATGTACTGGGTGTTTTGTATCAACGGCCTTTCTATACCCAATATACTGCCACAACGCGTACACATTTTCAGGGTCATAGCTGTTGGGAATCGTGTTGCACGTGTAACTTTCATTGTTTTCATGTAGTCTGTACACAAACCCGTGGGTTGAATCATGCACTTTCCATTCCAGCAGCCATTCGCTCTCTACCTCATGACAAACACGGGGAAAATCCATTCCCACACTTTTTTTTCCAGCTTCTCGACATCAGTATATATAATAGTGGTGCGTTTTTAATGGAAGGTAAAGGAACCCGTTACACGCCCATTGAGGCATATTGGGAATATGGTGTTAGGCCCATATTATCTTGACCGTCGGCACACAAGGGGTGATGTGGTCGGCATCACGCCGGCCGCCTTAACCCTCCCAGAGTTGCTCTGGTACCCATTTGGGGCTGGGTCGACCCAGGAGCAGTTTGTGACCTAAAAAATTCCCGCCTCATCTGGGTAGAATTATCTTTTCCTATTTTTCGGGTGACAGAGTACAGATAAGCGTGTGAACGCTGTTTAATGTATTTATTCTGTAAGTTAGCTCGCTAGTCTGCATGTGTTATCGAGAACGGTGTTCAAGACAACCGAATCTCGTGACGGGTTTTTTGGTGGGACTAGTGTGGGATTTGGGGAGTTGTGTTTTGGGCGTGGACCGTGTAGGTCGAGTCCCAGTGTTTTTGGATAATGTATGCCTACGTAGGATTTGAGAAAATGTCGACTTATATATTTCGCTGTGTGTACAGCCTATTTGATAAACTGCAGTGAAGACTGTTTAGGCCATATGAAGATTATTATAGCTGCCGTGTGTTGCAGGCTTTATTGAGTAATGCAGTACTGTTTAGGCCATATGAAGATTATTATAGCTGCCGTGTGTTGCAGGCTTTATGGAGTCGAAGATTATTATAGCTGCCGTGTGTTGCAGGCTTTATGGAGTAATGAAGTACTGTTTAGGCCATATGAAGATTATTATAGCTGCCGTGTGTTGCAGGCTTTATGGAGTAATGAAGTACTGTTTAGGCCATATGAAGATTATTATAGCTGCCGTGTGGTGCAGGCTTTATTGAGTATTGAAGATTTGTTTAGGCCATATGAAGATTATTATAGCTGCCGTGTGATGCAGGCTTTAGTGAGTATTGGAGTACTGTTTAGGCCATATGAAGATTATTAGAGCTGCCGTGTGATGCAGGCTTTATTGAGTATTGAAGTACTGTTTAGGCCATATGAACATTATTATAGCTGCCGTGTGGTGCAGGCTTTATTGAGTATTGAAGTACTGTTTAGGCCAGGATGTGGACAGGCCGTATTATATATATTTAATGCAATGTGGAAATTATATGATTCGTGTTTTGCTGTCGAATGTGTGTCATTTATGTCATCGTGTCTGTGTTGCAACGTAATAAACAGTAGCGAACTGTTCCAGTCGTTTGCAACCCTTTTTGACTCCTGCATGTACTCTTACGTACGCACTGTGGTGTGCGAACATATCAACACACACCCAGGTCAACATTCCAGACACAGTGACAGGACAGCAGCACACATATATTAAATTAGCCTGTGTGGCGATGATATAGACCAAACCACTACACTCGCAACAGTGGGTGTAAACAGAGATTATATAACATTTAGACTTAGCGCCGTTATCAGCGGTGGTTTCAAAGACATAATACATTAACGTTTAATTAACATTCAGTGAGAAACCAAAACATTCAGTGAGAAACCAGCAAATCTAGTCGGTATCAGTTGGTGGTTTTCAGTTAACAGGATCTGACATCTACGACTATTCGCGTCGATAGCCTAAGTGGCGTAGTTTTGTATCATTGGATATGATTTAAGATGTGCCTGGGTGGCGTATACGATTAAGAAATTGTTACCTCTACAGTGATATGTACTTGAAGCAAGAGGATAATATGAAGCAAATTTTGTCCACCAGACCATAACATATCTAGAGGATCAGTCACTACAAGTTGGAAATAATACATATGACTTTCACGTGACAAGAGTGTAGAACACTTGACTGTGTTATAATTAGCCTTATGTAGGCGTGGCTTGAATCTGGTGTACTTCAGAACTGTGACCTAAATATTATCTGCGTGGGTGGCGCATTTGAGAAACAACGCACGCTTTATTTGGTAGTATGCAACTTTACACCAGTAGCAATTGACGTCCTATTTCGTGCCTATAGACTACAACAACGTCTGCAGTGGTCAAGGAAGTTCAATTAGACTTGGACAGTATTTGTACCAGCATTTGTACGGGTTGTCACAGATTTCTGCAATATTCGAGTTACCTGTGCCAGTTATCACCATCACAAGTTCAAGATGTTATGATACACGGAGTTGCCGTGTACATTTCAGACTACAGAAGAGTCAAGAGGGGCAGTGTGTGCTGTATTATGGTTCCTGTCAACTTGTGCATTGTTAAGCACATATCATATTGACGAAATTACCTGAAGAGAAACGAATCAAGTTCCAGTGCTTTCCCGCAGTGGAGGTTTTAGCAGTCTATGTGATATCCAGTATCGTGGCGGAAAAGAAGCGGGATCATTGACAAGATAAGTGATTGTGTCTTGTGTAAATTGTGTCACTTCATATATGTCGCTAGGCCTCCCTAATTGCTCATTTTGTTATTATTGTTGTTTATGTCTAATTTGACATATGATTAAGATTTGATGCATAGGTGTTAATGGCTGTTGACATATGTCGATTTTCCTGATAATGATGTGACTTGATAAAGGTGCTATAAAAAGGAATTGGTGATACAGAATTGATGAATAAGCTCATTTCTTGACAAATAGTTAACTTTGTGAGCTGGAAGGGTAATTGTCAAACCTTTTGCGACAGTAATTTGTCATAACTATAAGTGATTACTATATATAGTTGATTAAGTAAGTGAATCACCATGGATCGTGATATGTGCCCTACAGATATAAGGCCTATGTTGGAGTCTGCATTGGTGGTAGGTAGAGATGGTAAGGGATTGAGAGGTGCACGACTTGGAGTATGGATCATGGACGATTTTTTTTGGTTAATGTATCGGCATCTCTAGAGTTATTTGCTGAACATAACTTTAAGCTTCTGTGTAATTCAATAATGGCTAAGGATTTGGTGAATTTGCTACGGCACCTTCGTGTGTTTTTTGCAACAGAATATTGAGCTTGAACACGGACATATAGTGCAAAGCATGTTCAAAATAATCCATAACCATACTTCTGATGAGCAGGAAAGGGAATTGAGAATTGAGAAACAAGCAAAAGTAAACAAACAAAGTGCTCTACAGCAAAGAGAGAATTTCCTAGAAGGTGTTGCTAAGAGAGCGAACTACAGGCAACTGTGTATAGGCTTAAAAGTGAGATACTTGAATCAAACTCAGAACTTTCTAGTGCACAAGCTACATTAAATTCAACTTTAAGCAAAGTCCAAGACTTGGAAACTCAGATAGGTAATCTCACGCGGGAACTTCAAGAACAGAAAGAGATGTATGAGAAATTGAAGGTTGAGAGAAATGTCTGTGAGAAGACTTACATAGAAATGCTTCATGAGGTGATGAATGATAATGCGATGCTCAGTGATCAAATTGGGGAGATGAATATTGTACCCCCCAAGAAGAGTAATGAGATTATGAAAAACAATGATGATGTCCAGACTGAAACACTTCAGATAGAGTTGACTCAGTTGAGGGCAAATAAAGAACAGTACGAGAAAGAGACTTTAGTGGAGTTGACGGCTGAGAAAGAGAAGGTCGCTAAAATTGAAAATTTGCTAGCAGAAGAAAGCGACAAAGTTTTGGCTGTTAAGGAGTTAAATAAAAGGTTAAGTGAAACGATTTCACTTAAAGATATTGAAATTGCGGAAGCAAGGGAAAGAATATTTGGCTTAATAGATATGGTTTTGAAAAACAAAAGGTGCTCTTCTGTCAATGTTCACAATGATAGACAGAAAGTTGCGAAAAGTCAGCCCCATATACTTTTTGCTCAGAGAGATGTCATTCATGGTAAAGACAGATCTTATCGTGGTAAATACAACTTTAAAAGTTCTAATATTACTGATAGTTCCAGTGATAATTCTTGGCGTCAGACCAACAAAGATTCTAGTGTAACAGGCAGTTCCGTTGGTCAGGAAAAGAAAGGTGATATATTTCAGGTCAAGACTCATAAGAGCAAATATTTGTCTACTACTGGAAATACTCAGAAATTAATAGCGGGTGTTGAGACTATTACTACTTGTTCCAAAGATGAAACCCATATGCGGAACAATAGAGATACTATTGTTTCTGGCAGTTGTCAAACTCAGCACAGTCAGTTTGAAACTATTGGTAAATATATTCCCATAAGGGAAAAGAAAAACAGTTCTAGAAAGAGAGATAACCCCAAGAGTAAACAGTACCAAGGGAGATCAGAAAATAATAATTTTCCCTCTCGTAGATACTGTAGACAATTTAACAAATCTCAAAGTTTTGATTGTAAGAATGTTGGAAAGTATGATAGAGATAATAGCTTTTCAAATGTTGCTTTATATCACCAGAGTAATGTTCCTAAACAAAAGACTAAAGTCATTTTTTTGTAAACAAGACAACGGTAATAATAAGTATTGTGATCGTAGAACAAATAATAAGCGCAATTGTGCTAATTTTGTTCAACATGAGCCCAGAGTCATTTATAATCAAAGTAAACAGAGTAAAAATAACAGTGGATGCTTGAATACTATTGATTGCTCTACTTGTTGTTGTGAATGTGAGACTTTGTTTCAGCGTAAGACAGCGGCGACATTCAAGGTCGGTCATGTTGTCCCCAAGAATTCTATGATATCTACATGTGATAGAGAGAGCTAGTGACATCGTGAAGAGACCGGGTTTTTACACAAGCCGGTACTGGGTAATTGTAAATGTGATTTCTACGTTTTTTTTTTTTTTTTTCATTAAATTTCACTATTGAGTAAAATGGAAATTTTCATTTGTATTTGTTGACAGAAGCTACGTTGCGATAAGGGTCAAGGCTTCTGTGACATATTGACGGTCAGAAATGTGAGTCAACTTTCCGCTCGAGTAGTCAACCGAAACCTGTCAGCGTCAAACTAAATCTGAGGGTTGCTTTCTGAAGGTCAAGCATGTTTACAAGAGAGTGGGAGACTTCGCGTCTGATTTTTTTTTTTTTTTTATGTGAAGATAGTAAATATTTTTGTATTCTATATTAGTACATGACATGTTGTTGTTTTGAAATAACATATAATTTTGTTGTAATGATTATTTCTATGCATCATTTGATTGCCATAATTTTTTTATTGTTATTTATATGTCTGTATTTTGATGATGTATTAATACATTTTTATGCTATTTATATATTATTGTGTTGATAATGTGTAGTATGTAATTATTATCCTTTATACTACTCTGTTCAACTTAGAATTTTTGCAACTGTGTTGTTTAGGATAGTTTTGTACATGATGAGATTGCACAAACTCATTTATTGTGTTGATGTAGTGGTTACTTTTAGATAATCCTGAGTGTTCGTTATTCACTTAATTTATATTTTTCTCATGTTTTGATGTCATGATTAATTAATATATAGAACATACAGAGAAGATGTGTATTATCTGGTATGTTGTGAAATGTAATTTTGGAAAATAGCTTGCATGTATCATACATGATCTTGTATTTGGATTTGTTAACTTTTTGTGAAACTTCGATTTTTCCAGAACTTGATTTTCTTGCCAGTCAGACATGTAGATTATTTTCTTAGCAGATTATTTTAAAAAAAAAAAAAACTTATTTTTTTTTTTGTAGATATTTTTATAGAACCTTTTTTATATTTCATAGTAACAACAAAGTGTAGATTTATTTATAATGTATATCTTATCGATTTGAGTAAGAGATAGAGTTATACCTAAATAGCATTGTACGGAGCTGAACGTAATTGTCAGCAGAAAGAACTTAAAGGATAAATTAAATTTACATGTGTTGATTTAAAGGTTCCTTCGAGATAGGATTTTTGTTTTATATTTCACTCATTTTGTTAAAATATTGATTTCATTATTAGGCTTTACTTAAAGTATTACTGAACTACTTAAAAAATTAAATACTGTTTTTATGTAACTTATCGAGAAAAAAAAATATGTTTGTACGGTACTGTTGAAAAAAATGATTTTTTTTTTTTTTTTGGCATTGTAATTTTTTGTTGTGTGTGCCCAGCATTTGACTTCGTGATATCATTGATATGTAGTTTGATTAGTTCTTGTAAAAAGTTGTTTTTTATTATGATGTATTTTTTATTTTTAGCGCTTGATTGTGCGTTGGTCGTATTAGTTATAGTAATGCTATTACTTGTTTGTTCGATGCCTATAATTTATTTATGTTAGTTTTGTATAACTCTTATAACTTAGTTAAATTACTTATTAGCTTTTGTTTAGTTATAAATTATTTTTTGATGGTATTAGTATAGATATACTTTGATATTTTGTGTTGTGCCTTTCGATCATGTTTATATATTTTTTTTTGAATAGGTTATCTGATCAAAACAGTTATTAGTATATACTGTTATTGACTTTCTTTGCGTTCGTGCCTTTGCTTTCTATCTGTCTTTGGTAACTATTCTTCATTTCATTCCTTCTTTTCTGTTGTCTTTTCGGTATGGATTTCATATCTTGTTTATACTTTCGTACCTCATCTTCGTTTTACTTGATTCTATTTGTATACTTTGTCTTCTTTCAACACTTATACCTCTATTCTTTGTATTGTTGGAGTGGTTATATGACTTGATATAACATATCTACTTTTGACAGTTGTATTTATTTTACATGTAATTGTCCAACTTAGTTATGAGTATATGGTATTGTTGAGTTCTTACTTTCCTTTTTTACAGATCATTCTTCTTTTGATTGATCTTGTGTTTTCTCTTTCGATTGGTTGTTTTCGGTTTGGTTTGTACTAAATATACGTAACTTAATTTTGGAACTGATCATATTTGTATATTTAGCTAATTACTTTTTATACTTAGCTGGTTATGCTGTATGCTTTAATTGCTACTTTACACTTTAATGCTGATATTTCTTGTAAATATCTAATTTTGATTTAAAATAAGATATTTTTGTAGGCATATGTTAGAGCTTAATTGTCTTCTAAATTTTTCGTTTTTGGGAGTTAATTTTTTCAAAAAAAATGATAGAATCATTTTTTTTTCCCGGAGCGGGTGGTAACTGTTGCAGGTGGAACTTATGGAAGGGGAAGTAATCTTTAGAATGGTTTTTTAGACATATTAAATTTCGAGTTGCAACGCTTGATTAAGCGGATACTTGTTTGACTTTAGGATAGAATTATCTTTTCCTATTTTTCGGGTGACAGAGTACAGATAAGCGTGTGAACGCTGTTTAATGTATTTATTCTGTACTGTTTTGAGTTATGTGAATAGCTCGCTAGTCTGCATGTGTTATCGAGAACGGTGTTCAAGACAACCGAATCTCGTGACGGGTTTTTTTGGTGGGACTAGTGTGTGATTTGGGGAGTTGTGTTTTGGGCGTGGACCGTGTAGGTCGAGTCCCAGTGTTTTTTGGATAATGTATGCCTACGTAGGATTTGAGAAAATGTCGACTTATATATTTCGCTGTGTGTACAGCCTATTTGATAAACTGCAGTGAAGACTGTTTAGGCCATATGAAGATTATTATAGCTGCCGTGTGTTGCAGGCTTTATTGAGTAATGCAGTACTGTTTAGGCCATATGAAGATTATTATAGCTGCCGTGTGTTGCAGGCTTTATGGAGTAATGAAGTACTGTTTAGGCCATATGAAGATTATTATAGCTGCCGTGTGTTGCAGGCTTTATGGAGTAATGAAGTACTGTTTAGGCCATATGAAGATTATTATAGCTGCCGTGTGTTGCAGGCTTTATGGAGTAATGAAGTACTGTTTAGGCCATATGAAGATTATTATAGCTGCCGTGTGGTGCAGGCTTTATTGAGTATTGAAGATTTGTTTAGGCCATATGAAGATTATTATAGCTGCCGTGTGATGCAGGCTTTAGTGAGTATTGGAGTACTGTTTAGGCCATATGAAGATTATTAGAGCTGCCGTGTGATGCAGGCTTTAGTGAGTATTGAAGTACTGTTTAGGCCATATGAACATTATTATAGCTGCCGTGTGGTGCAGGCTTTATTGAGTATTGAAGTACTGTTTAGGCCAGGATGTGGACAGGCCGTATTATATATATTTAATGCAATGTGGAAATTATATGATTCGTGTTTTGCTGTCGAATGTGTGTCATTTATGTCATCGTGTCTGTGTTGCAACGTAATAAACAGTAGCGAACTGTTCCAGTCGTTTGCAACCCTTTTTGACTCCTGCATGTACTCTTACGTACGCACTGTGGTGTGCGAACATATCAACACACACCCAGGTCAACATTCCAGACACAGTGACAGGACAGCAGCACACATATATTAAATTAGCCTGTGTGGCGATGATATAGACCAAACCACTACACTCGCAACAGTGGGTGGTGTAAACAGAGATTATCATCGATGTCATAGGTTTAATACAGCCATCTTCGTTTTCTTACCAACCTCTCTCTTGCTGAGGAATCCTCGATTTATGGCCTGAAAAAGTCTCCCAGCTGCTGCTTTTCGAGTGGCCAACTCTTCTTTGATGCCTCTCTTTCGGTCTATAATAGCTCCGAGGTATTTAAAGTGGTCTACCTGCTCCAGGACCTGTTCTCCCAGCTTAATCTGATGTCTTCTTTCTTCTCTTTGCTACTTTCCAACTAATTTTTATGAAAAAAAAGTTAAAATAAAGACAATTAACTGTCATTTTATTGCCTATAACAGCGTGGTCCAACTGCAGTCCCGCGGTCTAAATGTGGCCAGCGCAATATTGTTTTGTTGCCTGCGCTCAGACCAAAACGTATTTCTGTAATTTATATAGTACTAGCAATAACCCGTCAACATTGACAGGTTATTAATTATAGTGTGTTGTTTCTGTTACATGTATTCGAGACGGTACTATTACTACTGTGGTCATTTCATTGGAGGCGACCGTCATTAGATATTTGTAGTGAAAATTAGAGGGGTATTAAATATGTTTATCAATCGTGTTGTTGGCTTCTTTCCATAATCAAACTGTTCATGCACACCTTCAATTGCGCCCTTTTTCTATTTTTGGGAGAGTACATATAAGGGGAAACAATACAATTATTGTCTAACTTTCAACCACAGTTGCACTCCCTTAGCTGTGGTTGAAAGTTAATGTATTCTCTCGAAAATAGAAAAAGTGCGCAAATGACGGTGTGACCGACCGACCGACCGAAATACTTATGGCGGGAAATATGGTATTGGATAATTTATACTTTTGAGATTAGACTCAAAACGTCCGATGGAAAGCAATGTTTTACTGCCTGCAGTCAGCATCCGAACCCTTTCGATTGACATTGGTATCGAGACTTTTGTTCAGAAATCCCCCCCCCCCCCCCCCAACTTCCGATTAGGAGGTAAGAATAACATTAAAATTATTTCAATAGAACTTCAATGCACATTGTCATTTTTATAGTTTTTATTTTTAATTTTGCAATCTTCGATTTTTACCCATTTTTAAATGAGGTCTTAATTTAAATTTTTTATCATGAATAGCCCGCGAACATAAAATTTTTGGTTTATGTGGCCCTCGGGGTAGAATAAGTTAGGCCACCCTGGCCTAGAATGTTACATCACATGGCCATTACGGCTGAGCGTAAGATTCAGTCTGTTCAACACATGGCTTCATGACTGGCTCCAAATTTTGCTGTCTCTAAATAACATCAGTTCGAAAGATTCAAAATGGTTGGCTTCAGCATGAATGGAAAACCTCCATAGAAGCTTCGAATCTACAGGAGCTGGTGTGGATGTACTATCCTAGTCATGTAGGGGTACTCGATAATGGGAGAGCTGACTGACTAGGATCAAGAGCACCAACAGTTGGGACACTGGATATGGATAAGGGAGAGATACTGAGAACGAGTAATGATCACCTGTTAGAGAATGACACTGCAAGAGATGAATCATCAAGGTTCAGACTGTTGAAATTTAGCATTAAACCTCAGGCGAGCAGAGGTGGACGAATGAGAGGATGCATCTGTCCTGTAACCAGCGAGCTACAGGAACAGTTAGCATTCACACTAATCGACAAATACTGAGGGAGACTGAGCACCTATGGGATTGCCTGGAGTGCAATGATGTCGATTCTGTTAGAGAATAACAATAACATCAGTGTATTGACCATTTTATAATTTGTTGTGTTCTATTTTGTTTCTTGGGGTAACAAATAAAGACATAAAACTTATTTGTCAAATTGTAATTACTGCTCCTAGATTTGACATTCATTTCATGCATATCCAGTTAATGCAAATGAGGTTGAAAATAATCATCTTCTTCTTCCTACACTCTCAGACGTCACCATGAATATGATCAAAGAAAGCAGTGATCAGCTTGAGGCTATTTCTAACCCCATATAGCTTTTCCAGGAATGATACTGTTGACGGTCATATGTACTTTCTCTGTTCTTCATATGTTGGGCATCTCTAAAGTAGATGTTCAGCAGTAATTTTATCGGTGCCACATTTACACTCATCAGTAGTTCATATCTTTAGCTTGTTTAATAGATGATACCCCAATTTGTTGTGGCCCGTGCAGAGTTTGAAGATTACCACTTGTATAAACATTTAAACATTTAAAAATAGGAAATAGAAGAATTATCCTGTATTGCACTTTCTATTGGTTATTCAACCTCATCATATAAAACTAGGTGGTTGCAGAAACCTCCGCTGCACAGTATCTTCTCTTATAAAGGTACACAAGGTTCACATACTCTTTAGCTTGTATGCATATCTACGGAATAAAGCAAATAACCGTTATATATATATCCATACCATAATAAACATCAGTTCCCTTTTCGCTTCCTATGGAGCATAGAGCCACCGTTGTAGCTGGCCACATGACAGGAAAACTGTAGCAAAGTACTCACGAGCTCTTGAAACTGTGGTTTCTGTAGGAATTAGTTTTACCTGATGATTTTTCTAAGCCTCATGTACCACCTTATATTAGTCCATTCTTAAGAGATGCTTGAGGTAGCAGTGGCCCGGTTTTAGCTTTGTCTCCTTAATGATCCGCGGGGAAATACACGGGCAAACTCATGTCCAGGGTCGGCCTTAGCAATTATGGAGCCCGATTGGTACAATTCTGGCGGAGCCCCCTGGACTTATTTTCTAGTACCACTGTTGAGAATGTCAAAATGTTCGAAAGTCTAATGTCCTAAGTGACTAATTTAAAATCAAGTACTAATCTAATTCAGGGTACAACATGACTACTAGAAAATCTGCATCACAAGAGATATTATACATTCAGTTCGTCTATAAAATTGTTTATGACATGATCCAGTATTCGCTGAGCCGGCCAGACGATTAGGTTCACGCTCGTTTAGTGACTGTTAGGCGTTGTAGTGTATTGCCAAATGACCGGACATTTATTAACCTGTTATCGCCTGTACACCACGTAGTACTGTAACTTAGGCGATGAAAGCAGAACGTCTACTTATGCGAGTCCAAATTTGAGTTGAGAAAGAACAATTACCGCAAATTGTCAAAAAATTCTAGTTATCAGATGTCAACTTAACCGGAGTTAAAAAACAAAAAATACAAAACCAAAGAAGACAATTGGCCGGAGACCGCCAAAATTGCTTCGAGTTAAGCAAAGATCAACTTAAGCGAATTCGATTTAAGTGGATTATATTCCTGACAACCTCTACACTTCACGGTAGAAGAGGAACGACTAAGTAAGTATATTCCTAATCTGAAATATTCTTGGCTACTGTCTCAGAATGATCTAAGACTTGACATTTGCTTGTGCCATCCTGTAATTCATTCTATGCCTTTCACTTTCTTTTCCTCGCCCTCTGATCGTATTTGTTATTTTTGAATCATTGTTTACACGTTCTTCGTGTAATTCACGTCAGGTCTGTTTACCTGGTCATCCATTCTGAGAGATAAGTCACAGGTAAGGCAATATTGGCCGCCAGTCATACTGGTCACATTCTCGCGCCCCAGACATGGAGCCACCGGATTACCCCGTAAACAACACGGAGATGGCTCAGCGAGTTTGCTTATCACTGATTTGGCTATTGTGACCTCCTAATTCCTTTCTTAGAGAGAACACAAATCAGATGATTGATAAGTTCTGTTTTTCGGTCACCACATTGATAAGTGCTAATTTTCGTGATATAGCTCGTCCAGTCACAATGTTCTTTAAATGGGTCAGGTTACCGACTGTTGGGGCCCTGACAAGGTGTACTGTTAGATGCGTATATTCTGATGGAATGAGTGAGTGTAAACATCAATAATGAAGACGCGAATGGATGACAGTTCTACAGGTACACAGGACACCCACTCCAATCACATGTAGAAGTCAAGGATGGCTGGAACTACTGTGGTCGTTTCATACTGTTTAATTGGACGTACACACTTGGACAGTACGAGTATAGTTACAGGAAAACAGGTCGACATATATCATCATACTGTTGATCAATGGTCTACAATCTTAAGTTGGCATTCATGCTGAAGAACATTACAATGGAACGTCCGTAGACAAGCACTTAGATTTCCACTGTTTATAAATATAACCATCAGGCCTTACTGACCGATCATGTCAGTTAATAAATAATGTTCAAGCATGACTCCTAGACAGAACCTCTTTTCTAGCGAAGATTCCCTTAGGTAAAGTTCAGCAAATATTTCTGAAGACAATGTTAACCCACCAGTATTGGGTTTTCTTTATAACTGTGATCTCTTAATCATCACCTGATAATAAGGGGCATCCCTGTTCTCTGATCAATGATCGACAAAAAACAGGATCCAAAATGTCTTCTGGTTCCAATGAGCATTACT
Organism: Oreohelix idahoensis; assembly: GCA_024509875.1. Lineage (NCBI taxonomy): Eukaryota > Metazoa > Mollusca > Gastropoda > Stylommatophora > Oreohelicidae > Oreohelix > Oreohelix idahoensis. Next base: position 140,815 of record JAMPIV010001161.1, read on the forward strand.
CACTATACATATGCATAGTAAAGCTTCAATAAAGGCTTTGTTCATGAACACAAATGTTTCTACAAGAATCAGCATATTCTTTCATCATAACTGCTGCATACAATCATATTCAGTGCTGCTAGGTAACATGTCATCCCGACATATTGATATAGATAATCATCATGTAGACGTCTGCCCATCTAAGCCTAGCAAGGAAAAGTTCAGCAAAAAAGTTCTTTTACCTGGGCATGGGAAATACACTAGCAGAACACATACGCCCTCTCCTGCCGTTACAGAATAAACACTGGGGAACTCATAGACTTAATAATCATATCAGAAACTATCTTCTTCCCCATAATAGATCACAGCGATCAACAAACGTCGGACTGGTCTCCGACATGGCATTCACCAGGTTTCATCATCACGGAAGACCCTTTTTCCTATTCGCATACGCAGAAACTGCCTGACCCCATAGTTCAGTACAAGGAAAAATAGTCCCACATAGACATACAAAGATATCACGATATAAGACCGAATCGTCTGAAATAGACACGGAGTAAACATAGACTCGGACCATAAACATTCCTGCATAAACCTTAGCAAGAACAATCTGTTTCTGGCCCAACAAGGAACAGACCAACAAAATCTGGATTCATACGCCAAATTCGATATCCAGGGGAGTGTCACGTAGACATTTATGATCTATAAATTTTCTACATCCTCTTCTTTCCTTCCACCCGTGTCCTCTATTTTTATTATCTCTCTTTACATTTTTCCTATATATTTCGCATTCGTTCGTTGCGAAAAATATATTTCTTTCCCATCATCGTTTTTCTTTCTCATACTGAAGAGTAACTTGATTACGTAGATGTCAGTCTCTGCCGGTCGAACGATAGCTGTGAATATACGGTTCTCGCCAGACAGAACGTCTGCAGTTTCCCCGGTCAGAGCGCTGCCTGACCAGATTTCTGGGCCTGGGGTGTGAGAATTCGCTCCGTCGGATATGGCAGGCAGACGGATTGTCTACCTTTTGCAGCAACTGCGTGAGTTTTCGTCGGGATAGTCCGGCGAAGTGTGAAATTGCGCTCCGCACTGCAGACGGGTGTCTGAGATTTGCAACTGACCCGCGTACATCTCGGTCAGTAGGTGGCAGTTACGACATGCGTTTAGGTGTTAAACGTATCGTTAAAGCCGGAAATGGGAGAGCATTTCGTTCTACGAAATAAACGTTCACCTCTTTGTCTGTTTGATAGATATAACCAATTTTGAAACTTTAATTTCATTCTCACTCGTAAAGCTGCAGCAGACAGATCGCTGTGCTAGATCAAATATCTGTGTTTTGGCGAAGTCTGAGTTTCCTGGCAACATTTTGCCGAGTTCTAGATTACCATTAGATTACAGTATTCTAGTTCATGGTTTAGTCTGTAGTGCTGTGGTTGAGGTAACTATATAATATCTAGTATTTATGAAGTGATTAAGTGTTAAATCGCCGATTTCATTTTAAACTAGTTCTGTGTGCAGAGTGATTATTTTAAATAGTTTGTTATTTCTTTAGTCGACGAGTTACAGTGGAAAGCAAGATAAATTATAAGTTTCTAGCTAAACCCATTCGGCTATTAAAACAATTGCATTTAACTGCTAATACTCAGGCGAAGTATATTTTTCTAAACAAACTTATAAATTCTAGATGCATCATGAGTGGTGACGGAAATACGCAGATATTCCTAATTCATGATGAGGGATTTTTTAAATATAACTTATTTCACGGGAAGCTTTAAATATAAGTCAAGCTGTAGGCTTGCCGTTTAAAATGTAAGTTATACCGAGTACCTATTCTGTATATTATATTATATGTTGTTCTCCTTCATTCAGTGAATATTGGGGTGAACCCAACTTGCCGGCGTTTAGTAGTAAAGAGACATACTTGTGAGAAGAATAGACATTTCCTATCTTTAACCACGTGGGTGGTTTCAAGTAAACACTGGTCTGACAGTGCATGTGCCATCAGAGATAGACAGTAATACCAATCCCACTAACGGTTTTCTAAAGACTAAATGTTTATACTTTGCCTTTGAGCCAGACTTTATTTCGTCCCAATAAACTCAACTATACATGCTGCCGGGCGGCGAGAATAATTACAAGAAATAACATTAATATTCCCGACAAGTATTGAAAGAGTGGATAGTGAACCAAGACTATCTGTTAAAAGAAGTTGTCCACTGGTCAGCTTTTCCCAAATGAAGGAAACCCTCGTGTTTTGACTCTGTGTGCCCGTTCAAACTTGCTTACCCTAACTGATCTAAGTGACATGAACAGTAATCTAAAAACATAACTGGTGAAGTGAATGCTCCCCGAAAAACAGTGGAAGAAACCTGTAATTGTAGAGCTGGGATTCGCTTTATCCAAAGAATACAGATTCACTGTATAGAGAAGTGTCCTAAGGTTGCGCCAGACTGTGAACAACATCAAGTTTTTAGGTAAGCACGTGTGCCAGGGTACCCTGATGAAAGAACCGAGTGAAAGTGGACTGAGTGAGTTTTTTTTCGATAACTATTGATTCACCCACTTTACAATCCCCTTACGGAAGATTGGCTGCTTAATTAAATTGTTCCTGTTGAAGGACAATATTAGACCCTAACCATATGTATTTGTGACTCTTTGGGTCATCATCTGTCTCATAACGAGGCTGTGGGCTAAACCTAGAGTTAATATCATACCGGGGCTATCATTTCTTGTAGCAATTCCTTGAGTTTTATGACTATTTGTATATGTTTGATGTAATTTCTATGTGCTGTGAAGAAATTTTAAATGATAATTAAAATTTCCCTTGGAATTAATCAGCGTGTTGGTCAGCTCGTTCTAAATATTTATATAATCATTGTTATAGTTTTCCCACGTCTGTGTGTTGAACTGTCGTCACGTGTATGTGCGTGCCCGTGAGTAGATAGAAATATAGGTAATATATATATATATATATATATATATATATATATATATATATATATATATATATATATATATATATATATATGTGTGTGTGTGTGTGTTTAGACTGTCTGACGCTGTAAAGCTGTCGTAGAAGATAGGTGAGAGAGAGAAGAATTTTTTTCGCTTTCAGAGACAGCCTCTATATCACATTCTATCATCTCACTCGTGGAATCTATTTCTTTTACTAACTCTCACTGTGTCTATCACCTATTCTAATCTATTCAGAAGGGACCAACCAAAGTCTTAATTCTCCTATCTAAAATCTACGACAGGGAGATAACCCATATAATAAAAGTATCAATCAATCATGGGTGATATATCTTTGGCCAGGAAAGCATCCTGATTCTAAAAACAAATACTTTCCCTCAGACAAATAAATATTATAATAACTACATACATTGCCACCAGTAATCTGTTGGTAACAATGATCACATGTGGATCGGCGTCTGCACAGGTACGGGGCGGTAAATTATCCATGTGGTGACATATTGCAGACACACACCTGAGACGACAGAAATGTTGTAATAGCTTCCGCGAAGATATGATCAGTAAGGAATTTAGGAAAGTTATAAACATAATCAATGCTAAACGGAAACCACACTACCTTATATGAAAAGTGACTTTTTAAAATTTACCAAGAATTTTCCTATGAGGAAATTGGTGAGAAGAATCCTATCATAACACGCATGGTTGAATACTATTGGCTTAGCAATTTTAGATGTTATATGCAACATTTCTGATTGGAGCCTTGTCAGTTAGTAACAACATATGGCGTGGGCCGAAAGTTGCAATATAATCTGCCACTTTCGCAGGTTTAGAGCATTGTAAAATTTAACTCGTCAAGAAGACAGCCAGACAAGCCAGAGTTAGGAATATGATCATGATTTCACTTTAAAGGACCGGACAGCGTGTTTGAGTATCTTGTGGACTTGGATCCCAGAAAAACTCTAATTTCATTAATACGGATTGCCCTGAACCCTAGAAACCTGAACACTAAGTTACAGTGAGATTCTATTTGCAAAGTAAAACCATAAACTACGTGTAAGAAGCATCTTAAACAAGTTGCCTTAACTATTTCTCTCAGCCAGAAGTCAGTCTGAATTCCCAAAAACATTCGGGGTAAGTTGTACATTTTATAATTCTGTATTTTGCATTTAGTAACATGTGAAAATTGCTAATGGATGTCCAAGTCATACGAGGCTGGCAACCTCAGCATATAGAATGATGATTTCATGAACCACCACTGCAAGAGCTGGTGACTGCTTTATGCTGGTTTCTCATAGAGAACCGGAAGCAGAGGTAGTCCCAAATTCTATATGGAGCAGGGAGTGGATGATGACATAAATAGTTACATACTTATTATATTAGCCTTTTTAACCAGTGCTAATATAAATGTAAGCATGTTTAATATAAATGCAATGGATGTTTTCCGCGCACTGGGATTAATATTAATGCTCAGAGACGGTAGAGTTCTGAGGCAGATGGGATGGTGGAATGAAAAAGGAGGGGGGGGGGGAGGGGACACCTGATTTTAATGCCAGGAAACCCAATACATAGGAGGGTATTTGTTCTTTCTTTTTTCTTGATATTTGTCGATGGTACCTATTGAGGGTACTATCTGTGGAACAAGTGTGTGGTATAAGTGGCCTGCAGTCAACGCTAGACACCATCATCAGACGGGTCTTGAAGACGCTGGACCAGCTTCGTAATTACTCCTTGATACTATCTGGAACGTGTCACAAACACTAGACGTGACTAGTGACAAGAGTGAACCAGTCCATAACCTGCAAGGAACCAAACATCGGCTGGAGCAGAATCAACCGACCTCTTAGTGGCAGCTAAGTACACACTTAAAAGCTGCCAAGTGAACTTTCACAAGACCTAAAATAACCATAACCTCACCTATGATGACTTTTTAAAGAACTCTCCGTTTTTTACACTGTTAAATATAATTGATTATTAAATTTGTTATCTGTATATATACAAATTTATAGTTGATTTAATCATTTTGAGTGTACTGCACCCGTATGTCTCAGTCGTCTTAAATAACACTTAAACAGAACTATTGAATTAATATTTCACTGAATAAAATCAGTTGGAGAGCTTGAACGAGCTAAAATACATAATAATTCTTCATAAAAGGTGTCAGGCAGATACAAAGTTAACAATTGCTCAGTCCAGTTCAACATCGTTCTTGATGTCTGAAATATATTATGAACACTCCCTCGAGATAGTAGCATCATCATCCTTCTATCTACAACTCTGCCAGGAACAATCTTGGGCGAATGTAGATACTGTTAAAGACCCTCATTAGATCCTCTAAGTTTTGGCCATTGTTGGACCATCACTGCAGAGCAATGGGAGTAAATCCCGTGACAGCTACTCATTTTTTAAATGCTGGAGAAGTGAACCCGAGTAGGGGCCCCTTGTGATCGCGTGACCCGATTGGGTCAAATAGGTTAAATCGATCTATGGACGGCCCTGCTCATGCTATCAGAAACAGTTTTTGACTGGATCAGGAATGTTATTTAAATAATAGTTCCTTGCCCATCGAGAACCTTACAACTTGCATTGAATGTAATTCTCGATCGCTGTCATGAACGATTTAAAAAACAGTAAAATATGTTTGTGCTTGTGAAAATCCGCATATTATAAAACAAATAATCTAACCCTGTATGTATGTACTAGCAGAAGACATTTTTTGTTGAAGTTGTTGCCGTGAATATAAAATTATTTACATATTGGAATCCCGACTATAGACAACGTCTACAATTGGCCTTGAACATGAAGTTTCGATAACTGTCCAGAATTTTAAAATGATATTCAAATAATTTTGTACGAAGGAAATCGAAAGAGAGATTGGCCAGAAACAACCTGGAAGAGAACTGTAGAAGCAGAGATGCAAAGCATGAACCAGACCTAGGACGCCAAACAAAGAATGGCTGCCGACCGAGCAAAGTGGAGACAGTTTGTTGCTACCCTACAAGACGCCATCTTTCGTGATGGTCACTTATTGCTTAATCAGACAGCGGCCTAAGACCAAAGAAGAAAAGAAGAAGCTGGTTGTATAAATCTCCACTAAAGTAAACAAATAATCATTCTGTGTATATTAATACGAACTGAAGGAGAAGTCACGTCCATAGCAATAAGGTATTATTATTGCTATTATCATTATTAAGCCATGATTATTATTATATGTATCATCATATCGTCATCACTAGCTGCCATCTGGACATCCAAGGTTGGCTGTAATGGATCTCCAACGTCTTCTGTCTCTTGCCTTGATGGTGTATGCTGATAGTCTCTTTTCTGTACATTTCTAGATGCTATTTTCCCACTGGTAGCGCTGTCTTCCTCTTGAACGTTCGTCTTCACTTTTTCCTTCAATCACGGTCTTCATTAAGGTGTTATGTCTTTTTAGAAGGCCAGTAATTAGGGTATACCCGCCCGAAAATCCCGTAATTAAGTCTTCGTAATCAGTAACATTATTATCATCACCTTCATCATTTTTCATTTACGCTGCATAAAGAAAATTGAGCCAACACAGTCTCATGCACAGCCTCACATTAATCATCGTTTTCAGCCTCACATTAATCGATGTTTTCAGCCTCATATTAATCGCTGTTCTCCTCGTACATATCCCCAGATGATGTGGAATTTTTTTTAGGCCACAAACGGCTCTTGGGTAAACCCAGCCCCAATTTGGTGCCAGAGTAACTTCTGGGAAGGTTAAGGCGGCCGGCGTGATGCTGACCACATCACCCCTAGTGTGCCGATGGTAAAAAAAATATAGACTTAACACCATATTCACAATATGCCTCAATGGGCGTGTAATGGGATCCTCGTTTTTACCTCCTACATACCGGAGGGAGTAGTTAATCTTTTTTATTTAATCTCTCTCGCAAGACCCACCTGGAAACCATATGACAACTGTCATTATTGTATGATAATTAATTTTTTCATGCAAATACGCAGGAAACGAACACGCTTAATGTAATACTTCTGCTAAGAAACAGAGAAATAACCAAAATGTCATTTGGAGAAAACCAAGCAAAATAATTTATTTAGAATAAGGCTACATTAAAGTGTTTTGCCGGACAATCCGACAAAAGTGCAAAATATGCGCAATGCTAATAATAATAATTTTAAAATGAAACAAAATAAGAAGATTGAGCTTCTAATCATTGTTGATATAAAATTAAAAACGTGAGCATGTTAATTATGTCAGTTTTACTTATGTAGAAAAATGCACGACGTCGGACAAATTTCCGGCGAATTACGTGTAAGCTTATTAATACGAGTACATAAGAATCTTCAACTAAAATGTCAAGTCAGTCCTATTGTATGGCTCTGAGACATAGAGAGCAACAAAAACAACAACCAAAAAGCTACAGACTTTTATAAACGGGTGCTTGCGTAGAATAGAAGGACTGAAATGGTATGACAAAGTCACAAATGGGAAATTGATGACAAGAACCAGACAAGTGCCAGTGGAACAAGAGCTGAGAAGAAGACGCTGGCGATGGATAGGACAGACATTGAGGAAACCTGCTGATAGAATTACAAAGCAGTCCTTGTTCTGGAATCCACAGGGAAAGAGAGGCAGAGGTAGACCAAAAAACAAATGAAGAAGAGAGCTGTATACAGAGGTGAAAATGATGAGGAAAACATGGAAAGAACTTGTGCGGATGGCACAGGACAGGAAGACTTGGCATGTGTTTGTTGAAGGCCTATGCTTCTCGGGGAGCTAAAGGGTATTGATTGATTATTAATACATAATGAAAATCAAGAACTGGATTCTTCTCCTTCAAGAACCATGCGTAGCGGTGTAGAAGATCATGTCTCTCCACAATTTCCTGTCTCCAGTACAATTAATCAATTCTGTTGTTGACTTCTATCCATGCCACGATGTCAAACTGTCCAGTATTTGTTCTCTTTGTCTACCTCTATCTCTTTTTCCTTCAATCTTATCTGTTGTTACGATATATTTCAACTTTTTTTCTCTCATAAAAGTGGATTGCTTCTTTCTAACTTGTGAAATAAGTTTTCTTTGCGCATTGGTCTATTTCGTGACATCCCCATTACTCTTTTTAGCTGTCCATGATATTTTTAACATTCTTCTGTACAACCACATCTCTGTGGCCTCTAGTTCTTTCCCTTCTTGTTTACTATCTCACTCTCGTATATAACACTATATAACACTGAAGAACTCTCTTTCTTCCAAGAAAGTTGTTTTGATTCATGATTGTGCAAGGGGTAAAACGACGGAAGTTTCTCGTTGCTTTCCATCGGTTTGTGTATGGTTGTCTCCGCTGGCCTTTGACTAAAATATCAAACCCACAAGGCAGTGGGGAGGGAAGAGGTTAAAGTGCCTCCAACTGGATTAAGAAATGAAATTTATGAAAAGCTAAGACTGGACTGAGAAATAATCTTTATGGAACAATTTGTTTATTTAGATCTGCTGTTAAGCATTATGAAGACTCCTTGGTATTATCTACACCGTTTATCTAGGTTTTTCCTGTGGCTTTTCTGCCATTCGAAAATGTGTTGAGTTGAAGCCATGAGTACCAGTTTCTCTTTGTTTGGCTTACATTTAAAAGACCATCACATCTGGTCCCAAGCTTGGAGGAAAAACAAGACATTTATGGCAATTCAAACTAGTTAAATTACGATTTTATGAGATTTAGTATACGGAATGAAAAAACAGTCTTCAAAAGCTTGTATGTCCGTCCATTCGTTACACTTCTCTGTAAAATATTCGAACCATCCCTTTCAGCCCTAAAATGTCAGCATGGCTCACTTCATCTTGTTCGATATAATGTTTTAAGATAAATGGAGTTTAGGTTTTATTTATTTATGACTTCATCCATTTAAACAAAATGATTAAATCATTTAATAATTCTGACTTTTATTCTTTTAATTATTCATGTTGCCATCTACAGTTGAACGCAATCGTTTCCATTTCTTGCGTCTTATCTTCACAGTAATTCTTGTGCATATGCAATTTATGTTGCAAATACATTGACTCATTTCTATAACGACCGCGTTCACAAACAGAATCACTCGTTGTGGGAAAGTTTACCATCATTGTCACATTTTCCAAGTCTTTATTTGAAAAGGACAAAACACTAGCGTTATACCAGGCCACACGGTCTATTATGTTTTGACATCCACACTGTTATAACTCACAGACCTCGTTTCTAGGTTGAATGAGACATGCCTTGCCAAAACGAAGCAAAACTCATACTTATGAAAACGACTAAAACAGTTCTCTAATTGGTAAATTGTCTTCTCTGATTCATAAATTATCCACCGTTACTTCCAGTTAGACTAACTTTAGTGGCACTTCACGCGTCATACTGTACGTCAGCTGTAGGCAACCCAGGCGCTAACGGGGGATCTATTGAGGATACACTGAGCTCTCTAAAGATCTAAATCATGCCTGATTAGGGGTTTCAGAGTATCTGGAATTTGGAATAAGTTGTAGCCTATTTGTAACTTTGATATATGTCGCACGACCTGCTTCCTGCAATCTCATAGACGGAGCGGTGGATAATTAAAATGTTACCGAATGTTAATTTAACTTCACCAAATGTTAATTTAACGTCACCGAATGTTTACTTAACTTCACCGAATGTTAACTTACCTTCAATGAATTTAACTGAACTTCACTGAATGTTAACTTGACCTCAACGAATGTTAACTTAACGTCATCGAATGTTAACTTAACGTCACCGAACGTTAACTTAACTTCACCGAATGTTAATTTAGCTTCACCGAATGTTAACATCTTCTTCTCCTCTTCTTTGATCATTAGCCGCCGACCGTCAAAGCAGTCAGTGGCCATCACGCCTAGTGGCGTCTTGTAGGGCAACAACAAATTGATTCCACTTTGCTCGGTCGGCGGCCATCCTTCGTACGGTGCCCCAACTCTGGTTCATTCTTTGCATCTCAGCCTCCACAGTCCTCCGCCAGGTTGTTTTTGGTCGGCCTCTCTTTCGTTTTCCTTCAGGGGTCCAAAGCATAGCTGTTCTTGTGATGGCATCGGGGTCTCTTCTGAGGACATGGCCAACCCAGCTCCAGCGTCTGCCAGCTATGATGGTGTGCATGTCCTCTAGCTTGCTCCGAGTAAGCAGATCTTGAATGTTAACATAACTTGGCTAAATGTTAACTTAACTTTAAAGATAAGATCGCTTTCCGTTTTAAGAAAATCGTGAATAAAATTAAATTTAGTAAGCCAGCTTGCGGATTTTCACTAGGAATACGATGCAAGTACGTTCTAACTTGGAGACACGACGATTTTAGCGCCAGTGGGAGATGTTTAAACATGGTGACACGACCATTTTTTGTGCCAGCACGAGAAAGGTTGTCAAAAATGAACCTAAGTTTAAAATTCTTTTTTCCTCTCCCTTGTGTAGAGATCTATCAGATGATCCTCTGGAATCTAGCGGTAGATCAAGATCGACTGGTTGTCAACCCTTGCCACACATCATCCCCAAATGAGTACCAGAGCAACTCTGGGAAAGTTAAGGCGGCCGGCGTAATGCTGACCACATCACCCCTAGTGTGCCGACAGTCGAGAAAATATGGGCCTAACACCATATTCCCAATATGCTTCAATGGGCGTGTAACGGGATCCTTTACCTTTACATTACGTTCGTCTATAGTTTATTTTGTAAAGTGTCGCAAGAAATGATTTCCAATCCAGCACAACATATATATATATATATAATCCTTCTTCTCTATAATATCCATTCGCATATAGTAACATTATGTTATGCTTGTAAATTATACAACATAGCGTATGGGAGTCTTATTAGAATTCGCAACAGTGTGGGAAATGTCTCAAGTGAATTAATATAAATATTGTTTGTTTTTACCACATCTAAGTTTCCATGTGCAGTAAGATTCATAATTTAATTGGGACTTCAATAGTTACCTAATACACTGGTTTCTAACCTCAGCCGCATAGACATCCACTTTCACACTCTGCATGTCTGTGGCCGTATGACCCACCACCATAGCATTTATTCGTGCTAGAGTCTAGTTATAATAAAATAATAAAACTATCATTCGCTATTATGATAAATAAGCAAGCAAGATTTTTAACTAATATAAAAATAACCCGAGATACTAAGAGCAGGGTAGAGTGGTGGTAGAAATCGACTAGGTCAGCTTTGACACAAACCACGCTAGTTTAGGCGGCAGTTGTTATGGAGATTAGTGACGTAGATAGGAACAGCTTTACCCCCGGTAAGACAACGAGAGGGAATGACCCGTAAATAATTGAATAGAATAAAACTCCAACCAATGAAAAGTAGCCAGCAAAGAACGCACTATGAGGCCGGCTGCAAGAGAATATTCGGGCAGTCAGTTGTATGGAGTTTAGCAGTGCCTAAAGACGCGTTTGTGACCGTCTTGCTCCCACGTTGAGATATTCAACGTTATAGATTATAAGTTAATAATCTTTCGACCATGCTGCAGTTGCAGAGAGAGATATTTCTTGGATGTGTAAATCTATACACATGCAGATGTTGTTTAGTGGTATACCCACGTAAGTAGAAACCATCGAAATATTTCGTTTTTATTTCAGCTCAGTTATGTGAAATGAGACATAGAAACTAATGAAGAGGGCAAAGAAGGTTATATAGAAACAAAATGAAAAGGATAGAGGAGGATGCTTTAGGGATGGATGATACATTGTACATGATGAGAAAATTTACCAAGACTGTATTTTATGTAAACATGCACCTTTAATGAAAATCGCCTGATGATATTCAACCAGTTCGAGTGAAATAAAAGTTCCTTGTTAACGAACGAAGCTGTTGGATAATTGTATGTCAATTGGTTCAAATTAGATGTACTGTTCAAGTTCATACATCTCTACCACTATTATCTCTAACTTGTAACATCATAAGAAGAACGAACAAGCCTGGTCATCTTTTAAACATGACCCAAGAAATTTTAACCTCTGGCGGGCTTTAAGCCAGTAAAGATCTAACTTGGGATAGGATAAATAAAAGTACACACAACACCGGTGACATGTCATCATCGCCATTTCATTTTTTATTTCTTGCGGAGCGTGGGGCCAGCAATGTAAATGCCCTTTTTGAAGAAGCGTACGTCAGAGCAGATAACTCTTGTGCCAGTGTTTTCTGTAGCAATCAGTTTTATATTAAGTGGCTGGCAGCCCCCTGCAGAACCTCACATTAGTCGTCTTTCATGAAACGCCAGTGGTTGTTTTCGTTTTTTGTCTGCTCAGAGACCCCCGGGAACTTCACTGGGCAGAGTGATAAACTACCAAAAAAGCTTGGAAGACAGCCATTGTTAGGCCCATTTAAAAAACAGGAAAGCCTGAAGATGATCTAAAAGGTTACAGGCCAATCTCACTGACTTCCAACATCAGAAAACTGGCAGAACGAATGCTGAACAACAGACTGTACTGGTGGCTGGAATTTTCAAACTCTTTCAACCACTTTCAAGCTGACTTCCGAAAAGGACCAAGAACCGGAGTTCAACTGTTTCGTCTTACCCCTAAATGTGAAAGACAGTTTCCAGCATGAAAAAAGTTTAGTTATTCTCCTCGTAGACTTCAAACAAGCATATGACAAAATTTGAAGGACAGGCCTTCGCTTTAAAGATGCAGAACATGGGCATAAACGGGAAAATATACCAATGGATTAAGAGCTACCTGAGCGACAAAACGATACAAACACAAATAAATCAAAGACGGTCATCAAAAGGTACTCTTGAAGGCGGACTCCCTCAAGGCTCAGCCCTTAGTTGCGCATCTTTATAAATGACTTACCAGACTTGCTAAATGTCCGCAACGCCGTGTTTGTTGACGACCTTGCCTTATGGACTAGTGCAGAGGTTTTCAAACTTTTTTGGTTCGCGGCTCCCTTGACCTGTGCATAAATCACCGCGGCTCCTCTCTATACTATATATTATATATAAGCAATTGTACCCAAAAAGATATTAATGACTTCTGAATGTGCATATTTTTATTAGTGATCAGCTGTTCGTAACATAGACCTGCTCTGGAGTTTTATGGTGCATTTGTCAATAACTTCTAGTACCTAATGACACGTAATTGGTACATGTAATAATATCTCGGCGCAAACATGTCGTCCTACGAAGATCTATATTTATTGATGGACCTTGGCTCATAATATCGAGCCCAACACTTTTCCCAAGCCACCGCGACGCCCTTAGCCGAGGGCCGCGACGCCCCTGGGAGCCGCGAAGCACAGTTTGAAAACCTCTGGACTATTGCATCACACCTGCACCTAGCCTCAGAGAGATTAAGAAAAGCCCTCACTACTATATTACTATATCAGCTTATTGAAACTTCTGAAAACTGAGGATCAATGTCAGCAAAATTGTCTACATGATTTTCACTCTATAGTCCTTTCACCAATTGATGTTCAACTTTAATATTTCTTTTTCTAAAAAACTACCTGATGTAATGAATTCATATTTTGCATGTAGTCTTATATTATCCATGACGTTACAAATATGTTGTTGTGAAGTCAATATCAATTCTGCATTCTTCAAAACCGTAAATTCCTTTGATCTTTTCCGTATCTTACAAGAAGCACGGCTTAAAAATTAAATTTTACAGTATACAACGTCATAAATGTCAAAAGTAGGATCAGAGGCGTATCCATATCTGCTCACCGCATAGGAAACAGCTATAAGTAGTGATACATTTAAATCTGAAACGTGGGGTTAAAAAACTGTATTCAAAACTATATTGTATACGACACGGTAAATTTTACATGTATATCTGTACTATTTCTTCGTTGTTTTGAAGGAGCATAATTACATTGTTTTATATTTTTGATATCTCAATTAAGTTACATTTATCTCAGTCCGTATCTGACGATTCCATTAGATTAACAACTGTTAATGGTTAGATAAACTGTAATCCATCACGTTGCCAGTATTCTTCTTCTTAACGGAGCACATGATCTACACATTTCTTCCAGAATTGAAAATCTGTCTTTTTTAAGGTATCATGTGTAAGAACTTTCACGTCGCTCATTTTAAATATGGTGTTCTGTGCTGCAACCTGTCCTTTGATTTTAGCCCAAAGTAACTCTATTGGGATAAGATGCGAATGATAAGGTGGTAGTCGAAGAGAGGTGTGACCATATGATTCAATTATTTTGTCAACGCAATACACCTTAGTCTTCTTAGTCTGTCTCAGAAGCTGTAACAATTCAGGTTTCAAATAGGTATTGCCGACATTGACATTTTCATTTCGTAGCCAAGTTCTTATTGCATCTTTTGTGCTTGAATAAGTTGGTACTTTGTCTTCCTGAGCTACAACATTGTGATAGGATGCATTGTCCATTACAATACATGATGGTCTGTCAAGAATGGGGAGAAAAGTTGTTTCTATCCAAGAACGAAAAGTATGTCCATTCATTTCAGTGTGGTAGTCCCTACCATCTGTTGAAATTGCCTGGAACATTAGTTCTGCGTCATGGACAATTCCATTTTCACTGCTGCCAGCATGCGCAATTATAATTCCTTGTCATTTGCTACTGGGAATTGTCCTTTTATGAACACTGTCAGAAGATTGTCATTCTTTCTCATTTGTATGGTGCGAATTAACCCATGCTTCGTCTAAATATACTAAATCATATCCGTCCATCCTTCGTGCTCGTATCTGTCTAAGGAATTTGCTTCGGGCAGCAATTAAGTGTGGTTTTTCACATAATACAGTCCTGCCTCCAATAGATTTGCGAAACGTAAAACCGACGGACCTTAAAACTTTCCAAAGAGTTGTTTTTGAGATATCAATATCACAATCCTTTTGCAGCTTCACTTTCAGTTTGCGGAGAGTGACAAGTTCATTTAACGGAAACATTCTGAAAATCTCACGTCGAATAACTTCTTCATCGAAGTTGTCAACTTTTGTTTTCCTTCCTTGCCTGACATTTTTAGACTGAACATCATGTTGTATCCATCGACAAAATGACACTCTGTTAATACCAAGAGCAACCTGTGTTGTTCTATCAGGTCTATTGATGTCGTGATATAAACTCCCCTTTTTAGCCTCCCTGCAGAAGTGTCTGTACAGCATTACAGTAACCTTCTTTATAGTTATAAATTTGCACTCCAAACTCATAATGAATGTAATATTATTCTATATGTTCAGAAAAAAAAATATGTTTCAATATAATACAATGCAGCTATAACTTTACAATAATTTCACAATACGCCACTGACTTTATAACGGTACAGATTTGCACCAATGATGTCGCACTATTTCAGCTTTCAACAGCAGACAACTGCGGTGCACGAAATGTCATGATTTCGTCTTAAAATATATTTTTTTCTATTAAAAAACTATTTATTGCCCGTGCAAAACAACTGTACTGCTGACATGCTACATTTTAATTCCGGTAGGGGGGTGTGATTTTAATATAACCTGATGAATAGATATCTCAATCTACATACATTTTCTGGAGGCAAAAAATGTTTTCATAACGTCATGAACAATATAATACTACATGCAAAATATGAATTCATTACATCAGGTAGTTTAAAAAAAAAAAAAATTTTAAAGTTGAACATCAATTGGTGAACGGACTATAGCAACAAACTAGCAAGGACTAAACTTAAAATCACTCTTGATAGTGCTGAGATCAGTTGTGATCAAATTCTAATGTACCTTGGGATCCAGCTAGACATAAAACTAGGAGAAGATAATTTTATAAATATATAATATATATTCTGTGCCCCAAAACACACCATAAATATCAAACTGGTAACAGATTAAAGACACGCACTTAAGAAAACGAATGGGATTTCTGGGGCATGGGAAAAATGATGTAATCGTTTTCGTGCAGATTTGATGTACTTACTTACTACTTACTTAGTCCTTCCCCTTCTACCGTGAGGTGTAGAGGTCAGATTTGATGTAAACAATAATTATGATGTTGTCATTCTGGGAAGATATTATCAGTGTTAGATCTTTGAAGTAGTGAGTTGTAAACATGATCAATATCTACAGAAGAGGCGAAACCTTATTTGGTCTTGTAAGTCAGACATGAATTCGTAGATGATATGCAGAGCGCATTAGCTTAATTTTGTCTTGAAGAAGATTCTAGATAAACAAGGGTAGTGAGGAATATACCCCTACCAAAATTAGCAAGTTATTTGCTATTGGTTTGGCATCTGAGAGACTTGTCAGAAGACAATTATACATCTTGGAAAAGATTACTTTGAGAAATTACGAAGTCGTGAGTGTAAACATGATCGATAATAGACGGAAGCTGGCATACCTTATATGGTGACTGTAAACAACACATTTATTTGTGCGTTTGTTACGCAGGAATTTTTTCGTGAGAGATAGGGAAATATAAGCATCTTGCATGCTATTGGCTTGGCATTTGAAATGTGAAAATACAACATTTCTGATTGGAGCCTTGTCACATGGTTGCAATCTGGATGTGGACAGCATGTTGCCTTATAATTTAGCGCCTTGTGAGTTTACTGCACTGTGAATTTCAATTCGTCAAGAAGACAGCCAGACAAGTCAGAGAAACGAATGTGATCAGAATTCCACTTTAAAGGACCGGACAATGTGTTTGAGCATCTTGTGGACTTATATCCCATGAAAACTCTACCTTCATTAATACGGCAAGCCTGGAATCCTAGGAAAATGAACACTAAGTCATAGTGGGAGTCTTGTAAAGTAACACCCCAGACAACGTGTAAGAGGCATCGTAATCAAGTTGCCGAATATATTTCTCTGAGCGAGAGGTCAGTCTTTATTCCAAAAGAAATTTGGAATAAGTTGTACATTTTATAATTCTATATTTTGCATTATTATTTATGGGAAAATTGATAGTGGATGTCCAAGTCATACGAGGCTGGCAACTTCAGCATATAGAATGATGGTTTCATGAACCACCACTGCAATAGCTGTTGACTGCTTTATGCAGGTTTCTTGCAGAGAACTAAAAGCAGAGGTAGTCCCAAGTTCCAGATGGAGCAGGTAGGGGATGATGATAGAACTGCACCTACTTATTATAGTAACCTTTTCAACCAGTGGAAATGTAAATGTAAACATGTTCCATATAAATGCAATGAATGTTTTCCGCTCACCGGGATTAATATTAGTGCTCAGAGAGGGTAAAGTTCTGAAGCAGATGGGATGGTGGAATGAAAAGGGGGAAAACCTGATTTTGTGTAAGGAAACCAAATACTCAGGAGGGTAATCGTTTCTCTCTTATTTCATGATATTAGTCGGTGGTACCAATTGATGGTGTTATCTGTTTAGCAAGTGAGTGGTATAAGTGGCCTGCAGTCAAAACTATACACCTACAGCAGAAGGATCTTAACAGACGCTGGACCATTTTCGCAATTACTCCACTATACTGCGAGGAACGTGTTGCGGCTACCAGACTTGACCAGGGACGAGAGTGAACCAGTCCTAACCTGCAAGGAACAAGCATTAGCTGGAGCAGAAACCAACAGACATTGTTCTGGCAGCTAAGTACCTCTTCAAAGCTGCTAAGTGAACTCTCTTTTAAATCAGCAAGAACTTTTAGAATCAGACCATCGCCTGTGATGAAATTTTAAAACTATATCTAAATTCACCCCACCCTTATCTATTTTACAAGTGTTTACGATAATTGACTATTAAATTTTGTTATCTATAAATATACAAATTTATAATTGATTTTGTCATTTTGAGTGAACTGCACCCGTATGTCTCAGTCATTTTAAATACTTTTAACAGAGCTATTTAAGTTATATTTTATTGAGTTAAATCAATTGGGGGCTCTTCAGAACGAGCAAAATCCTAACTCATAGAAGGCCAGGAAGGATACAAAGTTTACACGGCCTGGATCCTATCAGCCGTAGTGCTTGATTTTTAAAAATTCCTTTGAGGCTCCCTAGAATTGAAGCACCATTCTTCACTTCACATCTCTAATAAGAGTAATCTTGAGCGAAAGGAAGAGCATTTGAAGACCCTCAGTAGGTACTTTGAAATTTGGCCACTGTTGGACCATCTCTGCAGATCAAGGGGAGTAAATCCCGTGACAAACACAACCTCCTGGAATGCCTGGCACTAGCAGACCTGCGGAAGCAATTGCTACTACCAAACCCCTCCATCACTAACACCCTGTTTGGAGATATAACGCAGTAGAAAAAAGACATGTAACTTTCACTACCTGGCACAAGGACAAAAACAGTGAAAGCTCATAACCTACGGGATCCGAAAAGTCAAGT
Source organism: Oreohelix idahoensis (assembly GCA_024509875.1). Taxonomy (NCBI): domain Eukaryota; kingdom Metazoa; phylum Mollusca; class Gastropoda; order Stylommatophora; family Oreohelicidae; genus Oreohelix; species Oreohelix idahoensis. The sequence continues at coordinate 159,037 of JAMPIV010001161.1, forward strand.
CAAAGTCACCGGGGGCCCTATACTTCACTAGGCGCCCAATGCGAATTATCAATAGGCCGACATATATATATATATATATATATATATATATATATATATATATATATATATATATATATATATATATATATATATATATATATATATATATATATATATATATATATATGGGAGCCGCGCTGGTGTAATGGCTTCGGCGTTGTACTGGCGACCAGGTGTTCATGGTTCAAACCCGGGCGTCAGCGTTTGAAGAAATGTTTACGGCCGGAAATTTGACTGAATAACCTGAACGGCTCCTGTGATAAACCCTCTGTGGATGGGAAGGAGCGAAGCTCCTGATCGGGTTGGAAGGAAAGTCCTCAGGTTCCCCAGCCTCGCAATGACATGTCATTGGGCCGAAGGGCTGAAAGCCCAAGTGCCGCTGGTTAAGGGAAAAAAAAAAAATATATATATATATATATATAATCAAAATCCATAATTCTCGCCGTTTGTACGTCGGTCACATCTAAGAGATTGTGACGGTATTGCCTCCCCTGCTTTTCAGTAGTGGTCCAACAGTGGCCAAAACTCAAGAGTATTTAATATGGGCTTCAAAGGTGTCTACCTTCGCACAAGATTACTCTTGGCAGAAATGTAAATAGAAGAAACAAAACACCTCTAGCTCCAGGGAGTCTTCACACGATATTCATAATAAGCGAGAACAATACTGCTTTGGCTGAGTATCTTAACTTTGTAATTCTGCCGACACGTTTGTGAAGGATTTAAGCACTTATTAATTTCAGCTCGTTCAAGCCTCCACCCCTGATTTTCTCAGCGGAATTCTATTATTTTAGTATAGCTCTGTTTTGAGAGTGTTTAGTAAATTGACTGAGACAAACATGCAGTAACTTTAAAATGATTAAACCGAAGTTAAATTTGTATAATTACAAATAACAAAATGTAATAATCACTGTTTTTACAGTTGAAAAATAATTTGAATAGTTATGGATCAAGAAAAGTGATCTCCTCTGTCGTTATGGATTGTGAAATGTTACAAGACGTTCAAGTGGCAGCATAGATTTGAACTTAGCTGCCAATGACGGTTCTGCTCCTTCTTATGGGTTAGTTCTTTTCACACTGTTCACGCTCGTCCGTGGTCAAGGTTGTCGGGTGTAGCTCGTTTCCCAGAAATGTCAAGGAAAGTCTACCACGTGGGTCCTTCGTCTTAACGCTTAGGCCACTGTTCCCTTCTTGTTCCAGAGCTAGTACTTTCTGCTGGTACCATCAATAACTATGGTAAAATAATAGAACGAAACGCTCTTCTGAGTATTGCGTTTTCCAACCCATAGTAATGGGTTCCTATCTTCCCAATATCACCATTCCATTAACTCAGAATTTACTCTCGATGAGAATTAAATTTAATCCCTCGGGATAAATCTTTCTTTACATTTAAATAGAATAGCTTTCATAATTACTTTATATTTAAATGAAAAGGTTAATAATACAGATAGAGTCTGTTTACATATACATCTCCACTGATTGAAAAGTGTTCACAATATAATTGAATATGTTTTCATTTATGTATACACTGATTTAAAGCTTGAAAACTTACATTAATTTTAAAGTGAATATGTTTATATGGACATTTACACTGCTTTAAAATGTAAGTAATATACTTAGAATGTACATCATTTGCCTCATCTTTCCTTCCCTGCTCCGTATGGAACCTGAAACTACTTTATGCTTTTAGTTCTCTTTATGAAACTAGAAATAAAGCAATCACCAGCCCGTGCATTGGTGGTTCATGAATCATCATTCTATACTCTGAGGTTGCCAGCCTCAAATGACTTTGACATCCACTAGCGAGTTTCACATATTAAAATTCACATAGTAATCTATACACATATATATGTTACTTCACATGTTAGTAATAAAAAATGAAATGTAAATCACAACTTACGCCAATCCTGGCTCACAGTCGTTTTGCTCAGATGAATAAAAGAATCAGCCTCTTACACGCGTCTGGGGTGTCATTAATTTAATATGTTCCCTCTCTGACTTCGTGTGTGTTCCTTCAGTGTCCGCACTCCCGATTTTCTTATTTAATATGAAACAGATTTCATGGGCTATGAAAGTCCGTCCAAAATTCTCCAATTAAAGGTGTCCGGTATGTTAAGAAGGAATTCTGAATTCTAATTCTTCAGTCTAGCAAGGTCTGGTATCTTGGCGAGCGATTTCTCAAGTGAAATAGCTTGAGAAAATGGTCAGATTATATTCACTGCCTTCCCACGCATTTGTTATGCACGCCTCAAAGGATCAACCTATCTGATCTGAATATGTTGCATGACTCAGCTCATGCAAAATTTCAAACATTACTTTTCTGAAAATGGGCTGTACACATCCGCTTGCCATTGTTTACAAACTTACGAACATGTCGGTAAACTCATATAACAACGTGTACCCAATGTAACAATCATTAATTTTATCAGAAAGTAATCTCTTATCTGTGTTTGTCCATCAGTTGTCTCCCCGTATTCCAAGATTTGGTGATGCGCGTACCCGCGTCTTATCAGTGATTAAGCCCTGCGCTGATGCGATTTACGTGTTAATCTGTATACTGATATCGCTGCGCCCACGATAGCCAACATGGTTACGTCGCTGCCACTCCTTGCAACGCAGGGAGAAATGGATAACAACCAGACATGTCTACTTATCCCTGAGATGGGTGTAAGAAGGAAAATACATAATATCTGCTACACATAGCAGAAAAAGAAAAAAAGAAAGTACGACAAATGAAAGCACACAATAAAATCAGTACCACAAATGTACCGATACCGCCGGAGTGAAACAAAGATCGAGGATAATCGCCCCATTTTGTGACAGGGATGAAACTGTGGTTGAAAGTTGGATATTAATTGTATTTTTTCCCTTACATGTACTCTCCCGAAAGTAGTAATACTTATTTAAAGAATGCGCAAATGACGGTGTTCACAAAAAAATTTATAAAATGTATGATTCCGTATACACACATTGGCATCTTTGCTGCTGCTACGTAGTTCGTGTACTGTGGTGATGCACAGTGGTTTTTGTAATACTTTTGAATAAGTAAAATAGCCGTTAGGTATTGGTGCTTTTGAATTTAAGTCCCGTCTTATTACGGGCTTTTACACTAGTATAAATATAATGTTATAGAGATGTGCCCTCACGCGTTCTTTCGTATTATCACCGGCATATTTTGTCCCCACCAATAAAAATGAGTACCTAAAATACACTTGTACAGTCAATTGTAAACGTATCCTCCATAACCATAATTCTCGCCGTTTGTACGTCGGTCACATCTAAGGAATGCAACTGTGGTTGAAACTTAGACATTAATTGTGTTGTTTCCCTTATATGTACTCTCCCGAAAATAGTAACACTCAACGAAGAAAAGTCGGTGTAGAACCCAGTTTCATTCCGGAAACGGATTTAACTCATTATTTTGTTAAAAACAACCTTAAAATGTAAGTGTTTGATTGTTTCTTCAAGACAAAATTTTAATTTAAAGTATTGCAGACTTATTATTATGGATCAAAATGATAAGATGGCTGCAAAACGAGCTGCAGATGCTAAGAGGAAGAGACGATCGCGTCATTCATAACGAGCAAGCGAGACTCTAGAAGAAGCAGCAGGAACAAATCATGAAAACTTGAAAGTTTTTTTTAAAAAACACTTTTTATCAGGGAACATTCTTCGAAACAGATCCACGCACTTTCACAAAAAATGTTGTCATCAAAGAACTTTTATATTGAATTAAAAAGTATTTTAAAAATATATTACAGTATTTGATTTACTTCCGTCATTATTGACGGGTTAGTGCTAGTTTTCCAATAACAGCCAACACTCTCGTCAGATCTCTCAAATTTGTTTAAATCTCTGAATTCACTAAAAATATTTGGGAAGCGCAGTCATAGACTTCTTGGAAATGTGCTGCATTGTTACGTCCGATATCGTCTGTTTTTATCTAATAGAAACACTCCTAGGTACGAAACTAATCCGCACCCTAGACTGTCTGCCCATTTCTTTCATCTTAAATGAGTTTAAATTGTTATCTTCAATAGTGCAAAGCAAATTATTTCTATCTTGTGCAAAAATTTCCATTTCACAAATATCTACCGCTTGCTTGGTCCCTGTATCAGACAGTACAGCTATTTTGGGTCACGCATTCTCAAAACTTTAAGTTCAGTATAATTTGTACCTAATCTTTCTCGTTTCTGATAAACAGTGTGAAATTTTAAACAAACTTTATTTTTTTTAACGTAATGACAGTTTGACTTCTGCAACAAAGCTTTTGTTATGTTGATAAACAGTGTGACCTCTGGGATAAAACTTTTGTTATGTTGATAAACTGTTTGACTTCTTAGACAACACTTTTGTTCTGTTGATAAACTGTGTGACTTCTTAGACAAAACATTTGTTGTGTTGATAAACTGTTTGACTTCTTAGACAAAACGCTTGTTTTGTTGATAAACTGTTTGACTTCTTAGATAAAACTTTTGTTATGTTGATAAACTGTGTGACTTCTTAGACAAAACTTTTGTCATGTTGATAAACTGTGTGACTTCTTAGACACAAATTTTGTTATGTTGATAAACTGTTTGACTTCTTAGACAAAACTTATGTTATTTTGATAACAGTTTGACTTTTTAGATAAAACTTTTGTTATGTTGATAAAGTAACTGTTTGACTTCTTAGACAAAACTTTTGTTATGTTGATAAACTGTTTGACTTCTTAGACAAAACTTTTGTTATGTTGATAAACTGTTTGACTTCTTAGACACAACTTTTGTTATGTTGATGAACTGTGTGACTTCTCAGACAAAAAATTGTGTTATGTTGATAAACTGTTTGACGTCTTAGACAAAACTTTTGCTATGTTGATAAACTGTTTGACTTCTTAGACAAAACTTGTGTTATGTTGATAAACTGTTTGACTTCTTAGACAAAACTTTTGTTATATTGATAAACTGTGTGACGTCTTAGACAAAACTTTTGGTATGCTGATAAACTATATATTTGACTTCTTAGACAAAACGTTTGTTATGTTGATAAACAGTGTGACCTCTGGGACAAAACTTTTGTCATGTTGATAAACTGCATGACTTCTTAGACAAAACTTTTGTTATGTTGATAAACTGTTTGACTTCTTAGACAAAACTTTTGTTCAGTTGATAAACTGTGTGACTTCTTAGACAAAACTTTTGTTGTGTTGATAAACTGTTTGACTTCTTAGACAAAACTTTTGTTATTTTGATAACTGTTTGACTTCTTAGATAAAACTTTTGTTATGTTGATAAATTAACTGTTTGACTTCTTAGACAAAAATTTTGTTATGTTGATAAACTGTGTGACTTCTTAGACAAAACATTTGTTATGTTGAAAACTGTTTGTCTTCTTAGACAAAACTTTTGTTATGTTGATAAATTGTTTGAATTCTTAGACAAAACTTGTGTTATGTTGATAAACTGTGTGACTTCTTAGACAAATCTTTTATCATGTGGATAAACTGTTTGACGTCTTAGACAACACTTTTGTTATGTTGATAAACTGTTTGACTTCTTAGACAAAACATGTGTTATGTTGATAAAATGTGTGACTTCTTAGACAAAACTTTTGTCATGTGCATAATTTGTGTGACTTCTTAGACAAAAAATTTGTTATGTTCATAAACTGTTTGACTTCTTAGAAAAAACGTTTGTTATGTTGATATCTGTTTGACTTCTTAGGCAAAACTTTTGTTATGTTGATAAACTGTTTGACTTCTTAGACAAAACATTTGTTAAACTGTTTGACTTCTTAGACAAAACTTTTGTTATGTTGATAACTGTGTGACTTCTTAGACAAAACTTTTATTATGTTGATAAACTGTGTTACTTCTTAGACAAAACCTTTGCTATGTTGATAAACTGCGTGACTTCTTAGACAAAACATTTGTTAAATTGTTTGACTTCTTAGACAAAACTTTGGTTATGTGGATAAACTGTTTGACTTCTTAGACAAAAGTTATGTTAATAAACTGCTTGACTTCTTAGACAAAACTTTTGTCATGTTGATAAACTGTTTGACTTCTTAAAAAAAAATTTTGTTATGTTGATACACTGTTTGACTTTTTAGACAAAACTTTTGTTATGTTGATAAAGTAACTGTTTGACTTCTTAGACAAAACTTTTGATACGTTGATAAACTGTGTGACTTCTTAGACAAAACATTTGTTATGTTGATAAACTGTTTGACTTCTTAGACAAAACTTTTATTATGTTGATTGACTTCTTAGACAAAACGTTTGTTATGTTGATAATCAGTTAGACCTCTGGGACAAAACTTTTGTCATGTTGATAAACTGCTTGACTTCCTAGACAAAACTTTTGTTATGTTGATAAACTGTGTGGCCTCTATGACAAAACTTTTGTTATGTTGATAAACTGTTTGATTTTTTAGATAAGACTTTTGTTATGTTGATAAACTGTGTGACATAATATCTTTCGTTATCAAGAAGCATATGTGTTTCTTCGCTCTAAAATTTATATTAACTTATATGAAGATACATTCACACGTGTTTACTCTGTTCTTTGTAGTCTTACAAATATGCACTCTCATATGCATATAATCTCTCATGTAAATGATATCGTAAAGATATAATTTGTTAAGTATATACTTTTATAAGTGTATAATCTTACACGTATTTACTTTTAAGAATTGTATATTCGCGTAATCGTATACTGTCATAATGTATTAAAATGGTTCGCTTATTTTATATTTTTCGTTAGTCTGTTCGCCTCTCCATCATCAGTATCTTCGACATTTTCTGTTTCTTTTCTCGTATACATTAATTTGACTATTTTTCCATCATTCTCCCTCTTAACTTCTTGGGCGGAACTTGTCCTCCACCCATGTTAATTAAGTACTATTCATGTGGGCCAGAGCTGTCATTGACAGACCAATGTCGTATTATGGACCAATCAAGCTGACATCTGGTGAAACTGTCATTCTCGGCAGCAGTCGCACTGTTACCAATACCACATAAATAACTAATATCGGTAAACAGCAGGCACTTGTTAGACAGAAAGAAGACGAACGCTAGACTACAGGTGAGAAAGACAATTGATTGGCTGACCAAAAATCGAACAATGGACAATTTGAACTGCGCCATCACCTCGCTACGAGACAGAATAGTGAACAGACACAGCAATTAACCATTGCAAGAAAGTACCTCAATTGCCGTGGCCATTCTTGACGACACTATAGGCAATTATGGAATATAGGAACTCAGAGTAACCCATACATTTATAGACTCAGTTACCAATATAACTTTCCTATTAGCAAGCAGGAGCCGAAATGACACACAAAGGCAGCAATACTTGTGGAGTACATCGTAGAAGTTGAAAGCAAAGTGTAGTATTGGCTGGTATAAATCACTGATTTATTTATTCGTCACTCACAGTGATTGGGTTTCTTCATTATTTATTTTGTGGTCACTTATCCGTGATTTATGCTTATTGTTCTGTGCCATCCTTCACATTCTTTCCCTGCCCTGTTATCCACTGTACGGTGTATTCAGTTCCCTTCTTAGATTAGATCATTTCAGACCTAAGGGTCTTTTATATTTGGATATGCGCCCTAATATAACCGACTAGGTTGAACGGGACGCGCCTCGCCAAAACGAGGCAAAACTTTATTTAAAAAAAAAAAAAAAAAAGTTCCCTTCTCTACATTATTTTAGATCTTTCTCTATTTGTTTCACCATTTGAGATGAATATTCTTATTCTTGTGATGGATTTGATTTTTTGTGATTTCCACATATTTTCCAGTGCATTGAAAGATGCCCTTACCTTCTATATTCTTATTGTAACATCACTGTATATTCTTGTCAGTCTGCCTTCATTAATCATCGTTATAATCATCATCATCATCGTTGTTTCCTTTGCGCTCCTAACGCATCACAGAGCCACCACTGTAGCTAGTGTGCTTGCAGGGAACCTGCCTCAACCTTTCACATGCTCTTGCAGGTGTAGTTTCTGATGAGGTTGTGTCGTAAATTTATTTTGAGAGAAAAGAGTCGTAGAAATAGTGGTCCGGTTTAGAGTGGAAAATGATGATGGAAAGCTCAGTGATAGAAATGTAGAGATTTAATAGTTGCTTCACAGCGTGCTGGAGGAGAGTAAAGACAGACTTATTTACGACAAATCGCTTCTCTCAATCTTCTCTTCCGCTCTCCTGGTCAAACAATTATTTGCCAGTTTTTTCCAGACTCGCATCTGCGCGCACCGATTTGGTGTTTTCCAACACACACACGACGTTGATACAAACTATATTAAACGAATAGGGGAAAAGTTGGGCTTTGGGTATATCCAACACACAGAACTAAATGAGTTTATGTGATTTTATTCACTTTAAACATCAATCACTAAAAATATCAGATATTCCATAAATTATCATAAGTACACAAATGCAAATAACAAATTTGGGAGGGGTGAAGAAGATTGGTATCGACTAAGCCCTTCCCGCTTATTAGACAAAGACAAACCCAGTCCAGAGATAGATAATATCAGGAACACGGGTACGTTAACCTAACAGTAAAGTTAATTACTCTGAAAGAGGTGTTACCAAGTTAGGTATAGGTGATAGAAAAAAAAACTGTTCTTCCCAGCTGTCCTTCCCTTTACTAAGCAAATGGAAAGGAGGTGGTTTTAAACAGAGTTAACAAATTATCAACTATCCCACTTAAAGGAACAATGTAGGGTATACAGAAAAGATATATATTACCAAGTAAGCAAGTTAACAAAATGGTCACACAAAAGAATTAATTTCCTGTCATTCATACACGCGCTAGCAAAGGCCTTCACTCATCTTGCTCTCACTTACCGATTTTGAAAAAATCTTGCACTCCATAGAATAACACAACAGCAGTTACGCCTCAAACTAAATGTATGAGTGTTTGTTCAAGTTCTAGCCCCAGATTAGCGGGTATGCGGTCAGCACATAAAAGGATCCCGTAATCGCTGGAAAATGAATCTGTAGTTGTGTCTCTTTTCTTAATAACAGTTTCTATGGGAGGGCACGGTCTCTGATACCGGGGTGAGGATGGTGTGGTCTATTTGACTATGCCGCTGATAATAAAATTCTTACGCGTGCTGGTACACTTTATCCGTGAGGTATGGTTTAAGTCCAGTGAGAAAACTAGTCACATCACTGTTCAGGAAATTATGAATTATCTCTCTGTGTCAGTAAACTAACAAAGCTCGGGCCAGTGTTCTTCTTCCCGTTACGACTTAAGTTGTTTGATGGTGCGTTAAATTTGTCTTTGGGTGTGCTTTCTTTGCTATAAGTTAGATAGCGGAATTCCAAACATAGAATCGCCTCAAAGATTAAAAATTTACACAGTCTCAACAAGTTCTGCGTCAGGGGAACTCTACACACTGTTTATGCTTTGCTTTGCTTAGATTGATTTCTTTATTGCTTTCTTAATGCTGGGATCGCACAGGTTACGATCACTCGCTTTGCACAGAATTAGAAATCACTGCAAATATATATAAAATCCAGGGGAAAATCTATAACAAGATTTCAATAAAGCTAGTGCTTCTGTAAAGGTCTGGCCAGCGAGTGATAACGTGTCTAGTTCTTCATGGTCTATTTAGCTAAAATGGAATGTAAGTTGAGTGGGACATGATAAACTTGACAGCTTATTTGATCTCACGAACTTTTGGGGATCTGACCGCCAAATCAAGAGAAGAAACCGCACCCTGGTCTTCGTATCCGCTCGCTGCTGCCCGTTTCGCTTTCCCCCGTTCGCTCGGTTCCTCGATTGACACCGAGACGCGAAAATAGCGGCAAGCAACTGCGTCTCGTATCAGGGACCACTACTGTCTTTGATAACGCCGATAGTCTCCCCTAAAAACCCTCGGTCTGTCTCTTTGATCTCGTGCCGCCTACTAAATGAGTCCCGGTGGAATGCGTTCTGGCAAACGAAAAGTTACAACAAATGTTCAGGGGTTCTATCGTTATGAAAAGCTAAAAGTCCCTTTAAATCATCCATCATATCAGGGAGAATTCACTTGTCAAACTAGACGTACGTCACAATCGTCCCCACTTTTAGACATGAAACCATTTTTCATGTTTCATTTTTTTGACAATGGAGGTGACCTGATTGGTGATTTTAGGATGAGTGGTATCTTCAGTTTGCTCTTCTTCCTCTGTAGACCAGTTTCTACTCAGGAAATCAGCCCCGACATTCTGTCTTCCCGGAATATATTCCACTTTGAAAGAATAAACGCTTAAAAGAAGCGCCCAACGCATGATCCTTGCGTTAAATTCTTTATTGGCACCAAGAAATGCTAACGGAGCGTGGTCTGTTTGCACCGTGAAAGATGTACCATAAAGAAACTCATGATGGCGTCTGATACCGTCAATCAGAGCAAGACATTCCCTTTCAACTACGCTGTAGTTCCGTTCCGCTTTATTTAATTTCCGACTGCCATAGGCAACTGGAAATAGCATGTTCAGGTCGCTGTCATCGGCTTGAAGCAGTGTTGACCCGATGCCCTGACCTGACGCGTCGACTCTCAGTACAAAAGGTTTCTTGAGGTCAGGCAACCTCAAGATGGGGTATGCAGACAACTGTCCTTTCAAAGAGCTATACGCGTGTTCGCACTTTTGATCTCATATGACCTTATCAGGACAACCTTTCTTTGTGAGGTCAGTCAGCGGTGCCGTCAGTCCGTTGAAGTTCTGGATGTACTTCTGATAGTATGCACATAGCGATATGAAGGAACGTACGTCTTTCTTCGTTCGGGGTCTTTTTGCTGCCACTATTTTCTCCACGTTCTTCTTAATAGGCCAACTGCATCCGTGAGAAATAGTGTGCCCCAGGAAGTCTAACTGTCAAACCCGATGAGACATTTGCTAGGTCTGGCTGTGAGACCCGTTTCCTGTAGTCTCCTGAGGAGCATAGCAACCGTAGCAATATGTTCTTCATAGGTTTCCGATGCAATTAAGATGTCATCCATGAAATTATGGATATGGGGACTTTGCAAAGGTTGTAGAAGCTTCCTCATCATCCTGGTGAACACTCCTGGTGCGTTATGCAAACCGAACGGCATCACGTTAAATGTGTAATGTCCTTCACTAGTGCTGAAAGCTAACAAAGGTTTAATTTCCTCCTTGACTGGTATTTGATAATAACCTTTGCTGAGGTCAATCTTGGAGAAGATCTTTGCTTTGCTGAGCTTGGTGAACAACTCAGAAACAGTTTGGAGAGGTTCGGGCTGGAATTCCGTTACCGCGTTTAGCAATCTGTAATCAATGCACAGCCGAACTTCCTTATTGGGCTTCTGCAACAGCACTACACTCGAGCTGTAAGGAGATGTAGACTCACTGATAATTCCTGCCTGACGCAGCTTGTCTATTTCTCCGCGAAGTGCATCAGCTTTAGCGTACGGGATGGGGTAAACTCTGGTTTGAACAGGGGTCTCGTTTGTTAATTTCATATCAAATTCAATGAGATTTGTTCGACCAGGTACATCCGTTAAGACTGCACTGTACTGTTTTAGTAGAGCCCTGGTTTCTGTTTGTTGTTCTGGTGAGAGATTGTCGCCGAACTTGACATCTTTAAAGGATTCTGTGGGTTGCAATGGATACTCCATGCAACCATCATCATCTTCCTCGTCTTCCGTTGCTATGGCGACAGCCAGGAGATGCTCGGAGGATGGCACCGGTCTTTCCAAATATTTCTTTAGCAGATTTATGTGGAAGACCTTCTCCTTTCCTTTGATGGAGATCTTGTAGTTGGTACGTGAGATCTTTTTAAGGACGGTAAACGGTCCTTGCCATCCGATGCGAAGTTTATTGCTTCCGGTTGGAAGTAGCAATAGGACTTTCTCCCTGGTTGTAGTTCTCTCTCTTTTGCAGCTTTGTTGTATCTTTTAGTAATTTTAGCGCGGGCTTTCTTAAGGTTGGTAGTAGCTAGATCCCATCCTAGCTTTAGCCTTTCCTTAAGCTCAGATACATACTTGCTTGCAGAGACGACTGTCTCGTCAGCCTTCTGGTCTGTCAGGGACCGAAGTAAGGCTTCTAGTGGCCCCTTAATAGGTCTGCCAAATAAAAGTGTAGCTGGCGCAAAACCCGTAGACGCTTGGGGTACCTCTCGGTAGGCGAATAAGGCAGCCGATATATATTGGTCCCAGTCTTCCGGTTTCTCCTGACCCAGCTTACGTAACATCATGGTGAGGGTACCGTTAAAACGTTCCACGAGCCCATTTCCGGCCGGATGGTAGGGACTTGTGTGGATATGTGTGGCCCTCAAGATCTTAAAGATCTCCTCCATTAACAGGCTACGGAATTGGGATCCATTGTCCGTCAAAACTTGTTGAGGGAATCCCAACCGTGTAAAAATTTGCACAAGGGCTTCTGCGACATGCTTGGAATTAGTGCATGGTAGCGGTACGGCTTCGGCCCACATAGTGCAAGTGTCAACTAAGGTCAGGATGAACCTGTTCTTTCTTTTGGTCTTTTCCAGAGGACCAATAATGTCGACAGCAACCCGTTCAAATGGAGTCCCTACTATTGGCATTTGCCCCATAGGTACTGGGCGTGTCAAGTGCTTGGGTGCTACCCGTTGGCACTGGGCGCAGGATTTCACGTACCTGACAATGTCAGAGTTCATTCCTGGCCACCAATAGTGGTTTTTTATTCGCTGAATAGTGGCGTTTTGTCCCATGTGTCCGCTAAAGGGAAGAGAGTGCCCCATTTCTAAGATCTGGTTTCTGTATTGCGTCGGTACTAGGAGCTGGTTATTCCCCGTGTCCGGGTTGCCCGTTCTACGATACAATACACCATCCTTAGAAAAGATGTCTCCGTTGTGTCTGGGGTCCTTAGCCATGGGCAGTTTTTTAAAGCAGGGCGCCAGAGTAGGGTACTTTTGTTGCGCCTCCTTCAGTTCATTCGGCAACAAGTTTGGCGCAGGCTCCCTCTCCTTCTTGGCTTGCCCTCTTGTGGTTACCGCTGCCACAATCGGCTCCTTAGGTCTCCCAATGAACACATATCTACATCCCAGGATAACTGGGTAGATCGGATCATCCATTATGGCCGCTTTAATAACTCCTCTGACAAAGTCAGAGTGTATTTCTACCAGTGCGATAGGAAGCGTCCTGGGTGCATCACTCCTGAAAACTCCACTAAGTTTGACGGTTTCCTCTGTCTCCTGACCGGGTTTGACTAGGTGCCTAGCGACAATACAATCAAAACTTAATCCAGTGTCAAAAAGACAAGTAGTAGAGGTACCGTTCAAAATTACAGTTCCTCGAGTTGAGGGTCGGTCCCCCTCAGGTTGAGAATCACTGACATTGACTCTACCTTTCGAGGCTGTATGCAAACATCCAATGCGGTTTGCACCGGTTTGTTTGTCCTGATCAGACGTTCCTGGTGTAGGGGTCTTCCATTTTCCTTGACCTTGGTGGCCGCGCTGCCACGTAGGCTTGTTGGGTTGATCAGAATTTTTGTTGGGGGGGTATCGGGTTTTGTAGAATTTCGATTTTTCCTGGGGAGGTTTCTGGGTATCGTTATCTCGTTGGTTATAATGTTGAGAGGAAGTGGAAGAATAGGATGCCTGTTCTAGATTCTGTTTTTGAGATGGCTCCTCGGTGGGTTTACGTTTAGTGCTGGGAAGTTCGGCCATTGCATTGCTATAGCGTTCGGCTTTATTGAGTATGTCTTCAAGCCTGACTGCCCCCTGTTCAGCCAAAAATCTACGAGTTTCATTCGACAAAGTGGATTTTATCTGCTCCACAAGAACAAGTTCGAGGAGTCCCTCATATGAAAGAGGTAGGTCAGATAATTCAATGCACTTTGTCAGATAACCCGTGAGACGTGAAGAGAACTGGGGAAATGTTTCCGTGCTCTCTTTTCGGCTGTTTCTGAACAACTGCAGAAACTTTCGGGCAGTCATCTCAAACTGCTGTAGTAAGGCCTTTTTCAACATGTCGTAATCATGTTGATTCGGTCCCAGCTTTGTGTACACGTCATAAGCATTGCCTTTCAGTGACGTTGAAAGTTTGAGCGCCCAGCGGGTACTCTCTAACCCATAAAGATTCGCGAGTCTCTCGAATTTTTCTAGGTAGCTGTCAATTTTTTCGTTAGGGCTAGGAAAAGATTCTAAAGAAAACGACATAGCAGTCAATTGGGCAGATTGAGTACTGGAGAGGTCCATTGATTGAGACTGGGGCGAAGACGGCTCTCCGTTAGTCGAAGTAGAGGGGCCCCGACTCTCTAGAGCCTTAAGCGCCAGTTGATGCTGTCTTTGTCTCTCTCTCTCTCTCTCTCTCTCTCTCTCTCTCTCTCTCTCTCTCTCTCTCTCTGCGAGTTTCCATCTCTGCTTCAATTTTCTTCTGTTCCAAAAGACGTTCTTCCGCTTCTTTCTTATCTGCCCTCTCCTGGGCTTCTCTCCTCTCTGTTCTTTCTTTCTCTTCCTTCCTATCAGCTTCTGCTCTCTGTTGCTCCGCCTTCCTCTCAGCTTCGGCTCTCTGTTGCTCCGCGTCATATATTTCCAATTCCTGGTTAATAAACGCGTTTGCAGCTTCTGCATCTAATCCTGCCTCTTTCGCTTCCAGCCTCAAGATGGACCTCATCTTTATCCTCTCTGCCATTGTTAAAGAATAAGATGAAGTATGCTTAGAGAACTAGTAAGAAGAAACGCGAAAGGGAGGAACTCTGAACCGCTACGAGAAAAAAACACAAGTATAAATTTACCTGTGTTACCTCCTACCTGTACTGTGCAAACTTATCGCTGCTATTATCTGGCAATTAAGGCTCTAAACGCAAGCGACTATGCCACTAAATGGTAAGTTACACTGGAAAAGAATCTACTTTTACTAACAGTAGAGAAAAATTTAAATTAAAACAATTTAAAAGGAAAAAAAAATTTCCCCTAAATTTTAATCTCTGAAAACAAACTCCGTCCCTAAAGTCAATTATTGAGATGAGACGTTGTTAACTTAATTATTAAAAATCAGAACAATCCGTCTTTAGCTAAGCTCAACTCTTCTTAACTTCAAAAACCTTAGTGACTGTAAAACAATCACGCAATCCCAGCAACTTTTATAAAGAAAGAAATATAATTATCTCCGCCAGAGGATAATAAAATAGCAAATATATTTGTTTATCTGTACTTTCTACTGCTGTGGAGAGAAAACAACCTGTAAATATGCTGTGTGGACAACCCAAATACTAAAAGAACGTTTGTCTAGGGGTGTAATTATTTATTTATTTCCCTAATTCACAAGACAAATCATTCACACTCTACCTAGTTAGACCCAGACTAAATCAGACTCAAAATATCTTTATCCCGGCTATGCGATTACCTCAAATGTAGCTCAAGATCCCAGAACCAGCCCACAAATATGTGTGCATCAAATGTATCTCAAAATTATCCCGGCGAGCCGGCCAAATATTGTCGTAAATTTATTTTGAGAGAAAAGAGTCGTAGAAATAGTGGTCCGGTTTAGAGTGGAAAATGATGATGGAAAGCTCAGTGATAGAAATGTAGAGATTTAATAGTTGCTTCACAGCGTGCTGGAGGAGAGTAAAGACAGACTTATTTACGACAAATCGCTTCTCTCAATCTTCTCTTCCGCTCTCCTGGTCAAACAATTATTTGCCAGTTTTTCCAGACTCGCATCTGCGCGCACCGATTTGGTGTTTTCCAACACACACACGACGTTGATACAAACTATATTAAACGAATAGGGGAAAAGTTGGGCTTTGGGTATATCCAACACACAGAACTAAATGAGTTTATGTGATTTTATTCACTTTAAACATCAATCACTAAAAATATCAGATATTCCATAAATTATCATAAGTACACAAATGCAAATAACAAATTTGGGAGGGGTGAAGAAGATTGGTATCGACTAAGCCCTTCCCGCTTATTAGACAAAGACAAACCCAGTCCAGAGATAGATAATATCAGGAACACGGGTACGTTAACCTAACAGTAAAGTTAATTACTCTGAAAGAGGTGTTACCAAGTTAGGTATAGGTGATAGAAAAAAAACTGTTCTTCCCAGCTGTCCTTCCCTTTACTAAGCAAATGGAAAGGAGGTGGTTTTAAACAGAGTTAACAAATTATCAACTATCCCACTTAAAGGAACAATGTAGGGTATACAGAAAAGATATATATTACCAGGTAAGCAAGTTAACAAAATGGTCACACAAAAGAATTAATTTCCTGTCATTCATACACGCGCTAGCAAAGGCCTTCACTCATCTTGCTCTCACTTACCGATTTTGAAAAAATCTTGCACTCCATAGAATAACACAACAGCAGTTACGCCTCAAACTAAATGTATGAGTGTTTGTTCAAGTTCTAGCCCCAGATTAGCGGGTATGCGGTCAGCACATAAAAGGATCCCGTAATCGCTGGAAAATGAATCTGTAGTTGTGTCTCTTTTCTTAATAACAGTTTCTATGGGAGGGCACGGTCTCTGATACCGGGGTGAGGATGGTGTGGTCTATTTGACTATGCCGCTGATAATAAAATTCTTACGCGTGCTGGTACACTTTATCCGTGAGGTATGGTTTAAGTCCAGTGAGAAAACTAGTCACATCACTGTTCAGGAAATTATGAATTATCTCTCTGTGTCAGTAAACTAACAAAGCTCGGGCCAGTGTTCTTCTTCCCGTTACGACTTAAGTTGTTTGATGGTGCGTTAAATTTGTCTTTGGGTGTGCTTTCTTTGCTATAAGTTAGATAGCGGAATTCCAAACATAGAATCGCCTCAAAGATTAAAAATTTACACAGTCTCAACAAGTTCTGCGTCAGGGGAACTCTACACACTGTTTATGCTTTGCTTTGCTTAGATTGATTTCTTTATTGCTTTCTTAATGCTGGGATCGCACAGGTTACGATCACTCGCTTTGCACAGAATTAGAAATCACTGCAAATATATATAAAATCCAGGGGAAAATCTATAACAAGATTTCAATAAAGCTAGTGCTTCTGTAAAGGTCTGGCCAGCGATTGATAACGTGTCTAGTTCTTCATGGTCTATTTAGCTAAAATGGAATGTAAGTTGAGTGGGACATGATAAACTTGACAGCTTATTTGATCTCACGAACTTTTGGGGATCTGACCGCCAAATCAAGAGAAGAAACCGCACCCTGGTCTTCGTATCCGCTCGCTGCTGCCCGTTTCGCTTTCCCCCGTTCGCTCGGTTCCTCAATTGACACCGAGACGCGAAAATAGCGGCAAGCAACTGCGTCTCGTATCAGGGACCACTACTGTCTTTGATAACGCCGATAGTCTCCCCTAAAAACCCTCGGTCTGTCTCTTTGATCTCGTGCCGCCTACTAAATGAGTCCCGGTGGAATGCGTTCTGGCAAACGAAAAGTTACAACAAATGTTCAGGGGTTCTAATGTTATGAAAAGCTAAAAGTCCCTTTAAATCATCCATCATATCAGGGAGAATTCACTTGTCAAACTAGACGTACGTCACAATCGTCCCCACTTTTAGACATGAAACCATTTTTCATGTTTCATTTTTTTGACAATGGAGGTGACCTGATTGGTGATTTTAGGATGAGTGGTATCTTCAGTTTGCTCTTCTTCCTCTGTAGACCTGTTTCTACTCAGGAAATCAGCCCCGACATTCTGTCTTCCCGGAATATATTCCACTTTGAAAGAATAAACGCTTAAAAGAAGCGCCCAACGCATGATCCTTGCGTTAAATTCTTTATTGGCACCAAGAAATGCTAACGGAGCGTGGTCTGTTTGCACCGTGAAAGATGTACCATAAAGAAACTCATGATGGCGTCTGATACCGTCAATCAGAGCAAGACATTCCCTTTCAACTACGCTGTAGTTCCGTTCCGCTTTATTTAATTTCCGACTGCCATAGGCAACTGGAAATAGCATGTTCAGGTCGCTGTCATCGGCTTGAAGCAGTGTTGACCCGATGCCCTGACCTGACGCGTCGACTCTCAGTACAAAAGGTTTCTTGAGGTCAGGCAACCTCAAGATGGGGTATGCAGACAACTGTCCTTTCAAAGTGCTATACGCGTGTTCGCACTTTTGATCCCATATGACCTTATCAGGACAACCTTTCTTTGTGAGGTCAGTCAGCGGTGCCGTCAGTCCGTTGAAGTTCTGGATGTACTTCTGATAGTATGCACATAGCGATATGAAGGAACGTACGTCTTTCTTCGTTCGGGGTCTTTTTGCTGCCACTATTTTCTCCACGTTCTTCTTAATAGGCCAACTGCATCCGTGAGAAATAGTGTGCCCCAGGAAGTCTAACTGTTCAAACCCGATGAGACATTTGCTAGGTCTGGCTGTGAGACCCGTTTCCTGTAGTCTCCTGAGGAGCATAGCAACCGTAGCAATATGTTCTTCATAGGTTTCCGATGCAATTAAGATGTCATCCATGAAATTATGGATATGGGGACTTTGCAAAGGTTGTAGAAGCTTCCTCATCATCCTGGTGAACACTCCTGGTGCGTTATGCAAACCGAACGGCATCACGTTAAATGTGTAATGTCCTTCACTAGTGCTGAAAGCTAACAAAGGTTTAATTTCCTCCTTGACTGGTATTTGATAATAACCTTTGCTGAGGTCAATCTTGGAGAAGATCTTTGCTTTGCTGAGCTTGGTGAACAACTCAGAAACAGTTTGGAGAGGTTCGGGCTGGAATTCCGTTACCGCGTTTAGCAATCTGTAATCAATGCACAGCCGAACTTCCTTATTGGGCTTCTGCAACAGCACTACACTCGAGCTGTAAGGAGATGTAGACTCACTGATAATTCCTGCCTGACGCAGCTTGTCTATTTCTCCGCGAAGTGCATCAGCTTTAGCGTACGGGATGGGGTAAACTCTGGTTTGAACAGGGGTCTCGTTTGTTAATTTCATATCAAATTCAATGAGATTTGTTCGACCAGGTACATCCGTTAAGACTGCACTGTACTGTTTTAGTAGAGCCCTGGTTTCTGTTTGTTGTTCTGGTGAGAGATTGTCGCCGAACTTGACATCTTTAAAGGATTCTGTGGGTTGCAATGGATACTCCATGCAACCATCATCATCTTCCTCGTCTTCCGTTGCTATGGCGACAGCCAGGAGATGCTCGGAGGATGGCACCGGTCTTTCCAAATATTTCTTTAGCAGATTTATGTGGAAGACCTTCTCCTTTCCTTTGATGGAGATCTTGTAGTTGGTACGTGAGATCTTTTTAAGGACGGTAAACGGTCCTTGCCATCCGATGCGAAGTTTATTGCTTCCGGTTGGAAGTAGCAATAGGACTTTCTCCCCTGGTTGTAGTTCTCTCTCTTTTGCAGCTTTGTTGTATCTTTTAGTAATTTTAGCGCGGGCTTTCTTAAGGTTGGTAGTAGCTAGATCCCATCCTAGCTTTAGCCTTTCCTTAAGCTCAGATACATACTTGCTTGCAGAGACGACTGTCTCGTCAGCCTTCTGGTCTGTCAGGGACCGAAGTAAGGCTTCTAGTGGCCCCTTAATAGGTCTGCCAAATAAAAGTGTAGCTGGCGCAAAACCCGTAGACGCTTGGGGTACCTCTCGGTAGGCGAATAAGGCAGCCGATATATATTGGTCCCAGTCTTCCGGTTTCTCCTGACCCAGCTTACGTAACATCATGGTGAGGGTACCGTTAAAACGTTCCACGAGCCCATTTCCGGCCGGATGGTAGGGACGTGTGTGGATATGTGTGGCCCTCAAGATCTTAAAGATCTCCTCCATTAACAGGCTACGGAATTGGGATCCATTGTCCGTCAAAACTTGTTGAGGGAATCCCAACCGTGTAAAAATTTGCACAAGGGCTTCTGCGACATGCTTGGAATTAGTGCATGGTAGCGGTACGGCTTCGGCCCACATAGTGCAAGTGTCAACTAAGGTCAGGATGAACCTGTTCTTTCTTTTGGTCTTTTCCAGAGGACCAATAATGTCGACAGCAACCCGTTCAAATGGAGTCCCTACTATTGGCATTTGCCCCATAGGTACTGGGCGTGTCAAGTGCTTGGGTGCTACCCGTTGGCACTGGGCGCAGGATTTCACGTACCTGACAATGTCAGAGTTCATTCCTGGCCACCAATAGTGGTTTTTTTATTCGCTGAATAGTGGCGTTTTGTCCCATGTGTCCGCTAAAGGGAAGAGAGTGCCCCATTTCTAAGATCTGGTTTCTGTATTGCGTCGGTACTAGGAGCTGGTTATTCCCCGTGTCCGGGTTGCCCGTTCTACGATACAATACACCATCCTTAGAAAAGATGTCTCCGTTGTGTCTGGGGTCCTTAGCCATGGGCAGTTTTTTAAAGCAGGGCGCCAGAGTAGGGTACTTTTGTTGCGCCTCCTTCAGTTCATTCGGCAACAAGTTTGGCGCAGGCTCCCTCTCCTTCTTGGCTTGCCCTCTTGTGGTTACCGCTGCCACAATCGGCTCCTTAGGTCTCCCAATGAACACATATCTACATCCCAGGATAACTGGGTAGATCGGATCATCCATTATGGCCGCTTTAATAACTCCTCTGACAAAGTCAGAGTGTATTTCTACCAGTGCGATAGGAAGCGTCCTGGGTGCATCACTCCTGAAAACTCCACTAAGTTTGACGGTTTCCTCTGTCTCCTGACCGGGTTTGACTAGGTGCCTAGCGACAATACAATCAAAACTTAATCCAATGTCAAAAAGACAAGTAGTAGAGGTACCGTTCAAAATTACAGTTCCTCGAGTTGAGGGTCGGTCCCCCTCAGGTTGAGAATCACTGACATTGACTCTACCTTTCGAGGCTGTATGCAAACATCCAATGCGGTTTGCACCGGTTTGTTTGTCCTGATCAGACGTTCCTGGTGTAGGGGTCTTCCATTTTCCTTGACCTTGGTGGCCGCGCTGCCACGTAGGCTTGTTGGGTTGATCAGAATTTTTGTTGGGGGGGTATCGGGTTTTGTAGAATTTCGATTTTTCCTGGGGAGGTTTCTGGGTATCGTTATCTCGTTGGTTATAATGTTGAGAGGAAGTGGAAGAATAGGATGCCTGTTCTAGATTCTGTTTTTGAGATGGCTCCTCGGTGGGTTTACGTTTAGTGCTGGGAAGTTCGGCCATTGCATTGCTATAGCGTTCGGCTTTATTGAGTATGTCTTCAAGCCTGACTGCCCCCTGTTCAGCCAAAAATCTACGAGTTTCATTCGACAAAGTGGATTTTATCTGCTCCACAAGAACAAGTTCGAGGAGTCCCTCATATGAAAGAGGTAGGTCAGATAATTCAATGCACTTTGTCAGATAACCCGTGAGACGTGAAGAGAACTGGGGAAATGTTTCCG
This sequence comes from Oreohelix idahoensis, assembly GCA_024509875.1. Classification (NCBI taxonomy): domain Eukaryota; kingdom Metazoa; phylum Mollusca; class Gastropoda; order Stylommatophora; family Oreohelicidae; genus Oreohelix; species Oreohelix idahoensis. The sequence continues at coordinate 180,356 of JAMPIV010001161.1, forward strand.
TGCTCTCTTTTCGGCTGTTTCTGAACAACTGCAGAAACTTTCGGGCAGTCATCTCAAACTGCTGTAGTAAGGCCTTTTTCAACATGTCGTAATCATGTTGATTCGGTCCCAGCTTTGTGTACACGTCATAAGCATTGCCTTTCAGTGACGTTGAAAGTTTGAGCGCCCAGCGGGTACTCTCTAACCCATAAAGATTCGCGAGTCTCTCGAATTTTTCTAGGTAGCTGTCAATTTTTTCGTTAGGGCTAGGAAAAGATTCTAAAGAAAACGACATAGCAGTCAATTGGGCAGATTGAGTACTGGAGAGGTCCATTGATTGAGACTGGGGCGAAGACGGCTCTCCGTTAGTCGAAGTAGAGGCGCCCCGACTCTCTAGAGCCTTAAGCGCCAGTTGATGCTGTCTTTCCTTCTCTCTCTCTCTCTCTCTCTGCGAGTTTCCATCTCTGCTTCAATTTTCTTCTGTTCCAAAAGACGTTCTTCCGCTTCTTTCTTATCTGCCCTCTCCTGGGCTTCTCTCCTCTCTGTTCTTTCTTTCTCTTCCTTCCTCTCAGCTTCTGCTCTCTGTTGCTCCGCCTTCCTCTCAGCTTCGGCTCTCTGTTGCTCCGCGTCATATATTTCCAATTCCTGGTTAATAAACGCGTTTGCAGCTTCTGCATCTAATCCTACCTCTTTCGCTTCCAGCCTCAAGATGGACCTCATCTTTATCCTCTCTGCCATTGTTAAAGAATAAGATGAAGTATGCTTAGAGAACTAGTAAGAAGAAACGCGAAAGGGAGGAACTCTGAACCGCTACGAGAAAAAAACACAAGTATAAATTTACCTGTGTTACCTCCTACCTGTACTGTGCAAACTTATCGCTGCTATTATCTGACAATTAAGGCTCTAAACGCAAGCGACTATGCCACTAAATGGTAAGTTACACTGGAAAAGAATCTACTTTTACTAACAGTAGAGAGAAATTTAAATTAAAACAATTTAAAAGGAAAAAAAATTTCCCCTAAATTTTAATCTCTGACAACAAACTCCGTCCCTAAAGTCAATTATTGAGATGAGACGTTGTTAACTTAATTATTAAAAATCAGAACAATCCGTCTTTAGCTAAGCTCAACTCTTCTTAACTTAAAAAACCTTAGTGACTGTAAAACAATCACGCAATCCCAGCAACTTTTATAAAGAAAGAAATATAATTATCTCCGCCAGAGGATAATAAAATAGCAAATATATTTGTTTATCTGTACTTTCTACTGCTGTGGAGAGAAAACAACCTGTAAATATGCTGTGTGGACAACCCAAATACTAAAAGAATGTTTGTCTAGGGGTGTAATTATTTATTTATTTCCCTAATTCACAAGACAAATCATTCACACTCTACCTAGTTAGACCCAGACTAAATCAGACTCAAAATATCTTTATCCCGGCTATGCGATTACCGCAAATGTAGCTCAAGATCCCAGAACCAGCCCACAAATATGTGTGCATCAAATGTATCTCAAAATTATCCCGGCGAGCCGGCCAAATATTGTCGTAAATTTATTTTGAGAGAAGAGTCGTAGAAATAGTGGTCCGGTTTAGAGTGGAAAATGATGATGGAAAGCTCAGTGATAGAAATGTAGAGATTTAATAGTTGCTTCACAGCGTGCTGGAGGAGAGTAAAGACAGACTTATTTACGACAAATCGCTTCTCTCAATCTTCTCTTCCGCTCTCCTGGTCAAACAATTATTTGCCAGTTTTTCCAGACTCGCATCTGCGCGCACCGATTTGGTGTTTTCCAACACACACACGACGTTGATACAAACTATATTAAACGAATAGGGGAAAAGTTGGGCTTTGGTTATATCCAACACACAGAACTAAATGAGTTTATGTGATTTTATTCACTTTAAACATCAATCACTAAAAATATCAGATATTCCATAAATTATCATAAGTACACAAATGCAAATAACAAATTTGGGAGGGGTGAAAAAGATTGGTATCGACTAAGCCCTTCCCGCTTATTAGACAAAGACAAACCCAGTCCAGAGATAGATAATATCAGGAACACGGGTACGTTAACCTAACAGTAAAGTTAATTACTCTGAAAGAGGTGTTACCAAGTTAGGTATAGGTGATAGAAAAAAAAAACTGTTCTTCCCAGCTGTCCTTCCCTTTACTAAGCAAATGGAAAGGAGGTGGTTTTAAACAGAGTTAACAAATTATCAACTATCCCACTTAAAGGAACAATGTAGGGTATACAGAAAAGATATATATTACCAGGTAAGCAAGTTAACAAAATGGTCACACAAAAGAATTAATTTCCTGTCATTCATACACGCGCTAGCAAAGGCCTTCACTCATCTTGCTCTCACTTACCGATTTTGAAAAAATCTTGCACTCCATAGAATAACACAACAGCAGTTACGCCTCAAACTAAATGTATGAGTGTTTGTTCAAGTTCTAGCCCCAGATTAGCGGGTATGCGGTCAGCACATAAAAGGATCCCGTAATCGCTGGAAAATGAATCTGTAGTTGTGTCTCTTTTCTTAATAACAGTTTCTATGGGAGGGCACGGTCTCTGATACCGGGGTGAGGATGGTGTGGTCTATTTGACTATGCCGCTGATAATAAAATTCTTACGCGTGCTGGTACACTTTATCCGTGAGGTATGGTTTAAGTCCAGTGAGAAAACTAGTCACATCACTGTTCAGGAAATTATGAATTATCTCTCTGTGTCAGTAAACTAACAAAGCTCGGGCCAGTGTTCTTCTTCCCGTTACGACTTAAGTTGTTTGATGGTGCGTTAAATTTGTCTTTGGGTGTGCTTTCTTTGCTATAAGTTAGATAGCGGAATTCCAAACATAGAATCGCCTCAAAGATTAAAAATTTACACAGTCTCAACAAGTTCTGCGTCAGGGGAACTCTACACACTGTTTATGCTTTGCTTTGCTTAGATTGATTTCTTTATTGCTTTCTTAATGCTGGGATCGCACAGGTTACGATCACTCGCTTTGCACAGAATTAGAAATCACTGCAAATATATATAAAATCCAGGGGAAAATCTATAACAAGATTTCAATAAAGCTAGTGCTTCTGTAAAGGTCTGGCCAGCGAGTGATAACGTGTCTAGTTCTTCATGGTCTATTTAGCTAAAATGGAATGTAAGTTGGGTGGGACATGATAAACTTGACAGCTTATTTGATCTCACGAACTTTTGGGGATCTGACCGCCAAATCAAGAGAAGAAACCGCACCCTGGTCTTCGTATCCGCTCGCTGCTGCCCGTTTCGCTTTCCCCCGTTCGCTCGGTTCCTCGATTGACACCGAGACGCGAAAATAGCGGCAAGCAACTGCGTCTTGTATCAGGGACCACTACTGTCTTTGATAACGCCGATAGTCTCCCCTAAAAACCCTCGGTCTGTCTCTTTGATCTCGTGCCGCCTACTAAATGAGTCCCGGTGGAATGCGTTCTGGCAAACGAAAAGTTACAACAAATGTTCAGGGGTTCTAATGTTATGAAAAGCTAAAAGTCCCTTTAAATCATCCATCATATCAGGGAGAATTCACTTGTCAAACTAGACGTACGTCACAGGTTGTGAGCCCCATGCACAACCCCATATTAGTCGCCTTGTACGACATGCTTGAGGGTGCAGTAGACATATTCTTTCTTTGTCTCTTCAGAGAACATTGGAATCTCCATGAGACTCTGTTAATATTGCTGTCAAGAAATATACAAGACGACATCTTGTAGGGATGTTCCCCTAAACGCAATCTTGCCTTCATTTGCTACATTTATTCTCATAATCTTTCTTTTTCACAGCAGCTGAGTATCAGCCTTCATGAATACAAATAACAAGAACCTTAGAATCTCCTGAACATTTTTATTTATTCGTAAAGCTGCACGCAAGGAATTGCGCACAGCACGCACGCTTAAAAAAACCGCGACCAGATGATATGATATTGTCACGTAAGACGTGGATTTGTATTTTAAGTGAGTCGGATTTGTCAATTCCAATATCTACCTCGTCCAGTATATTTCCCGGGGGTCTCCGAAGAGATAAAGAAAGAATATTTAGGTCTCCTTCAACGGGACCAGTTGATATCGTGGCTCCGTGCTCTATAAGGAGCGCACAAGAACATTATAATAAATATACCACGTCGCAAGCTGGCAGCCGCAGGGTAGCTGTATGTTGCAGGATGTTTTAATTTTAAAAACACTTTGAGAATTGTATACTGCGGGAGAAGAAATGTAACAGGTACAGCAAAACAAAAGGTTTAGGGATCCACTTGTATCACTGTTACCTAATCCACTAAACATTTGTTAATTGGATAGTTGCTCCCGACGCTACGAATTGCAACAAAGCTAAACCATTGTTCACATTTTTGTGTGAACACTGACACCAAGTTCTGTGATCCTGTTAATAGTGTGTACAACGTCACCAAGTTATTTTATCCTTTTACAATGGTTATCTTGAAAAAAAAAGTTTAATTTTTGCAAGGCGTGCCCGGGACCCCGCATTCGAAGTTCATTCAAATCTTGACAATTTAAATTGCACCACGATAGAGGGTTGTTCGCAAAATGTCAGGTTCCTATGGCAACTGATACCTAATGAACAAAGGGCTCAAAGATTTGGTTTGGTTTCTGTTTTAAAGGACTATCTTCATTGCACAAGGACAACTTCATCAGTGCCCCGATCTCCTCCCTTAGATCACACAAGGAAGATCTCAGCACAGTGCACGAACTCCGTAGCAACGGCGAGGATCTCAATGTGTGTATACAGAAATCACACATTGTATAAATATTTTTGGTGGGAGGTAGGTTTTCCTAATTCTGTTAATTTTGCCAGAGCAGTGGCCATATGGCCTACTCTTTACGCTTTCCAACTGCCCAGGGATTTTAAACGTGCCCAACTTGCACACGGGACCTCGCCCTTATCTGAGAAGGCAAGACATCTTATCTCACTACCCAGGAGATTAGGGGGGAGTATGACATCATTAGAACCTACTGATTCTGAACAAAATTTCCATCAAATATATTCCATATACTGGGAACCGAACCCGGTACCTTTAGAATTAAAGGGGACGCCATGCTTCTTAGCCACTCCGGCCCCTGCTGAAATAAAGGATTCGTTCGTTTGTTCGTTCATGACGCCCTAATCGAGGCTCTTCTATACAAACGTTGTTTGTGGTTCTGACTCAACACGGTTTCTGCACAAGATGAGATGAAACTATAAAAAAGGTGATAGTTAATGAGATGGAAGAAATTTTTGTGTAGGACTTGGTGCTAATTTATTATTCAAAGAATTCGTTATTAGCATGTCGTTCGAGGGAAGCAAGGAAATATTTTTACTCTGGGGGCTAGTTCTTGTTCCTGGTGTGCATAACGATGAAAGTGTTAATGATGGTGGTGATGGACTCACTCATCATTCTGTCTGTTTAGCGCTGGCTCATCACCTTTTCTTACACACACACACACACACACTCATGTCTCTGTCTCTCTACAAGGACTCATTATTTTATCTTCGTAGACACATTGATCACTCTATTTTCCCTACAGGGACTCATTTTACTATCGTAGACACATTGGTCACTCATGCAGGGACTCATTTTACTATCGTAGACACATTGGTCACTCATGCAGGGACTCAACTACTTATTTTCATAAAAACTCTTTAAATTGTCACATTCTTGCAGGGACTCATCAATTTATCTCTTTCTCTCAAGCACATTACTCTCTCACACACACACTCTTTCTCGCTCTCTCTATCAATATCTCTTTCTTATGAAGACTCATTCTTGTATTCTCGGAGACACATTTATCATCCTTTCTTTCATCTCTGTCGCAGGTAGGTATAAATTGCGAATAGATTATATCTGAGTTCAGACAGATTATGAATGTGTAATGATAAGTAGATAGAACAGAGTCACTAATGAAAATTATGGGAAGAGATCTTCTTCTTCCTCGTTCGTCCTGAAAATGACGTTGGTTGCATTGTATCTGTTTACAGCGAAGCTGCGATATTTGCGCCTTTCGGTCGACACATCTGACGTCAGCACTGCATTTTTTGTGACCGGGTTTGCCTTCCCTCTTCGATCCGTACTTTCTCAGGCAGACTGCAGTGATGCAGCCTGTTTCCAGGACCACCACTGTAGTGAAATTGACAGAGATACAACGGTAAAATACCTCCAAAGATAACATTTAAGGATAAAAACATAATGCGTAGGCTGCGAATAGTACATGATCGCCTAGACCGCGGGTCATCACCCTCCATAAAAATTGACTCGCTAGACAGGAGGGGAACGGCGGATAAAAAGGAAAAAATATGACTGGAAAGATTGCGTGAGACTAGAAAGGCTAAGGAGACGCAATTGGGGGGGAAACGGAGAAAAGTCACGTTTCCCAAGTTGACATAAAAAGTAAGCAACTCGACAGAAGGGACCATAGATATGTTACGCCACAGTCATTTATTGGACGCTTTTGCAATACCAAGCCCTTGATTTGAATTCAGCGGCTAAAACGCAGATGTTTGGAATATTACAAAATTTAAAAAGTACTTTTTTCTTAATATTAATGTTAGGAATATAAAAATTAGCTGGCCGGATGGCCCATTCTGAGCAGTGAACTAATATGTTCTTAATTTTACAGACGGATAGATAATATTGAAGATAATGACAAAAGACAGTGTTGTTCACATCATCGACAGACTGTATTGAATCTAAAAGTGTCGCTAATTGCACAAAAAAACACGACCTCGAGACGCAGGTGTTCAAATCTACTTAGTATGGAAGAGAAGGGATATTTGTGGTGGCTGTGTCTAAAAATAACTTTTAACGACAAAAATTTGGAGGGGAGAGAAAGGTTGGTTCAAAAATCAAGTACATTTTTGTAGAAACGCAAGTAGAGACGGACAGACTAACAGATAACCATCCATACTTGACTGAAGCATGACTGAAATGACTTTAGTGTAGGAAATTTGAAATTCAAAAAAAAACCTAGGCAGTGATTGGCCACAGACAAGCATATTGTCGGCGCTTAGACGCGGATTTGGGGTCATTTCTCAATAGTTGTTCAGTGATAGACACAGATTTTAAAGTGTGGTGATTTCCATATGAAAGAAAGTGAAAGAAGTTTAGGGACGCCATACTATAGCCAGCAGCTCAGCTGAGTTTTGCTAGCAATTCTGTGTTATTTATTCATAATCTGGTAAGATTGAAATTATTTCTTTATATATTTTGAATATTGTTTCATGTTTGAGTGATTTGATACTGCCATATCGAAATCTAGCCTTACAAACAAGTAGGGATTTGCTCTAGACCCCCCGCCCAAGTCAGGGTCTAGGGACCAACAATATACATAAACTCCAGCAAGGGTTAGGCAAGACAGATCAAGTGTTGAGAATAATGAAACATATTACCTATCCTCTTTTAGGGCAGAAAACTAATAAATATTTTTCAGAATCTATAGTCTGGGAGGATCTATCTGATGTAAAACCACCATGGTAAATGTGCTGTTTGGTCAGAGAGATCTGACCTGTCTGTATGATGTGGTTGTTGTGTCAGTGTTGTGTCCAGACGTGGGTAGAGAATAGATTTTGACACATGGCCCATACTTTGATTGCAGAGCTGTGAGTTTCTGTTGTCAACAAAGCAGTGTCTATTCAGTTGGTGACTTTACTCGAGTGTATCGGTGCAGTACTTGTGACAGAGACCACCATTATTGCCCGCCAGCACGGAAAAAAAAAAAAAAATTAAGTGTGAGGTCGTAGTGGTAGCAAGAAAGGCCTTCTGACAATTCTCAACTACATTTTATCTCAGGAGCCTTCACAGCTGGCCTCATACAATTACATTTAGTAATATCACCATCATACAATACCATCAACACCACTACAACCACTTGAAGATGGAGTAGGGTCTTGATCAGCTCTGACTTCAGGAGAGTAAGAAAACTTTTCCTCCAGCCCACCGCGACTATGGTTATATGTCAATCTCTTTCCCGTTCTCTCTGGACAAATAGAATAATTCTAAAGCAGTAAGAACATATATCACGACATCAAGTGACCGTTATAAGAGAAGAGACCCTGACCACAATATAGATTTATAGGTTTATTAGACAACAAAAAAACCACCACAACATAAACATGAAAATCAGTGTGCCTTCACAATCTCTGAAGAATAAAAAAAAACAAAAATCACAATCACCGAAAATAACTAACACACTTTACCACACCACACTCAATGGCACACACGCCTCACTCCACACCAACACCCAGAGAGTCTCTCACAAATCCAGCTTTTTAACAAACAGGGGGCCCCCAGTCTTCCGTGATGAAAAACGGCCTCTCCTGACCTTACGTGGGGTAAGTGCTAAAATTAAATCCTGGTAGGTAAGTACTTCTAAACTTAGCGAGACCTAACACTGTTGCTTGAGTGTAGCTATCCAAGTGACGAGGAGAAGCTCCCCGTGGAACAGGTGTCAGGCTAATCTCAATGTGCCGTCATTTTCCAAAGCGCGTTGGTGAAGGAGGCGAATGCTAGTGCGCTTCTTCAAGCACCAATGATAAATCAAATTTAACTGGTCGCTAGAGACCACTGCTGACAAATAAAAGAAACGATTATAAGCGAGGGGTCGCAAAGAAGGCGCCTCTATTTGGTTGAATGACGATGCCTTGGCTTCAGGTAGAGGACTATTGTTGGCCAGATGCAGCTTTCTTCTGACGAATGCTTCAAGTGCTCCGGTTTTCCCGACTGCCAATGGATCTGACAGGGTTGCCGACACAAGTCGATAGCAAAGGCAATAGCCGTATGCACTGTGATTTGCAGTGGACGGTGGTTAAATAATGCACGAATGACCGCTAGGTAAACTAGGTAACTGACAGGCCGTTTGGCCGGCTGTGCGAGTTGACGATATCTTGTTACTGATAATGTAGGTCAGACGAATAAACTCCACGGGCCACGTTATTATGAGCGCCCGCTATATTTCTGGAGACTCGGTTAGTAAGGTAAAAAAAAGACTCCGTTGCACGCCCATTAAGTCAAATTGGGAATATGGTGTTAGGTCCATATTTTCTTAACCATCGGCACACTAGGGGTGATGTGGTCAGTATCACGCCGACCGCCTTAACCTTCACAGAGTTGCTCTGGTACCCAGTTGGGGCTGGGTCGACCCAGGAGCCGTTTGCGGCCTAAAAAAATCCCACCTCATCTGGGGATCGAACCATAGACCACTGAGCTATAAGAACATTTTACAGATGTGATTAGTAAACTAAGTCATTCACAACATGAATAGATAAAGGCTATAAAATTAATGTTGCGATGACATACACTATTAGCAAAACGAGTAGACAGAATTAAATTATACACATATTCCAAAAATGGAAAACAAATGGTCAAATACAATATATATCCGCTCCCCTTTCCTGTCTTTCTGAAAATCACTCTCTCTCTCTTTTGTCTGATAAAATATATCTCTGTCTTATATATATATATATATATATATATATATATATATATATATATATATATATATATATATATATATATATATATATATATATATATATATATATATATATATATATATATATATATATATTCTGTGTTGTCCGTACTTCTTAAGCGGAGTTGAAGCTGGTATAGTGCTTACTAAAATTAGAACTCCCAGGTCACACACAAAAATTACTTTACCTAAAGTATTAGATATATTATAAAGTAACTCGGTTCCCCAATAAATAAACTTTAAATAAATTAGGTGTGCTTACCGAGCAAAAGGAATTCAATCTCTGCACAATAAATCTGGTTATAGGCTCTCAACCTTAAATGATTATCCAGGCAGCAAGGAATCATAGAGCGACAATGTTGAAAGTGATAGAGACCTGCCCTTAAATAGTAAGAAAAATCGCCAGTTGCTCGGCCAGCTTTTCGCTGTCCGCTCGAGATGAGACACGATGCCAGCACAACATCAAAGGACAGAGAAGTTCCCCGTGCTCCCTATAATCAAAGAACAAGGGTACTCGCCGTTTTTCCCAAGAATCTCTACATAAAAGACCTAGGAAAACTTGCCGCTAGAGCATGTGCGGAGAGGAGGGCTAGCTTGGCTCTAATGAGATTGACAGAAGCCTAAAGACAGAATAGAAACTATTAGAGCATAAATAACAGAAAAGTAGGCGAAGACAAAATTAGAAAGAAACCAGCGCAGACCACTCAGATTAAAGGGCAGACAATTCCAATCAAATTACGACAATCTCTTTCTTTTAAATCATACTTATCATTGTCTCTTTCATGCAGGGACATTATCCTATATCTTTCTCTCACACACAAACTTCTCTCACTATGCTTCTCTCTGTCTCTGTCTGTCTGTCTGTCTGTCTGTCTGTCTGTCTGTCTGTCTGTCTCTCTCTCTCTCTCTCTCTCTCTCTCTCTCTCTCTCTCTCTGTCTCTTTGTCTGACTTACATATACTCATCATCTTATTCTCATAGACACATTTATAATTCTTTCTTTCATGCAGGGATTCACCTTCTTATCACTTTCTCTCACATACTTATCACACTTTATCTGATTCATCAACAGCATCTCATCTCTTTTTTTACACACTCATCTCTATCTTTCACAAACTCATCGTTTTTCTTTCCCACGCTCATCTTTTATCTTTCACACTCCTCTTTTTTCTTTCACACGCTCATCTTTTATCTTTCACACACTCATCTTTTATCTTTCACACGCTCATCTCTTTCTTTCACGCACCCATCTCTTTTTTTCACACACCCATCTCTTTCTTTCCATATACTGGGAACCGAACCCGGTACCTTTAGAGATTTTTTTCTTTCACAAACGCATCTTTTTCTTTCACACACTCATCTCTTTCTTTCACACACTCATCTTTTTTCTTTCACACACTCATCTCTTTCTTTCACACACTCATCTTTGTTCTTTCACACACTCATCTCTTTCTTTCACACACTCATCTCTTTCTTTCACACACTCATCTTTTCTTTCACACACTCATCTCTTTCTTTCGCACACTCGCTTTTTTTCTTTCAAAACTCATCATTCTCTTTCGTGCCTAAATACTATTTTATCTCCTTCACTCACACACATTCATCTCTCACAGACACACACACACACTCTCTCCTTCAAACATCTATCTATCTATCTATCTATCTATCTATCTATCTATCTATCTATCTATCTATCTATCTATCTATCTATCTATCTGTCTGTCTGTCTGTCTGTCTGTCTGTCTGTCTGTCTGTCTGTCTGTCTGTCTGTCTGTCTGTCTATCTATCTATCTATCTATCTATCTATCTATCTATCTATCTATCTATCTATCTATCTATCTATCTATCTATCTATCTATCTATCTATCTATCTATCTACCTATCTGCCTCTGTCTGAACGTCTATTCAACATTGCATCTTTTTATCCCTTTTTTCTCATTTTTTGTCGCGTTACATCTCGCTGATAAACATAGACATTTAGTCATTACATTACTCCTCTCCTTACCCTCATCCCTCATACACACTCACCATCCTACATCTGTCAAACGCAGTCATTAATGGCTTAACTGTACCCTCTCTCTCTCTCTCTCTCTCTGTGTCGCCCTAATTAATGTCAACAAGGTCTCTGTGTTTCACGTATATCTCTTTGTAGGTCGACTGTTTACCTTTCCAATACCAAACTATTTGTAACAAATCCAAATTCTATACATCTGTAACCCTTATTTATGAATAACAAAAGTAAATTATACTATTTAGCTATAAACTGTGAACTTAATTTACTTGTTTTATTGTGATTTAAGAATAATTCGGACTTCGTTGTTTCTATTAGTAATTCTTCTTTGATCGTTAGCCGCCGACCGTCAAAGCAGTCAGTGGCCATCACGACTGTTGGCGTCTTGTAGGGCAACAACAAATTGATTCCACTTTTCTCGGTCGGTGGCCATCCTTCGTACAGTGCCCCAACTCTGGTTCATTCTTTGCATCTCAGCCTCCACAGTCCTCCGCCAAGTTGTTTTTGGTCGGCCTCTCTTTCGTTTTCCTTCAGGGGTGCATAGCATAGCTGTTCTTGTGATGGCATCGGGGTCTCTTCTGAGGACATGGCCAACCCAGCTCCAGCGTCTGCCAGCTATGATGGTGTGCATGTCCTCTTGCTTGCTCCGAGTATGCAGATCTTGGTTGGTGATGGTATTCGGCCAAAAGATTAGGAGAATTTTTCTTAGGCATGTTATGTGAAAACAGGACAATTTCGACATTTCCTTCTCTGTAACTATCCAGCATTCCTCACCATAGAGAAGCACAGAAAGCACACAGCTCTGATATAATTTAATTTTGTGCTTGTGCTGTACTGAGAGGACTTCCAGATAATGTTTAGACTAAAAAGGGCTGTTCTTGCTTTGTTAATTCTGTTGTTGATGTCTTTGCTTGCTCCGCCGTCTGGTGTTACTATGCATCCTAGGTATGTGAAGGTGTCTGTCTGTTCCAGGTGCAGATTCCTTACTGATATGGGCTCACATTGAGCGTCATGACCTCTGTCTTCTTTAGATTGATGTTCAAGCCCACCTGCTGGCTATACTTATTAAGTCTATCCATTTTTTCCTGGATGTGTTGATGTGAATGTGCTAGTAGTGCAATGTCATCTGCATATTCCAGATCTTCCAATGTAGAAAATGTAGTCCATCTTATTCCTCTTGGACTGCCCTCTGTTGTCTGGCGCATCACCCAGTCTATGACTGTTAAAAATAGAGTGGTTAATAAACGGCATCCCTGTCGTACTCCTGTCTTCACCTCAAAGGTTAGGTTGCGCTGCCCAACGCTACACGTTGTCACGAAGTGGATTTAAGTATAGAGTTATGTCTGAGTGTAAGACAAGACCCTAGTATGAGAAAGACTGAGAAGATAGATTTAGATGAGAAATAATAGTTAATGTGGACAGATGAGACTATTGGCTTCGAGGGGTGAGAACCGAGATTGACTCTTCCTCGCCACTTGTGACTTCTTTGCTAGCTATAGCCTCACCCGCTCTGACTACCTTTTGAAAAAGGAGATAAGGTTTAACTAAGACCACAGACACACTATACAGACACATATATACGTACAGTATAGTTAGATAGAAAGAACCTGATCCAGTATATTGTTTAAAGTTTATTTACATCATAAAAATAAATTACATATTAAAAAAAAGAATAATGTGCGTGGTCGCACACCTGGAAAAAGATCACAGCAGTTTAAAATGAATTATAATATATCCCCACCACCTTCACACTTTCTTGAAAACCTGTATGGAAGGAAGTTAAGGATTAACTGAACAAAACTACACGATGGGGTTCTCTAGCTTAAGAACCAGCACTCCTAACTAGCGTAATATAACTATAACTTTAACACCACGGTCTGGCTGCAGACGTACTAAGTGTTTACACTCTAGAATTTCATTATCTGATGTCCTACAATGCTAACCACTGCTTCACAAGCACTGATCCACTAATGACTTTTTTCATTTGCTATCTCAGAGGCTGTCCTAACACGACTTTCTATTTGCCTCTAACACCTCACTCTCCCCTCTGTTTCTGCTCAGTGTCTACTCTGACACTGCCGTCTTCTGCTGAAGTGTCGTCTCCGTTAAGCACCTCCTCTCGTTTGTGTTCTGGAAAGGAATGTTGACCCTTTCTCCCCACCGGACTCCTGCTGCTAATGACTTCTGAAATAATTAAGTACTTGACTAGGATGTAGAGGCTTCACTGTTGACGACACTTTAATTCACCTGCCCGGTTACGCCTCATTGGGTTTAGGGCCGTCGGTTTTATTATGACCGATTTTTAAACTACAACACCAGGCCACGCGCTTTTGGTTCGGTGTGTGTATATGAGCTTAGATCTCAGGATTTTAAGAAATCCGTTCACTGAAGAATGCTTCGCTGCAAATGGAACTGATTCTTTTTTCTGTGGCAGACGTACTTGGCGCCGGTAACCACCGTATCACAAGTGCTCTTCACCTCTGCCGATATCTCGAGCTCTCTGCTCCTGAGATGACAACTTTCAGTTGTAAATTAGAAGGCCGGTTACACCCTCCGTATTTGTGCCGTGAAAATGACTGCTGTGGAACAAATAATACAACATATATACAACATGTCACTATACTCATCTCTAACCCCTAACACCCTTAAATAATACAGCTCCCCTCTCCAAGCTACACACAACGATAAACCATTTATTTATCCCCCAGAAGTCAGCCTCCCCTACGCTTCCCTTCTCTCTACTTCTACCGCGTATCAAAGTAAACATCGGTCTGGTAATAACCTCCCAGACACGCGCTTATCTAATCTGTTACGCAAATCTAATCACTGCGTCACACCATTGCATATACTGAGGGAAAAACTCCTGTGCTAAAATACTTCGGTCTACTTTCTATACTGACCCGTGATTGTTTCCTCGCTTAACGCCAAATTAAATTAAACCTCTCTTAGGGATAATTTACTCCAATCTTCACAAAATGAATTACTCATCTATGTAATATAAGACTAACTTATATTTTACATCTCTTACCATCCGACTGCATTAACAAAATAGCACAACAAAATCAAACCCCACTAAATAAAATACACAACTAAGCTCGCTTATATAGACTTTGGAAATGTATCCGAATTAAATACTCAATGAAATAAAATACATAAATACGCTCTCGGATATACACACTTGTAAATTATCAGAATGTGAATTGCGTTTGTCGCAACTACTTACTACATATTACCGAGTGGGTCTATCTTAGCGCTCAACCTTACACAATGAATTATCTCAAAAGCCGGTACGCAAATCCTAGACAGCACTTTGTTATCATAGAAAACTTATATGCACACTTACAATTAATCCTTTCTCTAAGATAGTAATTGATGGCACTTACGTTTAAGAAATTATATTTTTAACTCCCAAAAGAAAACTTAACTAAATCGGTCTAAGATTCTATTTAACACGAACTATGAGTACGACGCTAAATTAAATATTGACATACCCAGATACCAAATATCTCTCGTTGGAGCAATTGATAGGCGTAGTTTTCACGGCTGGAATATTTAATCAGAGAGCCCGCTACTTGAATAGACGCGGGTATTTATTACAACAACAAAAAACTGATGCAACCCCATGCTATACGTCATATCTTGGCGTAGCTCTTAAACCAATAATATTCCAGCATAATCTAAAAATATCCCGTGCTCATGCTCTATAATTAGATTGTACGCAAACTCTTGAGTCATGATCGCGCGTCTTTCTTTACGTCATGTTAAATAACGTTACCTGGTGGCGTGAGCAGAATTAACTTTGATTCGTTGAAGCGCCCGGTTTTTACGTACATGGGTAGTGGTTCACCACTGACCCATCGATTTGCCGGGTAGGGGTTATTAAACATTTGAAAATTTATACCCAGCCTAATAATACTCACGCGCTTAGTACAATAAAAGTTACCGCAATAATTTTAACAAAGGAAATACGACTACTTGTACGCAATTACTTTATAGAAAGGAAGACTGGTGCAAGTCTTAAATTTAACCCTACCGTCATCCCTCCTGAAAACGCAATTTAATTACCAAGAGAAGAAGACTAAACTCAAGTAATTACACGACAAAATTACAGATAGAGAAGGAATGGGCCTGTTGAAAAATAAAACCACAGTACTGCATCACACACGTACAGTTGGCATAGACGATTTTATGATTGACACTATGCAGCTTGGAATTCCATAAGCCCTCAGTATTTTCCATAAACTGTCCCTACGTATACTGTCAAAAGCCTTCTCAAAATCAACGAAATTAATATACAGCTGTCTTTGCCATTCTGAGCACTGCTCTATAATGTTTCTGAGGGTAAATATATGATCTATACATCTTCTGTTCTGTCTAAATCCTGCTTGTTCTTTCCTCAGTTTGTGGTCTACTGCTTTTGAAATTCTCTTTATAATTATCCAGCCTAGTATTTTGCTAGGAACTGAGAGAAGAGTGATTCCTCTCCAATTATTGCAGTCTGCAAGATCTCCCTTTTTGTGCAATTTGACAATTATTCCTTTGTTCCACTCCGTAGGTGTTGTCCCTGTTTTCCAGACTTGTGCAAATAATGGTTCTAATAGTTCTGTTGCTAGCTCAGGGTCTGTCTTAAATAGCTCTGCATTTAAGTTATCATGGCCAGGAGCTTTTCCATTCTTTAACCCTTTGATTGCTGTGATGATTTCTTCTTTTCGTGAAATGTCTGTATTAACATCTAGATCATTTTCAGCCTCAGGAACATTCAATTGTGTTTCTGGTGGTTCCTTATTCGGAGTTTCTCTGAAATGCTCTGCCCATCTTGTTTCCTGTCCCTCTGCTGTCGTGATGAGATTTCCTTGCTTATCTCTTACTAATGTAATATTGGTTGCACCTCGTTTTCCGCTGATGATTTTAGCTATTTTGTATACTGTGCTTTGTTCATTTCTCAGTGCTGCCTCTTCTGCCTGTCTTGCAAGATTGTCTAGGAAATTCCTTTTGTTTGCTCGGGTTTGGCGTTTAAACTTCCTTGTCCAGCTGACTGTACTGTTCGCTATATAGTTGCTTTAACCTCTGTTTTCTTTCTTTTCATTTCGTTTCTCATCGTTATGGTGTTTAATGTTTCTGGTGTTATCCAGTCTTGCTTCTTCCTTTCCTGGAATCCCAAGCATGATTTGCTGCTTTCCTTATATATTGTTGAAATGGTGTTGAAGTTCTTGTCTATATCATCAGTAAACGTCTTTTCCTGACTTTTGGCAAATTGATATCGCTTCTTTATATCAGCCGCAAAAGCTTTTCTGGTAAGGGGATCCTTCAATTTTCTGATGTCTATGTGGAATTAACCATAACAATTCTCTTATGAGCCAACTTATCCATTCTCTTAGTCTCATTTTTTGCCACCAAAGGTACTACCTTTTTGACTGCGCAATTTTGGGACGGGAACTAATTTGTGCGCCTTTTGAAACAACGCATATTTCTTTCTAGTATACTTGCTGGGGATGTTTTTTCTTTATTTTAATTATTTTTTGTTTGCTGGAAATATTTCTGCCTCTGTTGCTTTCCCGTGACACAATTTCTGGAATTTTCCCATTTATATTAAGCTGTTCGGGTAAGTATAAATAAATGTCTCCATCATATTTACATAGCCAGTGAAGTCTCATTGCTCATCATAGATGAAGCTTTAGTACTTTCGTGCCATATTGTTTCCGTGTTCCGTACTTCTGAAGTACAATGAAAACTAATGACATTACCACAGGTGAAATTAGTCACGTCTGCAGGGCATGCGGCAGAAAAAGCACAACATAGTTATGTCCCGTTGTAGTTTGACGGGTGACTTACTTGTATGTACGTTATTTGTGTCAGATGTTTTTGTTTTTAGTCTCCAACTTGAAAATATTTTCTTCCGCTTTATTTCTTCTTTATTCCTTGGCTGCTGACTGATAAGGCACAGTAACCGTCACGCCTGGTGGCGTCTGGTAGAGCACCAAAAAACTCTCCACTTTGCTCGGTTGACAGCCATCCATCATGTGGTTCCCCAGCTGTAGGTCATGCTCTGATTCCACAGTTCAAATCCATGTAGCTTTTAGCCAGACTCGCTTTCGCTTTCCTTCTGGAGTTCATAGTCTGGCAATTCTGATGATGGTGTCGAAGTCTTCTGAGAATATGGTCAACCCAATTCCAGCGTCTACTCGCTAATATGGTGCGCATGTCTTTCTGGTGGCTCCGAGCTAGCAGTTCATGGTTGGTGATGGTGTTCGGCCAGGTAGGTTGTTTGTAAAGAGGACAACAAGATATTGGTTGCGTTATGTCGTCCGGGATTACTGTCAAGAATAATTTCACTGTAACAACATGTGACTAAAAAGGTGGAGAACGTCATTGTAGGAGATCACGTGATTATTAGAACAACTTCCGTCTTTGTGCAGTGATCTGTGTGCGTGTTAGGTATTTCAGCATTTTTTTTTTCGATCTATCAAGTCAACAGTAGTGAACTTATCATCCAAATCTAATGAAAGGTAGGCATGAGGCAGTCCACGTTTTAAAAAAACTTGATAGTTTACACTAGGGGTCAGCAACCGGCCGATCATGTTCTGTTGGTAGATCTGAAGGGAAAAAATTGGCCGATCTCTGGTGACGGAGGGGCAAAAATTAAGAAGAATTTTTAAGGTTGGG
Organism: Oreohelix idahoensis; assembly: GCA_024509875.1. Taxonomy (NCBI): domain Eukaryota; kingdom Metazoa; phylum Mollusca; class Gastropoda; order Stylommatophora; family Oreohelicidae; genus Oreohelix; species Oreohelix idahoensis. The sequence goes on from JAMPIV010001161.1 coordinate 198,501, forward strand.
GAAATTTTTTATTACACCTATCCCACCAATATTTGAAAGCGCAATAACCCCGGGATTAAAGGTGCTCATGTCTGCGTCCCAAGCACAAATGACCGGGCTAGCTAACTAAAATTTACTTTATCCATGAACTGCGTATGGTATGAACGCGATTTCATCTTTGAAGTGTAGTTCAATCAATAAATACCCTTTAGCTCCCCTAAGAGCATAGGCCTTCAACAAACACATGGCAAGTCAAGTTTTTTCCACGTCTTCTTCATCATTTTCACTTCTGTGTTCAGTTCTCTTCCCCATATATTTTTTTTGGGTCTACCTCTTGTCTCTCTTTCCCTGGGAATTCCAGAACATGGACTGCCTTGTAATGCTATCAACAGGTTTCCTCAATGTGTGTCCTATCCATCGCCAGCGTCTTCTTCACATCTCTTGTTCCACTGGCACTTGTCTGATTCTTGTCATCAGTTCCACATTGGTAATCCTGTCATACCATTTAAATTCTTGTGTTCTACGCAAGCACTAACATTGTAGTGAAGTTAGCAATCGAAAAAAAAAAAAAAAAGTCCACAATTGTATTCACTAAATTGCAGTAAGCGGATCGTGACGTCAGAGATAAACGTTACATATAAGCTGTATATATTCCAAATTACTCGTTTTTTTAGTACATCAAGTACTGTTGAGTCTGAAGTGAGTTCATTCAGTTTAAGCGTATATATACGAGATATCAGAAAAGCCTATCAGCTGTTGTTTATCCAGGCAGCACGTTTTCTGCTTTCTTTCCAACATAGAATACACGTGAAAGTGTTGAAGCCAGGCTTTCCAAACTTTCCAGCAATACACACTGCGTCATGAAAACGTTCTCTCAAACATCGTTTGCAATATGACGAAAATGTCACAGTTCCACCGAGAAACTGCACCCGCCAAAACACACGCAATTGGGTCCTATACTTTAAAAGTATAGAACGCTTAAATATTGATAAATTAACTAAAACTGGTGAAGCCGGTCTAATAATTTAGTTTTATTACATAAGAGCCACCGCATACCGTTTTTCACGTTCTTTAATTTCATGTTAAACTAAAAACAGATTGCTAAAAAAGAAAAAAAAAACATGTACTCCCTTCGCTGGAGATCTAACCTGTTTGGAGTTTGGACGGCAACTAAGCCGGCCAGCACACTACCAACGCACCTAACGAATGTCGTGTGAGATGATACTATATGAGATTTTAAAATAAAAACGATATACTGGGGCGCCCTCTGTCAGCGTTACGGATATATTTCTCATCCAGAACTGTGGGGCAAAAATGGAAATTGCAACGGCCAAGCCACACCTTAGTTGTCAGAAGCTTAAAAATGCATATAAAATGTATGTGACTACGTAGAACCATCATAAAAAATGTTATCATTTCCGGACCAAATATGACTTGCCTTCACTACCCCCCCAAAACCCAAGCCACGTAGATATGTTCCTGTGTTAACAAAGTCTTTTCCTGTCATTTGTCTTAGCAATGTTGCGTGCATAAAGATCAAATCGGACGAAACTCCACCTACAAATCGAATGTCTGATATGATGGATGCCCAATGTTTCCTCTCTTTTCCCTTGATGCGATCTCTGATATGCTTGTTCATATCGATGTATATGTAATCTTTCTCCTTCTAGAGTTTTGTTCCTGTATCCTGATATCTTTAATATGTTTTCTTCTATTATAATTTTTTTAAGAGTGTGTCATCTAATCTTGCGTTCAGAATCTTTATCTCTTTCACTAATTCTTTATTTTTTCTTTATTTATATTTTTCTGTGTCCATCGTGTGCGCTCCATCTTTCTATTATTCCACAATTCTGCACCATAAAATAATGAATTTCTTGCATACCACTTGAGAATTCTCTTTGTTTAATACATTTTAGCCTGTCTCATGATTTTATTATTATTTTGTTATTATGTCTTGTAAATATGAAAAGCTTTTTACGTGTTTCGGAATCTTTCTATTTATTCACAAACAAGTAAGTATACCCGTCAAAACAACGACAGGAGAAGAATTAAGGCCAGCAGCCTAAACTTTCAGAGCTTCTGTTGCAACATGTAGAAGATTGAGAAGTGGGTTTGAGTAGATAAAGTGTAATTTGACTCATTACTCAACAGCTTTTTAAGAACAAAGTTTTTTAATAGTAAAATAATCTTTATCTTCAACATGTTTGTCTTGATAGCTTGTATTCTGAAAGAAATACTTTAAGAATGTATGGGTTCCTTCCTCGCGTAAGCGCTACATAAATCTTACTGTCACATAGGTTTTATGATCATTAAATTGCCTATATCTTCTTCTTTTTCTGTCACTCGTATCCTCTTTTTTTATTATCACTCTTTACCTTTTTCCAGTATTTTTCGCATCCATTCGTTTGCGAGAAATAATATTTTTTCCCATTCTTACTTTCGCCAATTTCGTTTCTCATTTAGAAACGCATTTCATGGCTGATTAAACGAGTAACTCCTTACGTAACGTGTCAGTCCCTAGCACCAGACGATTTGGCGTGAGAATGCATTCGGTCAATCGCCGCAGATTGCGTGAATATTCGCTTTCGCCAGACCTATAGGCGACAAATTTGTCTGCGTTTTCACCTGCCACAACGAGTTGAATCGGCTGAACGCTCAGTGAGGCGCGATAGCCGACATCTCCTCAGCGCAGTATTCAGGCATTTGTCTGGTATTTTGCATCTGACATGTAGTTTCCAAGGTAGATTCTCAGTGTCAGGTGATATGACACTCACGCTCCACGGCCAGAGTTGGCGTAAGGTGCGAGAAAGCAAAGTGTCAGTTATGGTTCTCAGGATGGGTTTCTCGGGGTAGGTGCAAAAACTGCCCCTGCAGTGCAGACTGGTTGTCTACATTTGCATCTGACACGTAGCGCTTCGGCCGTTTCTTAGACGGAGGTGTCAGAGACGCAAGGTGGCAGTTACGGCATGCGTTTAGGTGTTAAACGTAAGCGTGAAAGACGGGAAAGGGGAGAGTACTTCGTTTTGCGAAATTAAACGTTTACCTCTTTGTCTGGAAATAGATATTAACCAGAGTTTGAAACTTTCTTTTCATTCTCTAACTTGCAGTAGACAGAATCACTCGTGCTAGTGAATGAAGATTGTATAGCGAAGTCATTAGTTTCTCGTCAAATTTGGCCGAGCTTCTAAATACCTATCTAGTGAATTATCCTAGTCGTTGTGAAACTGTAATTCTGTTTGGAGGTAAAATATCATATATATTCTAGTATTTTGTGAAGTGTTTAAAGTGTTATAATCGCTTATTTTCTTTCACTAGTTAGATTTGGTGCAGAGCGCTTAATACATAAGTCTGTATTATTTTATAGTGACGAGTTACAGTGGAAAACAGAAATTATATTTCTAGCTTAAACTCAGTCGGCTAATAAAGGAATTTAATTTTACTGCTAAAATAATCAGACGAGAATAAACTTTCTAAACTAACTTATAAATGCTAGAAGCCTCATGAGTGTTGACGGAATACGCACGTATTCCTAATTCATGGGGATAGATGATTTTTAAATATAACTTACTTCACGGGAGTTTTGAATGATAAGTCAAGCACTACGCTTGCAATTTGAAATTATCAGTTATATCCGAGTTATAGTATGTATAACTATTTGATATGTGTTTTTTTCCATTTATATATAGTGAAACTGTGGTACCCAAACTTTGCCAGCGTTTGAGTAAAAGAGATAAATCTGTGAAGAAAACAACAAACATTCTTACCTTAAAGATTTGAGGTATAACTTTTACAAGAACTGTAAGAGGTTAAAGAAGTAACGGGTCATCGAGCCTGATTTGATTCTTCCTGAGAAAACTCTAGTCATTTTTCCGCCTTGGTGGCAAGTAACATATTTCAATCAGTAAATTTCCCGACACTGTTGACAAGTGGTGGTGTTACCAACTACATTCCTATATTGAGAAAAGGTGCCGACCTGACATTCCTCATTCGTTTGAAATCTAAGATGTTGACACTGTGCTAGCTATAAACGCTCGTGCCTGGAAAATTTTATGTGACTTAAACAGACATCCAAAACAATAGTATTCCCAAGAGAACGGTCCCGGAAGTAGTGAATTCAACCCGTCTTTTTGGACCTGGGGTTTTCTTGGCCAAGATTACCATTGAAGATTCTGTATGGGCAAGTCCTAAAAATAATTTTTTGTTGTTGTTGAAAAATGCACGTGAGCACAGTTGAATGAATAGAGTGAATGCAGGACTGAGCGATCCCTTTATGGTGGTATTTTGACACCCATTCATTTTTGCTGTCATAAAATTTCTTTATGCAAGGTATTGCTAACGATATATCTATATATATTCCCTTATACTAGATCAGGGTATCCAGTCTGTTCATACCTTAAAGGGGGAAGAATTTTAGACTAAATCATATGTATCTGTGACTCGTTGGGCTATCACTTTCTTCTAACGGGACTGTGGGCTATACATTGAGGGAAGGATCATACCAACGGGTCTATCATTCTTGTAGCATTTCTTGAGTTTTTGTTTATGATTTTTTTGTATATGCTTGATGTGATTTGCTATGTTGTGAGAGAAGTTTAGTCTTGATAAATAAACTACTCATAAAATTTAATCCAGCGTGTCGGTCAGTTCGTTTTTTCCCAAACTATTCATATAATCATTGCTTTGTTGATTGTCGTGAACAAAGCTAAAATCATAGGAAACTGACGGCGTCTCAAGTGGACAGGAGGGTCGGTATCGCTTGCCTCTAAACCGATGTGTGGAATGAAAACTCAGCCGACTTAATTGCTGAATGTAATGATTTGTTGTGTTTTTTAATTTAAAAAAAAAAATAAAAATTATGTCCTATATCTTTAATTCAGAATGTTACAGTGAATATAAATGAACAGATATTGGGTGGTTCTTTTATTATGAAACTAAGTTACTTGTCCGTCATGCTTTGACGTTTTACATGCGGGAAAAAAAAATTTATCAAATCGAAATAGAATAGATTGTTGGCCTCTGCGTGGGAAGACTCAAATGGGTATTCTAGATAACTTTCAGCCAAAGCACTGTGCTATCTATCTATCTATCTATCTATCTATCTATCTATCTATCTATCTATCTATCTATCTATCTATCTATCTATCTATCTATCTATCTATCTATCTATCTATCTATCTATCTATCTATCTATCTATCTATCTATCTATCTATATATCTATCTATCTATCTATCTATCTATCTGTCTATCTGTCTATCTGTCTATCTGTCTGTCTGTCTGTCTGTCTGTTTATCTGTCTGTCTGTCTGCCCGCCCGCCCGCCCGCCCGTCTGTCTGTCTATCTGTTTGTTTGTCTGTCTGTCCATTTGTCTCTTTGAATGTCCCTGTATCCCTCTTTGTTTGTATCTTGTTTTTGTTAGATTTCGTTTCCTATTAACCAATTTGTGGTGGTAGCCTCTTGTTTCGCCCCGGCCAACACAATATCTTCTGCATTATTATCACTAAAAGTGCAAAACGAAAATGGGATGTTAACGTTTCTGTCATTACTTACAAATGATTCAGCAACGGAACACTTCTCTGTCCAATTATACTGATTTGTTAAAACACTGGCATCCAGCCTAGATAAGAAAACTTCGAAACGGCGCCGGCAGCATTTTCAAATTATTTGTTTTGTTTTACGCCGATTGGGGGTGGGAGTGTTTGGAAATGTACGGAACAAAACAAGAATAACTTAAAACGGTTATCGCAACCTCCACAGTTAATCTTGTAAAACGTAACTGTTGCTTGTAATAAAGGCGTGTTGTGTAACTTTCTTTATCCCTGTGTATTTTATTTCCTGTAAAGTGCTGATGACTTGGCTTTTCTGTCCCATAACCATAATTAGATACAGGACAAAATGAAAACAATCGATGAGAGGTCACAGCCATTAGGTCTGAAAATACATATGGAAAAGACAAAAATAATGAATATAATTCAGGAAATGATAACAGGGTTGAACTTTAAGAAACACCACTACATGATATAGAATCGTACTCATATCTTGGCACCAATATAGACAAAGTTGGAGGGACAGACAGTGACATCAAAATAAGAATACAAAAGCAAAGAGAAGCTTTCATTGCATTGGGAAACATATGGAGAACAAGAGAAATCAAGTCCAACACGAAAATAAGAATCTTCAACTCAAATGTGAAGTTAGTCCTATTGTATGGCTCTGAGACATGGAGAACAACAAAAACAACAACCAAAAAGCTACAGACTTTTATAAACGGGTGCTTGCGTAGAATAGAAGGACTGAAATGGTATGACAAAGTCACAAATGTGGAATTGATGACAAGAATCAGACAAGTGCCAGTGGAACAAGAGTTGAGAAGAAGATTGAAACAATCTCCACGGAATGCTATAACACACTTTCACAATGGCTCTAGAATAACGAGCTAGATTATCCAAAATTTCTGAGCGACTAGATAACTGACTTTGAGAGGACGGAGTTTTTATACAGAAATGGTGTTATTATCACTAACGGGTGCGATAATTCACGCTTTCGGCCTTATCAGAGAAAATCAACGAGTTCGACTCCCGAGGTAAAGGATTTTTCTATTCGCTAGCTCGCGATACCGAAACGACATCACAAGACCTGGCCATGCGAACAGGCCTTCTTTGATTTCGTCCCTCCGCCGTAGATCAAATAATTACGTCTCCTGGGATTGCGGACATCAAATATGGTCGGTAAATATTATTATCGCCCTTGCATTTGCTACAGACGTCTCATCTGTCACTATCGATAATTGACATCTCAGCTCGCTTGAGAACTCCGGTAAACACCCCGATTCGCTCCCCTCTTGTTAAGACTGTCGGGTACGAAAATTTGTAAACGCTCATTAGCGCATGTAAACAGGAAAAATAGACGTGGCTTCACAGTGAGTCTATAGACAGCGAATTGCGTGGTTTTTGCGTAGCAAAATTATTAACCTTGGATAGGGAAGCAAAGGTGGTCGGATCACTGTGGCTATATTTACATATATATGTGACAACCACCACTGGTGTAAGACAGGATGATATCCTGTCACCTTATCTTTTCATACGCTTCATGGACGATGTCATCAAGGCATGTAAGGAAAGAACAAGAAAGTATTCAGTGGGGTACTGGAAGATGAGACAAGTCTGTATTTCAGAGCTGGCATTTGCTGATGATGTTGCCCTGATTGCTAAATCAGAGGCACATCTCCAATCCAACCTGCAAGTATGGAAGGAAGAGCTGGAGAAGAGATGGATGGTCATAAGCAGCTCTAAAACAAAATCCATAGTGATATCACGAGAAGAAATAAGACACCAGATTAAGCTGGGAGAACAGGTCCTGGAGCAGGTCGACCAATTTAAATACCTCGGAGCTATTATAGACTGAAAGGGAGGCATCAAATAAGAGTTGACCACTCCAAAAGCAGCGGCTGGGAGACTTTATCAGGCCATAAATCGAGGATTCCTCAGCAAGAAAGAGGTTGGTAAGAAAACGAAGATGGCTGTATACCGCTCCACCTATGTCCCAGTCTTGACATATGGATGCAAGTCATGGTCAAAGACTGCAATCCACAAAATCCAGATCCAAACCTCAGAAATGAGGTATCTGAGGAAGGTGGTTGAAGTAACAAGAAGAAACGTGGTCCGCAATTAGGCGGAATTTGAACTGAGGATTGTAAGATATAATGTAGTGAAATCAAATTCAGCACACATACTGCAGCGCAAATGTCAGTCTAGCGACTCCTAAATGCAAGAAAGAAAAAGGAGACATTGAACTTAGAAATTCCACAACTATAAGTAACAGATCGAGTAATGGGCAACTTAAGAATTTACAAGTAAACCCGCATATTTAATACAAGACTGGAAACTTAGGCATTTGATCACAAGTCATAGAGGAATTAAACAAAAGTTTTCACAGGCCCAATGATTTCGCAGAACACCCGCCGTCAGAGGAATTAACTCTAATTTCCCAGACCAATTCATAGAGGAATTAAACAAAAGTTTTTCCAGGCCCGTGATTTTGCAGAACCCCCGCCGTCAGAGAAATTAACTCTAATATCCAGACCTAAGTGATTCGAAGCATCTAATACAGAGCTGTGTCCAGTCTAAATCTGTGCAAGGAGATTGTGTATTCCCAAATTTTTGGGGTAAGTGTAAACAATTTATTAACTAATGTAAATTTTACAGGCTTCTTGCTTAGTGGTTATAAATGAGCCTGGCAACCTCAACATTTGAAAATAGTATATTCATGAACCACTGCAGCAAGCGCTGGTGATTGTTTCTTGCTAGTCGTGCGGGAAAACCCGACAGCACAGGTGACCCCAGACTCCGGCTGGAGCAGTGATGAGTGATGACTACATCTTATGTGCCTCAAGTGTAGCATATCATGTTTGTGAGATTTATGTAACTTGTTAATGTTAATTCAGGCACAAATCATTTTTCACGCTGTCAAGACACATTTCCCAGTTAATACACAGAAGAATATTGGTGAATTATAATAATATTCATTGAGCTACGTTATGTGCTCAAGAATTTAATTCTTGTGAGAGATTAACACTGGTGGGTGGACAACGGAAGAGTGGGCCTGTCAGAGTGCTTCAAACAAATGTACTTAGCAGAGGCATTTGTTTTCTATTTTGTCCAATAGTTTGTGGAACGAAGCTATGAGACCGTTCGAGGACGAAGTGGCAAGACTGACGTTTCTACACCCTTAGTTGTGAGAGCAGGGAATTAACACTGACCACCTACATAAGACGAGTTTAGTGAAGAAGTGACGATACAACGGCGGCAGGACTCACGTAGACAAGCTAAGTGCTTATTAACAGGCGAAAGCAACGGACATTGATAAAACCCTCTATTTAATCTCCGTGATGAGAAAATTTGATTCCAATATAAAATTTCACCAATCTTTCCATATTTATTTTAACTGTTAAAGACTAATTCATTACTAAAATTGTTACATGTTGTTTTAAAACTAAACAATCATAGTCGCGTCAGTTTTATATGTATCAAAGCAAACGTATGAGCCAGAATACTTAATATATATACATCTAGATATCAATTTACCTCTAAACAGAGCAATACGATTATAAGAGGAAATTCGCTGAATTAACTCAGCTGGGAGCTTGAACGGGCTAAAAACCATTGCTTAAATCCTTCACAAAAGGCGACGGACATATATAAGTTAACCATTGCTCAGCGCTATGCCACGTGGTGATTGGCTTCTGAATTATCTTGTGAACGCTCCCTTCGGATAGAAGCGTAATTGCACTTCTATCTACGTCTTTGCCAAGAGTAATCTAGTGCGAAGGTAAACAACTTTGACGACCCATTTAGATACTCTTGAGTTTTGACCATTGTTGGACCACTACTGCAATGCAGGGGAGGCAATCCGTGACACGGTGGTCGTTCAATATCTCTCAACATGTGTACAAGGGGTAGAGTGCCATCAGGGTTGGAGAGTTTCAAGACTCGTGGAATCATGAGTTTGAGAGATGAGAACATTCAGAAGGCATAAGGTAGTATTTAGCGGTGGCCGGAGTGTGTAAGAGGAATGGCATCCGCCTCGAATTCTAGAGTTACCGGGTTCGATTCCCAGCTGAGGGAATATAATTTACGTAAAAATTTTTTTTCAGAACCAGTAGTACCCAATGATGTCATGCTCCCTCCTGGTCTCCTGGGTAATGAGAACCGATACCTAGCCTTCTCGGATACGGGCGAAGAAATAGGAGGTCCCGTGTGCAAGCTGCGCACGTTAAAAATCCCACGGCAGTTGGAAATCGTAAAGAGTAGGCTTATTAGGCCGATGCCATGGCAATGTTTTGTGACAGAATGGGGCGACCCTTCTTGATTTCTGTTTCACTACGGCAGTATCAGTTTCATTTTTTTACCGATTTTTATTGCGTGCTTTCAATTGTCGCACTTTCTTTCTATCTTTCTCTGCTAGGTGTAGCAGATATTTGGTATTTCCCTTCTTACACCCTCTCTGGGATAAGTCGGATGATAAATGTAGGGTGCGTGACAGATAAGAGATTACGTGTCTGGGTGACACGATTTGGACAGACACGTATGACATAAGCGCTTCCTTTCCGACTTGTTATGACAACATTACTTTAGATAGTAATAAATTGTTACATCTGAAACACATTGTCGTATGAGTTTACAGATGTGTTGGTGAGTTCGCCTGCCAGGGATCGGATGTTTTCATACCATATATGGGAAAAGTGACCTCTACATTACGTTCAACATTTTTTCATGTCAGGAATATTTTGAAATCCCCCCCCCCCCCCCTCCCCCCAACACGCATGCTTGAAAATGATTGGAGCTTTTGAGTAGCCCCATAACAAACAGATGCAGGGGAGGACAATGAATATAACATGGCGCTTTTCAAGTCTAGTCCACTGTGAGATTCACGCTTACCAAGAAAAAACCAGACTTGCCAGAAGTTAGCATTCAGAATTTAAATTTATCAGGCTGGACTTTGTGGACAATCTTGAAGGACTTACATAGCCCAGGAAACCCATTATAATAAGGAAGCCTGAAGAAACTGAAACACACAGAGTCATAGAGGGAATTATCTTATAAAAAGTAACGACCCCAAGAACACGTGTAAGAGGCACTTAATTAAGTGCCGTAATTTCATTCATATGAGCAAAAAGTCTGTGAGCCAGGATTGGCATCATTTTATATTCTATATTTTTCATTACTAACATGTGAACTAATATGTATATATTGCTATGTGAATTTTAATATGTGATAATCGCTAGTGGATGTCCAAGTGATTTGGGGCTGGCAACCTCAGCGTATAGAATGATGATTTCATGAACCACCACTGCAAGGGCTTGTGACTGCTTTATTGCTAGTTCCTTACAGAGAACTAAAAGCACTGGTATCTGCACAGAACCCATCAGCGGGAGCAGAAACTACTATTGGCAGCTAAGTGAAACCCATAAGCTGCCAAAGTGAGCTTTTTTTTATAAAACCTACTATCATTGAATGATGAACATTTTCTTTTAAACTAGTCAATTATTTTAACCCTTGTTAAAACTAAATGATTATTAAATCTGTTATTTGTTAATTTACAAATTTAAATTCGATTCAATCATTTCAAATGTACTGCATGTGTGTCAGTCAATTTACTAAACACAATCTAAACAGAGCTATACCAGAATAATAAAAATTCCACTGAGTAAGTAAATCACAGGTGATGGCTTAACGAGCTGAAAATAATAATTGCTTAATCCTTCACAAAAGTTGTCGGCAGATCATAGAATTAACGTGCTCAGCCAATGCAGCATTGTTTTCGCTTTTTCTGAATATCTTGTGAACACTCCCGTGGGATAGAAGCGTCATTACCGTTCTATTTACAACTCTGCCAAGAGTAATCTTGTGCGAAGGTAGACACCTTTGACGGCTCACTTTAGATACTCTTTAGTTTTGGCCACTGTTGGATCACTACTGCAAAGCAGGGGAGGCAATACCGTCACACATTTAAGAATTAGAAACCTACCCATCACAAAAATATTTATAGAATGTGTGATTCCTATTTACACACATTGGGATTCTGGCTGGTGCTACGAAATTCTTGCACGATGCTGAGATCCTTCTTGTGTGATCTAAAGGAGGAGATCGGAGCACTGATGGAGTTGTCCGTGTGCAGTGAAGATAGTCCTCAATTTAAAACCAAACCAAACTAGTATTTAGCGGCCTCTCGTGCGTAGTCGGTTTGGCAGCTGATAGCTGATCGCTCCCGTTAGTGATAATAACACCATTTCTGTATAAATACTCCGTCCTCTCAAAGTCAGTTATCTAGTCGCTCAAAAATTTTGGATAATATAGCTCGTTATTCTAGAGCCATTGTGAAAGTGTGTTATAGCATTCCGTGGAGATTGTTTCAATTCTGATTGCGGTAATAGAAATTAGTATTTACGTTATTTAATGTGTTAAGTTTGTGGTGAAGTGGGATGTTATAAATACTTATAGGGAAATTAGTGTACTGACTGAGATCAGCTGTGAAGGTATCTATATCTATTAAGAGTAGTGTATTATAGATAACCTTACTTGCTACCACATATCTATATATATCTCAGTCAGAATTATTCTGGAATAGTGTGATGCTACGTTATGTGTCTAGGGTATGAGTATGGTGAAGTGTAAGTCACAACAACAGACAGATAAACAATTTAATTTAATCCACTACTCTTGACAACACTGTGACACTCACATACATATAACACTCTACAAAGATATCTTAAAAGAGTCACTGATAAACTTTCAAATAACAATATGTATTCATTACTGGCATGAATGAATATGTGTCCTGATTCAACTACAAGGGAACCAGGAATCACAATCAATTTAAATTACAAGTTATGTACAGAATGTATTTAATATGAATATTGTAGTGACATATATTATTACAAATGTTCTATGTGTGTCAGTTGTGTAGTAGTAAAATGAGGTAATTCTGGTTTTGTTTTGTTCAAGCTCTGTTGGTATTTGTCATCATGACTTCAATAGTTTGTCTTTAGGGACCAGTATTGGAGATGTTCACAGTTCCTGATTTTAAGACAAGTAAATTCCCCTCTTAATGTTAATTTTAAAAAGTCAGTTCAAGATGAGGGGACATAATGTTGAGCTCAGCTGGCCAATTCGCTTATCTGGCGTGATGGCGGCAGGAAAGGACTCCTCTGCTCGAATTCTCCTCTGGGCTCTGGAGACACCTCACTGATAGCTAAAAGGACCAAGGAGTATGCTGTCCGACACTGGATTCAGCAAAGCTCTGACTAGGTGCTGCTCAGTACCATCAAGACCACTGTCCCTGAAATCAAGAAGGATGTACCTTCTAATTCATAACTAACTTAAACTCTCTTGTTACATTGATCACAACACAGCACAAACATTGAGTTCAGAGCATTAGGCCAACTGTCAGCTTCATTTGAAATACTTTATTCCAGTATTACCCTCTTAATGGTTACTACGCCTCTGCACTTCCAGCATTATTTCTTTCTAGTCAATCATCCAGGTGTCAGTGTACTGTTTGGCCATTCCATGCCGTTTTACTTCTCTCCGACACCCTCTGTTCAGGCTGGAGCATTACAGGCTTTACCTCACGTTTTGCCACTGAACTACACATATATATACAGGCATAAATCAACAATTCACATTCAATTTTCATTAAAAGATATTGAATGGTTCAAGCTTACCACAATTCATACGAATAAACACAGATACGTTGATTAGCAATGAATTCTGGCACAAACTGGCACAAATTTCCATCTGCCTATGTTCCAGGCTTTTATTTAACACAATTATGAGCTGGCTTCAACGCACTGTTGCTTTATCAAGATCATTTAAACAAGTGGTCTCGAACTAACGCTCCCAAGTGTGTATATCAGCGAGTCTGACCAATGAGCCCCGTTTCGACAAGTGTTTGAAAAAATGTTACCTTTCCCCGTTTCCCCTAACAACCAAGATAGTATTTATAGCCCGACCAATCGTGGTTAGGCTTTCATTTGTTGCGCTCCAATCAATTTGGAGTTTACATGGTAGGCTATTTATGTAACGTAGGTTTTTTTCAAACACGTTATAAAAAATTTTATGAGCAGAAATGATTTCATGCTGTCAGGCAGCCTCACTATTTTATTTTGGGTATAATTTATTAATTCCTGGACTATTGGCGTAACGTTTTACATATTATTTGTCAGCAAGCCCTAAGGAACCAATTTTCCCACTTTAAAAGAGCTACGTGGCTGCGTTCAAAATATGTATTTTCTACCTCCTGTTTCGAAGATATGCTGTCTGGGTACTGTTATGTTTTCAACCGTAAACCCATCTATTGTTATCTTTCGCGCGACGCGTGTTTAATGTTCGGCTTTCTGCCTCTCCCTTCTCGCTATCCTTTTGTCCATCTGTTCGTTCGTTTTGGTAACGTAATGTAGAAAAAGACATGAATGGAATTTAAAATTTAGGTCATTACGCAGTCTGCCTCTTAATGTTTTTCCAAGAAATACAGCACACGTTTCATTGAAGAAGGCGGGTATAATACAGTAAGCTTTTACTATCAACGTGAAAGCGTTACAATTTGCAGACGAAGCAGAAAACAAGGGGGATTTCGAGTACATTCCTTGTGACAGCACTGTCATTTTACCATTGCTCTTCTCTTTATTAATTTTATTTGTTAGGCTTCATATTTACCTAATAATTTATATATGTGGATTAGAATATTTCATGACAAAGTTTATCTTTCTGATAGAGTCCATGATTAGTTGTTGGCTATTGTGCGTGGAAGAAATCATGAAATTGCAATTGAATAACAGAATGGAACATGAGAAGTGAGGGCAAAAATGAACATATTTTTTAATGGGCGGGGGGGGGGGGGGGGGGGCTTTTCAATTTGCCACGCATACTTTTTGGGGGTCTGTATGGAAACATAGAAAGAAAAGAACGTAAAAGGCAACTGATATGAAGTTTTATATGAAGCTGGAAAGCTCATTATTTAAAAAAATAATTGCTATAGAACCCACTGCTGCAAAAATGTTCGCTGTGGCGTAGGATTCCTCACTGGGACAATCTGCATTGGTCGCTTTATGTCGCATAAAGAGCGACAAAGAGATCCTTATGATGATTGTTAAGTCAAATTTTAGTCAAGGGGAAATAAACATTAATATACTTGTATGTATAGGCCAGATTTTTGTTATCTCCCTTGTGTAGCTACTAGTTTGTTTAAAAAGATTTGATCGATAATTTTCGCGAATCTTCTAGATGAGTTCAGCTCACGACTTTTCCATATATCTTTGCACACTGCTATTCTTCTCGAACACTTATATCGCCCTGTACAATTAATGATTCCAGTTTAGACTGTGCTACTTTCTCTGTTACCCTTTTTTGTGTAACGGAGGGAGGTTTGATTATCACCATACAGGGGCCGGAAATCTACACAGCCACAGTTGGTAGGTTTACTGTAAAATTAATTGTTGTATATCATAAAGTCCTACCTTTACCAAACAGAAATTTTCCTTTGTATTTTTTCACAGCGTATGCTTTTCCATGAGAGTCAGTACCGCTACGTTGTTGGTTTGAACCGTCTACCGACGATAGACCGCTAAATTTGCTGTTCCAGTTTGGCTTATCGGCAGTGTGACTCAGCGCTAGATTTTGGTGCCTTCTTACTATGGGGCGTTCTAAGACTGCGGGACTTATCTGATATATGTAACTTGTTTGAGATAGCTGCTAATATTGTATATTACTATAGTATAATGTATTAGAGAGTATTGTATTAGGATATGATGTAATTTTTTATGATAATATGTTGGTTCATCTTTATGCAACATTGCATTGCTATATTGTTCGTATACTGCTTTGTTTTGCAATGTTGAAAGTATAATATTGTAATTATACCACTATTTTTTTAACGTAACTTATCATTGCGATACATGTCGGTATCGTACTTTTTGGAAAGAATATGAAGAGAAGAAAAAGATACTTTTTTTTTCGAACATTGTAATATTTTTTCTTTGCCCAGCGCTTGATTGTGCGCTAGTGGTAACTATGTATAATGACACTAGTACATTGAGAAAATGTTTTTCGGAGGTTGTGTTGTATTTTTTTCTGCTTGATTGTGTGTCAGAAATAGCGATGTATAACGGTACTGTTAATTTTTGATACTTATATGGGTTCATCATTGGTACTCCATGAGCTTATTAACTTGGTTATCATGCACATTATGCAATTTTGTTTTAGATGATAGCTACTTGTTTATTTTGAATTTGGATATGCATTGTTTTTTTTATGTATGTGTACTTAAGTGTTCATTTAGTATGCTATCGACTTCTAGTTTTTTTTCTTTGATGTATTTTTAAAAAAATGATTATATATCATTTTTTTCCCCGGGGGTCGACGTAGTATGTTAAGTCAAATTTTAGTCAAGGGGAATTAAACATTAATATACTTGTATGTACAGGCCAGATTTTTGTTATCTCCCTTGTGTAGGTACTAGTTTGTTTAAAAAGATTTGATCGAGAATTTTCGCGAATCTTCTAGATGAGTTCAGCTCACGTCTCTCGCGGTTAGCCGCGCATGCGTGATTGTCTGAGCTGGACGGAGATGCGGTAATCCCGTGACAGTACGTTCCTGGGCGTTTTGCCGGGAAGGTGTTCAGCCATGTTTTTTGACTGTGTGTACGGGGAGATATTTTTGTGTGATAGAAATGTTGGAGACTCCCTGATATATCTCTAAAGCCAAGGATATGATGGCTTCTACTTATACTGCAATGTATCTTGTTTATTATATTGCCAGAGAAGATAAAGAGAATATTTACATTACTTTGAAGCCAGGAACTTATACGGCTTATTTCTAATATTGCCAGAGAAGATAAAGAGAATATTTACATTTCTTCGAAGCCAGGAACTTATACGGCTTATTTCTAATATTGCCAGAGAAGATAAAGAGAATATTTACATTACTTTGAAGCCAGGAACTTATACGGCTTATTTTGCCAAAGAAGGTAGAGAGAATATTGACATTACTTCAAAGCTGGGAATAGGCTTTTATAGATATATATGTGCCAGTTATGCTATACACGGATGTATTGAACTATTGTGATTTCCATGATGTGTTCTGAACTGTGACTTATTGACAGTGTATTTTGGTGATGTCCTCGTGACTGTGGAATAATAAACTGTGTATAACGTTCCTTAGAGTTGCAACATTTCCGGACTATTATATGTGCTTTTTGGTGTGTGTGATTATTATTGACTTACTTTAGGACTACATGCATTCACGTTCATTGATGTCTATACACCCACACACCTGTCGGCCACCTGTAAGCCAGACGTATGCTGATCGCCTTCATCAGCGCACATAATAACATTTACATTCTTTCTGGAGCCACCCCTATCAATCCATACTTTCAACATCAACAGTGGTGGCCTCTCTTACACCATATATACACTACATTCAACAATGATGTTTTCAATTTCTTTGAATACTTACCAGATTTGATGTAATGGTATTTTCGTATGTGCGAGAGGGAGACATAACTAAAGTCAGCAATGTGATAGCAAACTATATATTTTCATGGAAACAGAAATATATTTACCTTGACATTTGAGTTAAAGATTCTGACTTTGTATTGAAGAAGATTTTTATATACATAATGAACAAGATTTCTTTTGATTTCCAAATATTTGTAAGTGTTATGAAAGCTTCTCTTGCAATTTTTGTCAATACTAGTGATTATTACTGGATTATATAGAAATGCAGAAGTGGCTGAGACAGTTGGACCGACATTTACGGACTGAATGACTGGTTTTGTTTTGGTTAGGTGGATAGCAGGGCCAACATTTAAGGACTCAGTGACAGGTTTTGTTTAGTTAGCTGGAAAGTAAGACAGACATTAGAGGACTGAATTATATGTTTTGTCTAGTATAGTTGGATAGTAGGAGGTACATTTGAGGACTGAATGGCATGGTTTCTATAGGTTAGCTGGATAGTAGGACAAAGATTTGAGGACTGAATGACAAGGTTTCTTTAGGTTAGCTGGATAGTAAGACAGACATTAGAGGAATGAATTATATATTTTGTTTAGTATAATTGGAAAGTAGGACAAACATTTGAGGACTGAATGACAGGGTTTCTTTAGGATAGCTGAAGAGTGAGACTCATTTTGTCTGAGATAGTTGGACATACTTTGCTTAGGATGAAAAGTCAATAGTGGGATTGACTTTGGAAGAGTATAACTGGTTTCATTTAGATCAGTGGTGGCCAAGCTAAGGTTGGTCGAGGGCCAGATTATGGTAAAGGGTAACACCTGAGGGCCAGACCTATAAAATCCTTAAAAAATAACGTTCTGAGATTTTTTTTTTTACGTATACATATATAATGAGCCACGTACAGAAAGCAACGGCAAACTACTGTACTGCACATCTGCCAAGACATGTATACCAGTCTTCGGACTGAAATTACTGTTAAAAAAATATAATGAATCTGTTGTTTTAATTTGTTTTGTAATTTGTAATATGACATGTAATTATTTATTTCAAACATACATTTGTGTGTTATTTCATTGTGAAGAGTGTGGCTTCAATCAACAATAAGAGGCCAGCCAAAACAGGTTGGCGGGCCGTTCAAAACTTGTTGGCGGGCCGGATCTGGCCCGCGGGCCGTAGTTTGGCCACCGCTGATTTAGATAATAGGGCAGATTTTATGTTAGATAGATTATAGGACACAACTTTATTTGGAGAGTTTGACAAAAATATGTAGAATTTCAAGTTATTTATGAAATTTGTTTCATACACTTAGATAAATAGGCAAAGAAAGTAACAAAGACAGAAAACAAGAGACAGAAAGGAAGATAGAAAGAAAGGAAGATAGAAAGAAAGGAAGATAGAAAGAAAGCACACAGGGAAAGAAAGAAACGAGGAAAGTCTACTAAAGTTCCAGGTTCTAGAGTATAGAGGTACCCATTGACAGCACTTTTTTTTGAGGTGCTTAATTAGATGTTTTCCCACACTCGTCGAATTAATTATTTTTCAGCGGGTAGTGGTGACATTGAATAGATCTTGTTCCAATTTTTCTTTCTGTTATCTATTGTGCAGTTTCTTTCTTTCCATTTTCTATTTGTCTTTGTCTTTTCTTTATTTATTTGTTTCTTTCTTTATGTTTTCTTTCTTTCTGATGTTTTTGATGCCCTCTGTCTTTCGTTCGATTCTTTCTTTCCATTCTCGTATTTATAAAAGACTCCCACGCCTCGGCTTCCCCTTTGTCTTTACTTATAGATTTGTCACTCTATTCTAGTCATCATTATTCATTGACGATACACAGTCGTCTGTTTATGTGTATGTAGTGTTGAGTGTGTGTTAAAGACAGAATATTAATGTATTTTTGTATCCTGAACACACATAGGCTATTACCAGTTATTTTGCGGTAATATGTCTCTCTGTGTTAAATCATGTGTTTGCACGGGTTTTCACTTATATTGAACGCGACATATTTAATACGTCATCGGTTGTTAATGACGTAATGCACTCTGCACTAATTTATGCTAATGGTTAAGATTCTTAGCCTTTCGTTATCTGTGGTCTTTGTGGTAAGACGTATTATATTCAAGCTCCTGATATATTGTGGAAGTAGAGCTACAAGTGGCATGATATATTATTTATTCGAAGGCCGCCACTATTATTACGATGATGATTCAGAACCTAGTGAGAGGTTCGTGATAACTTGAGAAGTATTCAAATATAATTCTGTGTCTACATTTATCTGACCCACATTACTTGGGTGGATCTCACCCCTAGTACAGCGGCCAGAAATGTATGTTGAGACGTGACTGTCGAAGGACAGGACGATATATCTGTATAATATGCCATGCCAATTCCATGTTGTCGTTTTCTTCAAGTATTATTAAATGTCAACCATATTTTTGTGGACCCTCCACCTCATGACTTGGATTCGTCACAATACGATGCTTGTACTTTCATTGAACTTCATAATATGCTCAACTGATTACTGCTAGAATAAAATATCATCCGTAACAGTGTGTATGTGTCGTTTAGTAAAAAACACCTATAGACAGAAAAGTGAGCGAAAATAATCCCGTCTACACTTGCCCTGGAAACTCGACCTATTCTAAAAGTCGAATACTTCAAACGTCTCCGACAGGGTTTTAATTACATACAGCAATAATGTAGCTGTAAAGGATATTATCAGTATCACATGACTTTCATGCAACCACGTTCATTCCAACATAAATACACATTCGTACATGTACCACACTTGCCTATATTCAAAGGCAAACGCACGCAAACACAGGCAGATACACACACTCACACACGTGTATACAGATCCGGCACTAGAGATGTCTCAGGGTGGCGTGAAGTCTGGTGATAGCGCGCCCCTTCCCCTTTTGCCGCATTGATTTTGCTCTTACGGCATACGAAACTCTGGGAGGACAACATTAGACAATCTCTAAAGGACCGAGGACTAGAATGGAACCAGGCCAGGAGGAAGACAGCCGATAGGATAGTCTGGCGCTCTCTCTTCCAAACCTCTACGCCTCAAGGTAGAAGAGGAACGACTAAGTAAGTACATAAGTAAGATACGAAACACACACACACACGCGCACACACACACACACTCACACACAATATATATATACTTATTCTTTTAACATCTTATGGTAGTTATTCTTCAAAAATTCAATTTGAATTCCAGGTGGGAGTTTAGTGCGCTTTATTTATATTCATTTAAGGGTAGGGTAAAAGATCCCCTTACGTGCCCATTGAGGCATATTGGGAATATGGTGTTAAGTCAATATTTTTTTAAATTATACGGCACACTAGTGGAATAAATGATTAATATATACTTGAAATAATCGAAAAACGTATATTTAAGGAATTACATAAATGTAAGCGGAAAAAAAGTTCGTACTTCAAGAATATAGTTTCAATTATTCTTTTAAAATTGTAATTTACACGTACACACACACACAAATAAACATTTTCTATGCATTTCGGTGCCCCTCCCAAGACGGCACTCTGTGGAGTCGTACCCTCGCACAGCGCAGGAGCCGGCCCTGCACATATTCACATTTCAAGTCGCTGTAGGGCGCAGAATACGGGATGCCACAGAAAACAGGAAACGTCGTACGAATGGGTTCACATAATAAAAAAGAACACGGGAATCAGTCTTAGAATTATAAATGTTATGTGAGAGCTTTAGGATATCGAGTTGAAATTATCTCTGATTTACTACGTAATAGCGTTTGGTAAGTTGGTCATCGAATATGAATTACAAAGCAGAATAGGTGGGGCATATTATCAATGGCATAATTTTTGATGTACACACTCTTGTCGTAACTAAAGATTAAGTACAATTTCGGGGAGGCAGGTCAACCTTTTTTTTTAAACATTCTTCTGTAGGAGTTTTGTCTCGTTTATGCGCGTCCTGTTTAAGATATATAGATCGAAGGTTCATCCGTTGTATTAGAGCGAGTGTTCAAATATGAAAAACCTCGTGGTCTGGGGATCACGATGTGTGACGTAGAATGAAAATATTGATACAGTAATCTGACAGCCTTTGCTTTCCCATTTAGTGTCTACCATTGGCTAAGCCAAACCACGCAATTTTCTGGTTGTATGACTCACCTTTGAATCCACGCCCTTTTCCTGGGAACATAACAACAGAGTTGTTTACCAACTGTTCGCTACCTGCCAGTCTTAACAAGGGGAGCGAATCACGTTTGTTTACCTGAGTTTCTCACGCGAGCTGATTTGCCAATTATCGGCAATTAGACTGATGCGCGTAGAAATAACGGATTGTTTGAAGAGATACAGGGGCGATAATATTTTCCCGACCACCTTTGATGTTCGTACGTTTCAGGGGGAGGTAAATGATTGATCTGCGGAAAGGGGACGTAATCTAAGAGAGGCCCGTGCACGGCCAGTCTTCTGATGTCGATCAGCATCGCTGAGTAGAATGAACGAAAACCTTTGATCCGGGAAACGTAGTTTCCTGATTTCTCTGCTATACAAAAGGTGTAAATTGTAACACCTTCTAGTGATAATAACACCACGATCTGTATATATACCGCACTCTCTCAAATTCAGTTATTAGAGTCGCTCAGAAATTCTTGGATAATCTAAACACGCCAGACTAGAACCATTCTTCGCTAAATGTGTTAAATTGTCTCGTGGGGATTTCATTTTCTGATTTGTGGTAATATAAATTGTGCTTAAGTGTTAAAATGTGTTAAGTTTACAATTTTTATTTACTGTACCTCCCTATCGTTTAAAACCAGTGAAATAACCTAACGCATAGATATTTCTTGCCAGTCGTTCAGAGTAATGCAATTTCAAACACCCCATTGTTCTTACACAAGAAGATACGGCTTAGCTGACTGAGATTATTAAGCGTGACGGATGAGTGACCGAATAGAATTCGCATTATATTTCATTGTGTGAAATTAAATAAGTGACTAGAGTTAATGTTATGTGACAAAACAATAGACGCCGACAAATAACTAGTAGTGACAGCAGATTTTTGTTAAAGTGCGCGTATGGATAAAGTAAATAATAATTGGCTTTGTGCGCTGTGCATTTTCTCGCGGGCTATAACGGGGAAGGGCGCATACCTTTTTTCCCGACATGCCATAGCGGAAAACTTACGGATGGATAGGATAGTAGCAGTTTTTTCATAAATGTTCTTTTCTTCCTTATCTAGCACCTGATCAAAACCAGCGGCAAGCGGTTTAACATTACCAGTACCATTATTATTATTTTGGGTCTTCGATTTTTGGACTAGTTCGGTCCTCTTTCTTCATTCAGTGAAGGATTAATGGTGTCTTCTTCGTGGCTACCAGTCTCAAGTTCTTTCGTGAACCGGTTGGGCCCAAGAGACCAAAAAAACATTAAGATTAAATCGTAACTGAACTGTACATTACCCAACATTATTTATCAAATTTTTCCAGCCCACTGGGCATACGAAAGAACATATATTCTTGACGTTTGACAGCCGTAGCAACGGAGTTATCCAGAAAACTACGCAGTTTCAAAATCGGCACTCACCATAAGAGCCAGCCGATAGGATTTACCATCATCATCAGTTTTACATTTTGTAACATTGTCTTAGCAACCAGATGCTTAGCAGTACAGGAATCACTTTTCTCCTTTGGCAACTGTGAACGTCCAGAGCACGTCTTGCTTCAGGAATTATTTGCGGTGACACATTATTCATCCAGGAAAAATTAAACCACCAAATTTGGCGTCCACCTTGTAATTATTATTCGATATATAGGCTGGACTGGGGCCATATTTGGCAACCCACCTGACAGTATAGGTTCAGATTATTGTAATTCTTTCAAGGCATACTAACACCACGATTATGTAAGCGAGAGTGTTTGTGGCCACAGATGACAGAGAGGGAGATAGAGAGAATGAATATTTTCCTTTGGTACAATCATTGTACTAACTTCTTTTTTTATTTCGCTAAGCTGAGTACCTTACTGAGTAGTAATTTAGTGGGGAACTTGTTCTTCATATTCTATTCTGTACCCTAGTGCTTATCTTTGACCTTTGGGTTAGTAACTTCTTTTGGGATCCTTTCTCAACAAGGGGAGGGCACTTATTCGGTTATTTTCATATATCTGTAAACCTGATTTTATTGATTTCTCTATATGTTTGATGTTGTAACAGTTTAATGATAATTAACAACCATAAGAAATTACATTTGTGTGTTGGTCAGACCCACACCCATTTAACCATAGTTTTCACGTTCTGTGTGTCTTGTTGTCACATAATTGTGTGTGGGTGTGTTTAGTTAAACTTATCTCTTACTTCAAGGGGTTGAAAGAGTCTTACACTAAAATATAGTCGTATAGATAGGCTGGACTAGAGAAACTATTCAGTCCAGAGACAACTTTTCTCCTTAACTATTCAATCGTGAAATCTATTTCTTACACCTTTATTCTCAACTATTTACCACCATAACCTCTGCTCAGACGGGACCATAACTATCTTCTAACCTATCAAAAAACATACGACAGAATGATAGCTCGTCGCCGGGATTTGATCTAAGTCTGGAACGAGCACAACAGAATGGGTACTCGTTCCTGGGATTTTATCTAATTACGACAGATTGGGTTCTAGTTTCCTAATTGTGATCTAAGTCTGAGTCTAGATAAATGAGTAACGTCTGATATTGACTATTAATCGTAGTCTAGATAGAGTGTGCTGTGCGTCCTGTTTTGTGAGTTAAGGAATATTAAATAATTATCCCCTAGACAACGTTCCTATTTAGTGGGTTCTGACCACACAAATTATAAATTCGTTTCTTTCCACAGCATCATAGTTACATAAAGTTTTGATTTTGTTGGTGATCTTTGTCGGATATATGATCCATGGCAATTTTGTACAAGAAGACCGCTGGTACGCGTGATTGTTTATCAATCACAACATTTTTTGGGTGCAGTGGAGTGTGAGCTTAACAAATGAAGAGCATTCTGGCTATCGCCAAGTTAATAGCCTTCTGTAACTCCAAAACTGACTTCAGGTGTGGACGTTGTCTGACGATAGCCGGGTAGTACAGTGTATTATTTTCATTTATTTCTCACGTTTCCTACTTCTGCTTCACCTTTCACCTTTCAACTCCTCAACGGCTTTCAAAAATGTTATGCCAAGTCTTTCTGTCACGTGCCATCAGCATAAGATCTTTCCATCATGTCTTCCTCATCCCCCTTTTCTCTGTTTCCAGTTTTCTTTCGTAGTTTTTTAATGTGTCCTATCCATCTCCAGCATCTTCTTCTCATCTCTTGTTCTACTGGCTCTTGGCTGTTTCTTGTTATCATTTCCACATGATCATCATACCGCTTCAATCCTTCTCATCTCTTGTTCTACTGGCTCTTGCCTGTTTCTTGTTATCATTTCCACATGATCATCATACCGCTTCAATCCTTCTCATCTCTTGTTCTACTGGCTCTTGGCTGTTTCTTGTTATCATTTCCACATGATCATCATACCGCTTCAATCCTTCTCATCTCTTGTTCTACTGGCTCTTGGCTGTTTCTTGTTATCATTTCCGTATGATCATCATACCGCTTCAATCCTTCTCATCTACACAAGCATCCATTTATGAAAGTATGTAGTTTTTTGGTTGTTATTTTTTGTTCTCCATGACAACCTAATGACGCTTTAAACGAAATCTGCACATAAAAACTATATTTTTTTATTTACTTGTGACGATAATGCTTTGATCCTGCTATTCAGAGAAGAAAACATGTTGTCACAGTGTTTGCTTAGGACTATCTCTGTCTCTAATAACAAGTCCTCACGACATCAATATTAGCTCGTCCGTGTTAAATTTTTAACATTATGGGCATTGGAATGGGCCGAGAATGGCTCCTAGATTACTCAACAACTATGTAGAAAAGATAACGAAATGAATGTGAAAATTAATCTCAAGGAACCCACGTAATTTCGACATGTCAAAAACATAAGATATGATGTTGACCTTGCTTACAAAAGCTCGGCGGAAACAAAAGCACAGACATTGAGAAATACATTAATGAGAAATGAAGACATATACTCGTTTTTAATGAAGAATTCGGTGCCTGAATTTATATTGAATGTAAACAAATGAAAAATATCTGAAAGAACAATATCATAACATAGTTAACAATTCTCATCACGGGAATCGTAATTTTTTTTCTTGGAATCGAATTATGTGAAAATTCTTTTTTGAAATGCAGATTTTAAAAAATCGAATTATCCCACATATATGTTTTATGCTGTCCATATATAATTTTGCTCACATACTTCGTGACCACGCATATTTAAATGATTGTTTCATTTCATTTTTTTTTTTTTTGCTCCCTTTGAAAGATGGAGCCCTTTTGCATGAAGATGGCCCAGAATATTCATGTGTTTTGTCAGAGTGATTTCTGTAGCAACATGTTTTAAATGATGACATTGCCCGCCCCATGCACAATCTCATATTACTCGTCTTTTACGACATGCACAGGGAGCTGCAGCCATATTCCTTCTTTGCCTCTCCAGAGACCTCGAAAAACAACATCAACGATCGAATGAACGAACGAACGAACGAACGTACGAACTAACGAACGAACGACTCAGCGTGCGAACAAACGTTATTAAAAAAAAAAAAATTGAAATTTGGTGAAGGCCTAGCTAACATTCTGCTCTCTGGCAAAACTTTTCATTCTGAAACTTGGCACTCACACATTCTTGTATAAATCAGCACATTTTAAATAAATTACTTTCTTACACACTTTTGCCTCAGAATAAAGTTTTAGGGTGTTTTACATTATAGGTTAGAAAGAAATGATCCATCCCAACAAAAATTACAACATCGGCAATCTACGACGTGTGGTGCAGCGCACAATCTCCCAGCTAAGAACAGAACACACCACTCGACAAGCACTGAAATGAAACTCCTCGCATGAGCCTAAATGCCGCAATTGTGCCCAATTACATGAGGTAGTTTATTATGCGCTGCTTCCCTTGCCGAGGACTACACAGAGAGAAGAAAGCTACTGCCGTGCTCCCCAACAATCACAAACACTTCATACAGCACCACTCAACAATCACAAACACTTCATACAGCACCACTCAACAATCACAAACACTTCATATAGCCCCACTCAACAGCTATAAAACGACTTTGCATTGGCTGCTAAGGAGCGACGACCTCAGCAGACCTAGTTAAACAACAAACAACAGTATATGAGTTTCTAAAAAGTTATGATCATTCTCTCACAGATCTTTACAGTTTGAACAAATTAAAATGGTGCCTATGGACCTGTGACTCGTTATTTCCAATTAGAATCGAATCTGGAGAAAATAGGATTTTAGAACCCAAACACGATTCGAATTATCCTACGCGTAAGTATTATGTTGTGTGTATGTTTTTGCTTGCATATTGCAGAACATGTTTGAAATAATTGTTTTTTTGTTTTGTTTTCATAACATCTACGATTCAATTGAATATTGTATCTCAGTGTTACTCGCAATTGTTAGTTATAATTTGGCAACATGTGTATACCATAGTCAGATATGTGGTTAATCGTTTCGCATCTGTGGCCGTATTACGACATGCTTCGTAGTACATTGGGGGTCTGAGTGGCTCAGAGGTATGGCTCCGCCTCTGATACTAAAAATACCGGGTTCACTCCCAGCACAGGGAACATAATTGATGGAAATGTTTTTCAGAACCAATGGTTTCCAATAATGGCATACTCCCCCCTGATATCCTGGGTAGTGACATCGGATGCCTAGCCTTCTCTGGAGCGAAAAAGTAGGAGGTCCCGTGTGCGAGTTGAGCACCTTGAAAATTCGTCGGCAGTTGGAAATCGTAAAGAGTAGGCCATACGACCACTGTCCTGGTAAAATAAAAATAAAAATTAGGAAACCTATCTCCACCACACAAAAATATTTACAGAATGTGTGATTCCTGTGTACACATTGGGGTCCTCGCCGGTTCTACTGAGTTCGTGCACTGTGCTGCGATCATTCATGCGTGATCTAAGGGAGGTGATCGGAGCACTCATTAAGTTGTTTGTGCGCAATGAGGAAGGTCCTGTAAAACCAAAGCAAATCGTTGTGTGCACAGTGTTACTATTCTTTGGTCCCCCTTCGGACCGCGGTAACACACGGAGACGAGGAAATAAGAAAGAAAAAGAAGATGAAAAAAATAAAGCAATGAATTATTTAAAAAGAACAAGTTAGAAGTGACTTTCTTGTGAATATCTTAATGCTATTTCGCAGCTTTCGGTTATAACCAATGGGAACCGGTGTATACCATAACCTGATATAAGGTTTATCGTATCTTAACTATCAACTTCTACGACATACCTCTTAGTTTATTTTTTTACTATTTTTCGCTCCCCATTCTGGACTTTGGTTACACACGAAATAAAAAAAAAACAAGATTGGAAAAGTCTAAAGAAAGACAACAGTGATGTATAGAAACAGGCAATGTTTGAAGCGATTTGTTTGTTTGTTTGTGTTTTCACAAAATTCCCACAATCCTTGAATATCTCACTTTTATCTTGCACCTGTCGCTTATAATCTCTGGCAACATGTATATGTAAGTTAGCCAGATATATAGTTTATCGTGTCTATCTAGAATTTCCAAACTTAAGTGCACTTCTTCACTTTCATACCTGTAGACGCTATACCTGGTTTACTACGCATATTTATCACTGTAAGCTGATACTAATGTACCTTCTTAGATTTTAACTGTTTAATGGGGCTTAAAAACCTTGGATGTTTATTTTCAGAATGCCAAAAGCACACCTGTTTTTTTTTTCTTCATGAAAATTATGAAAACAATTTGACAGCTTGAAGATCGCTTTCAATACAACAAGCAAGTTACTGAGATATGTCTGTAATGGAATGTTGGATTTTAAATACCTTTTAAACCACTGATGTCTTCTTGGCAAGAGAACGGGTTTTCTTCTTCTCTTTTTTCCACATAACATGCCAGATGATTTATTTTCTATATTTGACTTATCCGTAGTGCTTGTTAAAGTTTTTTGTGGTAACAAGTTCTTTTACGGGATGGGGTAACCAGCCCACATGCCCAACCCTTCTTAGTCGCTTTTTACGACATGCCTATTATAGCAGGGTGTTACTATTCTGTGCTCCCCTTTCAGGACCGGATAACACACAGGTGTGTTCAACTGAAGAATATTAAATAAGAATACAAAAAGCAAGAGGAGCTTTCATTGCATTGGGAAACATACAAGTATTGAGATCAAGGGAAATAAATTCTTCAACTCAAATGTCCTATTGTATGGCTCTGTAACATGGAGAACAACAAAAACAACAACCAAAAAGCTACAGACTTTCATAAATGGGTGCTTGGGTTAAATAGAAGGCTTGAAATGGTATGACAAAGTCACAAATGTGGAACTGATGACAAGAATCAGACAAATGCCAGTGGAACAAAAGATTAGAAAGAGACGCTGGCGACGGATAGGACACACACTAAGGAAACCTGTTGATAGCATTGCAAGGTAGTTCTTGTTCTGGAATTACCGGGCAAAGAGAAGCAGAGGTAGACCAAAAAATAAAAATATAAACACACGGAGAAGAGAACTAGATACAGAAGTGAAGATAATGTGGAAGACATGGAAAGAACGTGAGTGGATGGCACGTGCCAGGAGGGACTTGGCATGTGTTTGTTGAAGGCCTATGCTCCTTGGTGAGCTAAAGGATATTGATGCCAGATGGCGTAAGTGGTCGTGTCTACCCACAGATTCCTGGTCCCAGTAGTATTTATGGATTCTGATTGCTGATTTGTTTTCCCATGCCACGAGGACAGGCTGTCCAACATCTCTCTGTGTCCTCTCCTAGGGGGTGGGGAAATTCAAGACTCTCTTTTCTCTGTTTCCTTTTCTTCCTACAGTTAATATGTGTATCCTTTCACATGACTGTTTATTTGTGCATTAGTATGGTATTAGCACACGTATGTGCATGTGTGTGATTATATGCTTGTAAATATACATCTAGTTATGAATTTATTATATGTGTCCATTCGTAACTGTATGTGTAGCTTTGCATGCATCTGTCAACACGTCTATCTATGGGAATCCGTGCGACAAATTTTGTGTATTTGCGTGTATGCGTCTGTATGTGCACAAATAACTCACACATTAAAACTGAGGGTCAACACGTGACATGTATAATTTTCATTACTCTAGGGTGTAGCAACACGGACAATAAATAAACCTGTTGGAAGAAAGAATTGAAGCCCTTGAGATGTCGATTTATATAATAATGGGGCGCATTTCATGAAAGGGACCCAAAGATGCAGAAATAGAGAATGCAGTCAGCGACCCATAGCTTGACTGCTTGCATCAGGGTCAGCGAACCAGAGCTGACCAAGACCTTACTCCATCTCCACGTGGTGGTCCTGGAAACAGATTGCATCACTGCAGTCTGGCTGAGAGAGTAAGGATCGCAGAGGGAAGGCAAACCCGGTCCCAAAAAATGCCGTGCTGAAGACGGATGTGTCGACCGAAAGGTGTAGATATCATAGCTCAGGCGTAAACAGACACGACGCAACCAACGTCCTTTTCAGGACGAACGAGGAAGAAGATTTCATGAAAAGAGAAGATAACAAATAAAGAGGTCCTAGAAAACCTAAGAAGGAAAAGAAGATTAATGAAGGAGATCAAAGTTATACAGCTAAAATGAATTGGTCACATATAAAGACATGCCACCTTGCTGAAGACTATAATAGAAGGCAGAGTTGAAGGCAAATGTGCAAGAGGAAGACGGCGTTATAAAAGGGAAGATAACATCAAGAGATGGACAGAAGTAATCTATCAGAAGAACAATCAAGACAACAGACAGAGATCAAATACAGCCGATTAACGATGTTATATAGAAGCGGATAAACAGGGATCATGCATTGTGACTGAAGCGGATAAACTGCGGATAAACAGTAATCAAGCAGTGTGACTGAAGCGGATAACAGTGAGCATACAGTGGGACTGAAGCGGATAACAATGATCATACAGTGTGACGGAATCGAATATACAGTTATAAACACTGAGAAGCTAATAAATAGTGAAGTACTCTGTAACAAAACTGAACTATGGAGAATGTGTCACCGTGGGGTTTGCCCAAGCATTATTCATGCTATAGGCAAAGTTATAGGAACGCCTAAAGTATGTCACCGTGGGGTTTGCCCAAGCATTACTCATGCTATTTGTCAAGATTAGATGAACGCTTAAGACAGTTCACGGGGAAGAAAGTTAAGTATGAATAAAATAAGACGAGTGTTCAGTAACTTGGCTCGCGTTAACAAAACGTGAGTATTTTTTTTTCTCGTGAGTTGTAAATCAAAGGCTTAACCAATGAAAGTAGTGAAAAACAAGTGAGGGCGACGAATCAGAAGTAGCGAGGGAATCGTACGTGAGAACAATGACCAGAGGTCATTAGAGGGAGTCCGGTTTCTGAGTTTGAAGAAACAAGAAGTGTTTTTGTTCTGCGCGGTTGCCTGCAGACGAACGGATTCTGTGGTTTGACAGAAGTAGAATAAGTCTAGCAAGATATAAGAATAAGTCTAGCAAGATATAGAGGTTATAGGATAAGGAACATAAGTCCAGAAATTGTTCAGAGGATGTGTTAGCGCTAGACAGTAACTGTATAAGATAATGAAGAAGTCTTGTGTAGATTATGAGAGTAGTGAATGTATTTCAGGAGATATTCAGCGATTTGATTGTAAGTATGATTTTGAACTTATTATGCATACAAGTAAGAGATTTACAGGAGAAGTAACGCAGATGTACCAAGTCGACATGTCAAAGATATATGTTGAGAACTTTGTGGACTGAGCAACAAAAGAGTAAAGTTAGAGGTGAAGGATAACCACCTTTGTCATGGTGAGTTCACGACAAGTAAACTAATGAGCTGTCTTCAGAGAATAGTTACGACAAGTAAACTAATGAGCTGTCTTCAGAAAATAGTTACGACAAGTAAATGATTTGAAGAGTCGACTTTTGTAAGAATTGTTCACACGCCCTCGCACGTAGGTATATGCTTAGATGACATGGTACTTGTATATAGTTTAAGCTAATCTTTCAGCGATAGTAACAGAGCCCTACAGAGGTTAGAAAGAAATAAAGGCAGGAATATAATGAGATGGGGGTGAGGAGATGGAGTATAGAGGTATTTAAGTGAACAGGAGTAAAGTTGATTGATCTAAACAAGATACAGGAGGACGATGCATATACATGAGATATAGAGCTTTTATATATGAAGCCAACATGAGATAAACGTATGCAAGCTCTGGGATGAATTATTTGTCTTGCTGATAAAGATATATATATATATATATATATATATATATATATATATATATATATATATATATATATATATATATATATATATATATACACACACACATATTTATGTAAATAAATGTTTTGATGGATACAGCAGATGTTTGAGTCCGTCTGTGAGCGTTGATGTATGTGGCCAGCAAATAAGAATAATAAAAACAAACTACCACTATACGAATGTCAGTAGAAACAGCAAAGAAGGAACCGAACGAGTCGTGGGTTAAAGAAAAGAGGGAAAATATGTTCATCCAGGAATCTACACCTCTGGCGGAGATGGCCAGTACACAAGTACACTCTTAATACACTTGGAAGATAAACAAAAAGAGATTTTGTGACTTGAGTAATAATTAGAACAGACCACCCCTGTCACATGTTACTAATTGGTGCCTTTGGACCAGTTCTCAGTCCATTACAACAGACACACGGTTACAAATGTGCTTGAAGACAAAATGAAAAAGTTACACAGAGACGAAGTATTGACTTATGTGTATGTGTCCTTCTACCATTTATTCAATGAATCTGTATAAATAGTTTTGAAAAATACTCAATAAAGTCAAGCATTTGCTTTAATGGGAAACACAGTGCCTACATTTTTACCACGCAAGTGGTTTGCATTTGTAAAGACATTACCTTAAAAATAGCATATAAATGCTATTTCAAGACAATTTTCTTTTTAAATGTCCACGAAAACAAGCGAAACGTGAGCTCACAACTAATATTTGTCATTTTAGTACCTCAAAAAAACTAGCTAAAGTCTTGTTTTAAATAAACAAAAAGCTATGGATATGACAGGTAAAGGTAACACACAAATAAAAGGGGAAATGTGAAATAATGAAGCTTGTAGTAATTCATGTAACACAAATGGTGGATGTAAGAACGACAAAGTTTAGTGACCATACAGTGATATGGGTTTGTGGCCATACCGTGACACAGACAACGAATTCTGTAGACTAGAGACACATACTTTTAGTTTTGTGGCAATACAGGGATACTGACAATGACATAATTGTGTGGATAAACAGTGACACAGACAATGACACAATTGTGTGGATATACAGTTATACATATAATGAACGACACAATTATGTGGATATACAGTGACACAGAATGATACAGTTATGCGGATACACAGTGACAGACAATGACACAATTGTGTGGATATACAGTTAAACATGTAATGAATGGCCCAATGGGCTGATCACCCGTTGGCTTGTCACACCGATTACGGAAACAACGGCAGATGGATCTATTTGTTGTTGCCCTAAAGACGCCGCTAGGCGTGATGGGAAACTACAACAGAGAAAATCAATCTGCTGTTGCCCTTAAGACGCCACAAGGCGTGATGGCCTCTGACTGCTTGGTCGGTCTTTGGCTAAGGACGGAAGAAGAAGAAGAAGATGTAATGAATGACACAATTCTGTGGTTATACAGTAACACAGACAATGACACAATCGTGTGGATATACGGCGTTACAGACTGTGGCACAATTTTGTGGATATACAGTGACACAGACAATGACACAATTGTGTGGGTAAACAGTGACACAGACAATGACACAATTGTATGGATTTACAGTAATACATATAATGAACGACACAATTATGTGGATATACAGTGACAAGACAATGACACAATTATGCGGATACACAATGACACAGACAATGACACAATTGTGTGGATGGATATACGGCGTTACAGACTATGACACAGTTTTGTGGATATACAGTGACTCAGACAATGGCACAATCGTTTGGATATACGGCGTTACAGACTATGAGTTTTGTGGATAAATAGTGACACAGATAATGACACAATTGTGTGGATAAACAGTGACACAGACAATGGCACAATAATATGGATATACAGTGACACAGCCAATAACACTATTGTGGATATAAATACATTTTTCTACTTTTGCCCCCAAGAAAAAAATGAAAGGAAGAAAAAGAAGAACAAATACAACTCATAGATAAAGTACTGGGGCAAAGTGCGAGCACCAACAGAGCGAAAGTACGCCAACACGAAGGAAAATAATCCAAGTCGAGTGTCATAATCGACTACCACTTATTACGAGATATCCGTTGATGGAGTAGTCATGGATTCGTGAAAATGCAGATTAAATACAGCAGTCGTCTTTATAAATTAAGTGCTGAATTATGTCAACGTATTCTATATTACATCAATACATTTTAAATTTCTGCTTTTCCCATTGTATCAACATACAGACGTCATCTCTGTTCCCCTTTTAAAGCACACTGCTCCCATCAAGTTTTTTTTATTTTGTTCTGTTGCTACACACCCTTTGTTGTCGCCTAACTTGCTTTAGTTTTATTGAACATCATCACGTACTGTTAAGAAACACGCAACACCAAATTCTAAATCAACTGCCCAAATAAGTTCTTTAAAAAAATTTCTTCCCATATTTTCTTGTCTCAACCATCTTTAAACATGAAACATAGGGGTGAAACAAGGCTGTATTATGTCACCACTACTTTTTGGAATAGCTATTGATTGGGTTATGAGAAACTATACCCACAATGAACGATTGGGTATAAAATGGACAAATGGAAAATTCCTGGGGGACCTGGATTTCGCAGATGATGTAGCATTCTTAAGTTCAACACCAAGACAATCCCAAGAAGCAATAAATAATTTGTGTCATCTCTCGGTTAAAATTGGTCTCCAAATAAATGCCTCTAAAACTAAAGCTATGAACTTTTCTAACGAGACCTTTGATATCATCTTGAACGGGGAAAAACTACAGAAAGTTGAAAGTTTCAATTATTTAGGCAGTAAAATGACTCAGGATGGTGACACAACAAGAGAAATCCATACTAGAATTGCTTTGGCAGCTAGCGCCTTCAATAGATTATCTAACATTTGGAAATTACGATCATTGAATATACATACCAAGCTTCGTCTGTTTAATTCAAATGTTATCTCAGTGTTAACATACGGCTGTGAGAGTTGGAAAATAACAAAAATCATTGGAGAACAAGCTGAATACATTCGAGAACAAATGTCTTAGAAAACTCATGAACATCAGTTGGAAAGAATTCAAGACTAATCGACAAATAAGAGAAGACTCTAGGCAGAAATATGTCTCCGACTATATAAGGAAAAGACGATGGTCATATATCGGTTCATGTCCTACGAATGCAAAACAACAGAATACCACTACAGGCGCTCACTTGGGTTCCTGAGGGTAAGCGGAAAAAAGGAAGACCAAAAGAAACACTCAGAAGAACAATAATAAGAGAAGGAAGAACGTTGGGCCTAAATAATGTGCAAGAGCTAAGAGGAGTGGCGTCACAACGAACAACCTGGAGAGCACTGGTTTCTGCCTTATGCGCCGTGTTTGGCGCTTAAAGAATTTATTATTATTATTATAGATACGATTTCTGCGCATTCTGAGTGCGCGGGGATTTTTAAGTCGTCGATCTTTTTCAAGAGATACAGATGTCGATTCTGTGACTTCGAAAGCGAGGAACGAGATACAACATCCTGTATTTACAGAAAACCACTTCTCGCCGACCATATAGTTCCAGGACTATTCCTGCTCAAGAGGCAAGTCTAACACTTATCCCCAGGACAGGTTTAGTGCTTCCAATAGATCCCCACAGACATGGTGGCACCTAGGTCATAGGTCGTTGATGAAGGCTGACTTTATATATGGCTTCCTGCACTCTTCCAGTAAATAGACGCCCGTATAATTTACGAGCATATTTGTAACGACCTTACCAAAAAAGTGATAAAGTCTTTTAAATTCTTTTCTTGTATTTATGGTTCTATTTTTGTCTGGGATGAATTAATGTTACTGCGACAGTAGACACAAAAATATTTTCCATCATTTGTTTACCATAATAACTCAAGGAGTAGAATGGAATCAGGCCAGGAGGAAGACAGCTGATAGGAAAGTAAGGCGCTCTCTCTTCCAAAGCTCGACACCTCACGGCAGAAGAGGAACGAGTAAGTGAAGTGAATAACTCAAGTGACTGACTTTTATGAAGGTACAGGCTTTCATAAATGGGTGTTTGCGTAGAAAAGGATTGAAGTGGTATGATCAGATGGTTTATGCAGAACTAATAGAAAGAATCATACAGATACCAGCCGGAGAACACATGGAGAAGAGAACTGGAATGAAACTGATAGGAAGACATGGAAATAACTGGAAGTGACGGTACAGGACAGGAAGATCTGTCATAGGTTTGTTAAAGGCCTATGCTCATTGGGCGATGAGGATGAAGTTACAATTGATGAAGATGTGTACCTGGTCCACAATCATCATCATCATCATCATCTTCATCATCATCAACATCATCATATCCATTTTCGCTCCACATGGGGTAAGGAGCCACGATTGTAGCTGATACCCGTTCAGGAATCCTGTACCAGAGCAAAGAAGAGTCTGGAAGTGGTAGTTTCTGCAGCACTTGTTCTTTACCTGATACAGTTGCTAGCCCCACGCACATCACATTGAGTGACATCTTACAACATGCCTGATGGAGAGGTAGACCTATTCTTTCCTTGTCTTTTCAAAGACCCCCCCCCCACCCTAGAATCTACCAGAGACAATAGACTAGGTCTATACGGACTGTTTGATTGTCCATGTTACGTGAGTATGATATGTTCATGTAACACATCCTGTCATACGGTTCTTAACGTGTGCATCATCACGTGACGCTGCCGTAATATGTATGTATTACCAGATAATGGTAGCCCTATAGAAGAAACTGCCGTCGAGAAGTGTAGTGTTAGAGACTTTATTATACTTCTTCTTCTTATTTGATCCATAACCGCCAACCGTCAAAGCAGTCAGTGGCCATCACGCTTGGTGGCGTCTTGTGGGGCAGCAACAAATTGATTCCACTTTGCTCGGTCGGCGGCCATCCTTCGTACAGTGCCCCAACTCTGGTTCATTCTTTGCATCTCGGCTTCCACAGTTCTTCGCCAAGTTGTTTTTGGTCGGCCTCTCTTTCGCTTTCCCTCGGGGGTCCATAGCATAGCTGTTCTTGTGATGGTATCAGGATCCCTTCTGAGGACGTGGCCAACCCAACTCCAGCGTCTGCCAGCTATGATGGTGTGCATGTCCTCCTGGTTGTTCCGAATAAGTAATTCTTGGTTGCTGATGGTGTTTGGCCAAAAGATTAGGAGAATTTTCCTTAGGCAGATTGTAAGGAAGGAGGACAATTTCGACATTTCCTTCTCTGTTACTCTCCAGCATTCCGCACCATAGAGAAGCACAGAAAGTACACAACTCTCATACAGTCTTAGTTTGGTGTTTGTGCTGTACTGGGAAGACTTCCAAATGTTTTTGAGACTAGCAAAGGTTGTTCTCGCTTTATTCATTATGTTGTTAATGTTATTGCTTGTTCCGCCGTCAGGTGTTACTATGCATCCTAGGTAAGTAAATGTGTCTGTCTGTTCTAACTTCTGGTTCCTTACTGTTATTGGCTCAGGATTGCCCACATTTAGTGTTATGACCTCTGTCTTCTTCAGATTGATGTCCAGGCCAACCTGCTGGCCATACTTATTCAGTCTATCGGTTTTTTCTTGGATGTGTTGATGTGAATGCGCGAGTAGTGCAATGTCATCTGCATATTCCAGGTCTTCCAGTGTAGAAAACGTAGTCCATCTAATTCCTCTTGGACTACCTTCTGTTGTCTGGCGCATCACCCATTCAATGGCTGTCAAAAATAATGTTGATAAGGGGCATCCCTGTCGTACTCCTGTTTTCACCGACAGTTACATTACTCAATCCAACACTGCATGTAAAGTTAGAATAGAGGCTTTTTATGATGGAAACAATGCGGTTGGGAATTCCATAAGCCCTCAGTATTTTCCATAGGCTGTCCCTTTTTATTATACTAGGTCCAGCTTTATGAGGTGGGGTGATCAGATCCCATCCTCGCTGAGTTTGCTATCCCTAACTCAACAGCAGAGACAAGTACCGGTTTACAGCTGGATGGACTGAAGTGTAGATTTCCAGGTTTAGAACCTGGAACCTGGTAAATTTGTTGCAAGAGGTAAGTGCTCTAACCCCTATGACAATAGGAAGCTCGTGTACATATTATCAGTGTTAAAATATGTATGTTAAGTATGTTTTTTACTGAGATGCATATACTTTCCGATCGTCAAGCATATTACATCACACAAGTTTGACTATGATGATTGATACAGGTCCCAACAAAGACCAATTTAGAAAACGCATCTTTTCATACATTTCCAAGCTGTACACGAGACACGCCCGCAACCATGGTCTCAAAACCTAGACCTTGCAGACCCGAGTGGAACATTCTCAATTACGATGGTTTGGCCGTGTCTGCAGAATGGGAGCAGATAGGCTACCACGACGAGTACGGGAAAATAAGAGCCAGGGATCCAGACCTCCGGGACAACCCAGAGTTCGCTGCGAGGACAACATTAGACAATCTCTGAAGGACTAAGGACTAGATTAGAACCAGGCCAGGAGGAAGGCAGCCGACAGGATAGTATGGAGCTCTCTTTGGGAAACTTATATACTGTCCACATCCCAGGGTAGAAGAGGAACGACTAAGTAAGTAAGTAAGTAAGGCAAGCTATACTACATGCACGTGAGTTTATACGGAAAAGGACAAAACTACGTAAGCAAGACACAGGGATGTGAATGTCAATACACTGGGATGTTAATGTCAGGACACAGGGATGTGAATGTCAGGACACAGGAATATGAATGTCAGGACACATGGATGTGAATGTCAGGATACAGGGATGTGAATGTCAAAACACAGGGATGTGAATGTCAAGACACGGATGTGAATGTCAAGACACTGGGATGTGAATGTCAAGACACAGGGATGTGAATGTCAAGACACATGGATGTGAATGTCAAGACACAAAGATGTGAATGTCAAGACACAGGGATGGGAATGTCAAGACACTGGGATGTGAATGTCAAGACACAGGGATGTGAATGTCAAGATACTGGAATGTGGATGTCAAGAATCAGGGATGTGAATGTCACGACACAAGGATGTGAATGTCAAGATACTGGGATGTGAATGTCAAGAAACTGGGATGATAATGTTAAAAATTGAAAAACGATTGTAGAAGCAAATGATGAACGACAAAGACATAAAAGGGAAAAAAAAGAAAAATATTAAATGTGATATATACATATATTAGATAAACTGAAGCATCTTCTTTACTGTCGTAACTTATATGTATGTCCGGAGCATAGGAAAATATACACTACGTACATTTGTTTACTCTTAACATTTTTTTCTGAGAGGAATAAACAGACTGAGAGTATATCTGTTTGAGAAAATGCTGTGTTTTAGCAAATTGAATTGATAATATAATTTTTAAAGAAAGTCATGTGACAGGTCTTCATGTAACTAATAATATATTGTAAGAAAAGATTCTCCAACGCTGGGTCGAACATTTCTTCTTCCTCATTCGTCCTGAAAAGGACGGTGGTTGCGTTGTGTCTGTTTACACCGGAGCTGTGATATCTGCGCCTTTCGGCCGACACATCCGACTTCAGCACGGCATTTTTTGGGACCGGGTTTGCCTTCCCTCTTCGATCCCTACTCTCTCAGCCAGACTGCAGTGATGCAGCCTGTTTCCAGGATCACCACGTGGAGGTGGAGTAGGGTCTTGGTCAGCTCTGGTTCGCTGACCCTGACGCAAGCAGTCAAGCTATGGGTCGCTGACTTGCATTCTCTATTGCTGCATCTTTGGGTCCCGGTCGAACATTAAAAAAATATTCTGAACCAGCCATCATCTATTAACGACGAAGCCATCAATCGCCTGCCCAAATTTCCTATAAATGAAGCACTAGATGATATACCAACTCTGGAGGAAACTCAAACAGCGATTCGTCAACTTTCTAGTCGAAAAGCCCTCGGCTCCGATTCAATTCCTGTTGAGGTCTATAAAGATGGCGGTACAGTTCCGATAGAGAAACTTCACATGATCTTTCAACAATTGTGGTAGAATGAAACCATCCCACAAGATCTCAAAGATGCGTCAATTATACATCTGCATAAACGTAAAGGTAATCGCCAAGCCTGTAATAACCATCGAGGCATCTCTCTACTATCAATCGCAGGGAAGATATTCGCCAGAATCCTTCTGAATCGCCTTACGGCTCATCTTGACAAAGGTCTTCTACCTGAAAGTCAGTATGGATTCATGAAAGAACCGGATGATCGTGGCAAAATACGGCTGCCCAAAGAAATTTATCACAATAGTGCAGCAACAGCATTATGGAATGCAGGCTAGAGTTCAGGAAAACGGTTAGCTATCGGAACCCTTCCCCGTCTCAAATGGAGTTAAACAAGGGTGTGTACTTGCACCGACTCTGTTCAGTATCATGTTCTCTGCTATGCTGACTGATGCTTTCAGAGACGGGGACATAGGAATAGACATCAGATATCGTATTGATGGAAAATTGTTTAACCTTAGGAGGCTTCAAGCAAACACAAAGGTCAAATCCCACACCATCAGAGATCTTCTGTTTGCTGATGATTGTGCCCTCAATGCTGTATCAGAGGCTGATCTGCAGAATAACGTGGATAGATTCTTCGAAGCCTGTTCCAACTTTGGGCTTACCATCAACACGGAGAAAACAGAAATCATGTACCAACCAGCTCCAGGCACAATTTATACTGAGCCAACCATCAAGGTCAATGGTGAGAAACTGAAAGTTGTGAACAGAATCATACACCTTGGTAGCACACTATCCCAAACTTCGCCATTGATGATGAGGTGAACACCAAGATCTCCAAAGCCAGCAGCACATTAGGCAGACTATACACCAACATTTGGCATCGAAGTGGCATTAGTCTACAGACAAAGCTGAAGGTGTACAGAGCTGCGGTGCTTCCAATGCTGCTGTATGCATGTGAAACATGGACTGTATACAGACGCCCCGTGAAGAAGCTTAACCACTTCCATACAGTCTGTCTCAGAGAGGTGATGAACATCAAATGGCAAGACAAGATCCCACATACAGTCGTTCTTGACAGAGCTGGTATCCCTAGCATCGATACTGTGACGAAATGGAAGACCTCTATCGATCTTTGGTTCTCTCCGGCAGTAACGGTACATTTGTGGTACTGATTTTTATTCATCATCTCAACCCGTAACCCGTCATGGGTCGTAGGGGTGCCATGGTGGAAGCATCAACATACAGGGTCCTCCACTGCTCTCTGTCCTCAGCAATGCGTACGATGTTATCAGCCCAGGATTTTCTTTGCCTTCCTCTTCTCCGTTTACATTCGACTGTTCCCTGGAGGATCGTTTTCGAAAGGGAGTCATGACGAGTTACATGCCCAAACCAGGCAAGCTTTCGACGTTTCACTACTGACAAAAGTGGTTCTTGGTGGCCTGCATAGGTGTTTATCTTCTCTCTAACATAGACATTTGTTTTGTGCTCTTTATAGCAAATGCGCAAAATTCTTCTATAACATTTATGCTCGAAAGCCTGAATCCTTCGCTCCGTATCTGCAGTGAGTGTCCAGCCCTCACACCCATACAAGAGAATAGATAATACAAGTGATTTGTATATTTTGATCTTCACAGGAAAACTGATGTTACTTTTCCAGATCACATTCAGCCTTGTCATGGCAGCTGAGGCCATCTCAAGTCTTGTCTTGATTTCTTTACTTGATCTTCCATCACTACATATAGTGGACCCGAGATATTTAAAGGTGTTAACTTCTTCTAACGTTTGCCCATTTAACGTAATGTTGGTCGAAACATGTTTCTTATGGCTATTCACCATTATCTTGCTCTTTTCTATATTAATTTCCATCCCATACGTTCTTGTTACTTTCTCCAGTCTAGAGGTAAGGTCTTGAAGTTCTGATTCTGTTCCAGCTATCAGATCGATATCATCAGCAAAACGTAGATTGCAAAAAAGGTCGGCCTACAATCGATATGGTTGTTTTATAATCGTAGAGAGCCTCCTGCATAATATGTTCTAGTTATATATTAAAGAGCACTGGGGACAGGATACATCCCTGGCGAACTCCTACAGTTGTTTTGAAAAATTCTCCAATGTCATTGCTTGCAAAAATAGCACTGCTTGCGTCCTTGTATAGTGCTTCAATGATATCTATGATGTTGGTATCAACATTTAATTTTCTCATTATTTGCCATAAGCCTTCATGCCAGACTCGATCGAAGGCTTTTGTGAAATCGATGAAGTTATGGTATAAATCATGTTAATGCTGGAGATGTTTTTCGATCAGTAATCTAATATTGAAGATTTGTTCTGAGGTACTTCTTTTTGGTCTAAAGCCAGCCTGTTCCTCGGACAAGATTTCTTCTGATTTCTGTTTTATTCTGTTCAAAAGTATCCTTAACATCACCTTACTTGGATGACTAATAAGGCTAATGGTTCTGTAGTTCTTGCACATTTTTAGATTTCCTTTCTTTGGAAGCGGTATTACTAATGACTGCGTCCACTCTTTTGGCCATTTTTTTGTACTCCATATTTTCTGGCAAATTTTTGTCATGATTTTTACTATATCTGGTCCTCCATATTTCAAGAGCTCTGCTGGGATATTATCCACACCCGGTCACTTCCCTCCTTTCATCGAACATATAGCCTCTTCCACTTCTTCCCGTAGTATTGCTGCATTTCTGAGTTCCCCGTTTTCGCACTTAATGTTGTTTAATATGCTATAGTCAGTGTCGAGTTTACAGTTATATAATTCTTTACAATATTCTGTCCACCTTCTCATTACAGCTGTTTTTTCATTGAGCAGAGCCCCATTGCTATCTTCTATGACAGTTACCCTGGGCTGTTGGGGTTTTGATAGTCTTCTTAATGTGTCAAAAGCTGCCTTACTGTTACCTTTTATTAGCCCCTTATTAATGGACTCAC
The DNA here is from genome assembly GCA_024509875.1 of Oreohelix idahoensis. NCBI lineage: Eukaryota > Metazoa > Mollusca > Gastropoda > Stylommatophora > Oreohelicidae > Oreohelix > Oreohelix idahoensis. The sequence goes on from JAMPIV010001161.1 coordinate 240,737, forward strand.
ATTGATCAGCTACCCATTCTCCTTTGGCCTGTTTAATTTTCTTTCTAATATTTTTATTCACCATACTGTATTGCCATGCTGCTTCAGGAACCTCTTTCTTAACCTTTTTCATTTCCCGCCGTGTATCACATAACTTCCGAATGTCATCTGTAACCCATGGTTTATTTATTTTCTTTCTTTTACCAAGTATTTCTGTTGCTGATTCAACGAGCACGTTTTCATGTTCTCTGTGATTGAGTTGATATCATCCTCCAAAACGTTGAGAGCTGCGAATTTTCCTCCAACAGTTGCCTCAAAGATTCGCGCGATTTCTGGATCTTTCAGTTTGTCTAAATTGAATTTTAACTGAGAACATCTGCTTTGATTATAGTTCTTTTTGAGTTTAAGCTTGAGCGTCATCAATACCATGTCGTGATCACTACCAATGTCGGCGCCAGGAAAAGTCCTAGTCTTGGCTTTATTAATACTGGACTTGAATCTTTTGGATACAAGAATAAAATCAATTTGGCCATGTATCTCAATTTTTGGGGCATGCCACGTTGTTCTTCATGATAACTTATGAGGAAATAGTGTATTTGTAAGGGTTAGTTTATAGTTGCTGGCAAATTCTAGTAGCCTTAGCCCTCGATCGTTGGTTTCTCCTGTCCCAAATTTCCCCACTGTGCCAGCCCACTGACCGTATGCATCTGGCCCTATTTTAGCATTCCAATCACCTAACACGATGAGAAGATCTTTCTTTGGAATTTTCTTAATTTTTTCATCCAGATTTTCATAAAATGTAACAATTACCTCATCCTCATAGTCAGTAGTGGGGGCTGTCATGAAATATTCTAATCCACATATATAAATTATTAGGTAAATATGAAGCCTAACAAATAAAATTAATAAAGAGAAGAGCAATGGTAAAATGACAGTGCTGTCCCAAAGAATGTACTCGAAATCCCCCTTGTTTTCTGCTTCGTCTGCAAATTGTAACGCTTTCACGTTGATAGTAAAGCTTACTGTATTATTACCCGCCTTCTTCAATGAAACGTGTGCTGTAATTCTTGGAAAAGCATTGAGACGTACTGCGTAATGACCTAAATTAACCCTAACATTAATTATACTGCGTTACCAAAACGAACGAACAGATGGACAAAAGGATAAAAAGAGAAGGGAGAGGCAAAAAGCCGAACACTAAACACGCTTCGCGCGATACGCAAATGCTGCCATCACGCGTGTAAGTCTACATGCACTAATTTTTTTTCAGACGGACAGTGATAAAATACACTACCCTTTCCCAGAGTTAGGTTTATAAATCATAACAGACTCTTATTAGAAAAGATAACAATAGATGGGTTTACGTTTGAACACATAACAGTACCCAGACAGCACATCTTCCAAACAGGAGGTAGAAGAAATTGCATATTTTGAACGCAGCCACGTAGCTCCTTTAAATTAGTATTATTGGGTTCCTTAGGGCTTGCTGACAAATAATATGTAAAACGTTACGCCAATAGTCCAGGAATTAATAAATTATACCCAAAATAAAATATTGGGGGTGCCTGACAGCATAAAATCATTTCTGCTCATAAAATTTTTTTTATAACGTGTTTGAAAAAAACCTTACGTTACATAAATAGCCTACCATGTAAACTCCAAATTGATTGGAGCGCAACAAATGAAAGCCTAACCACGATTGGTCGGGTTATAAATACTATCTTGGTTGTTAGGGGAGACGGGAAAAGATAACATTTTTTCAAACACTTGTCGAAACGTGGCTCATTGGCCAGTCTCGCTGATATACACACTTGGGAGCGTTAGTTCGAGACCACTAATTCAAATAAGCTTGATAAAGCGACAGTACGTTGAAGCCAGCTCACATTTTTGCTAAAATAAAAGCCTGGAACATAGGCAGAACGGAATTTGTGCCAGTTTGTGCCAGAATTCATTGCTAATCAACGTATCTGTGTTTATTTCCATGAAATTGTGGGACAGTGGTCTTGATGGTAGTGAGCAGCATCTGGTCAGAGATTTGCTGAATCCAGAGTCGGACAGCATACTCCTTGGTCTTTTTAGCTATCAGTGAGGTGTCTCCTGAGCCCAGAGGAGAATTCGAGCAGAGGAGTCCTTTCCTGCCGCCATCACGCCAGATAAGCGAATTGGCCAGCTGAGCTCAACATTATGTCCCCTCATCTTGAAATAACTTTATAAAAATACCATTCAGAGGGGAATTTACTTGTCTTAAAATCAGGAACTGTGAACATCTCCAATAATAGTCCCTAAAGACAAACTATTGAAGTCATGATGACCAATACCAACAGAGCTTGAACAAAACAAAACCAGTATTACCTCATTTTACTACTACAAAACTGACACACATAGAACATTTGTAATAAAATATGTCACTACAATATTCATATTAAATACATTCTGTACATAACTTGTAATTTAAATTGATTGTGATTCCTGGTTCCCTTGTAGTTGAATCAGGACACATATTCATTCATGCTAGTAATGAATACATATTGTTATTTGAACCGTTACGAGTGACTTCTTTAAGCTATTCTCATAGAGTGTTATATGTATGTGAGTGTCACAGTGTTGTTAAGAGTAGTGGATTAAATTAAATTGTTTATCTGTCTGTTGTTGTGACTTACACTTCACCATACTCATACCCTAGACACATAACGTAGCATCACACTATTCCAGAATAATTCTGACTGAGATAAGAGATATGTGGTAGCAAGTAAGGTTATCTATAATACACTACTTTTAATAGATATAGATACCTTCACAGCTGATCTCAGTCAGTACACTAAGTCCCCTATAAATATTTATAACATCCCACTTCACCACATATATTGGGGTCTCGCTCTTGGGATTTTGAATCTTTAACTATTAAAAATATTGGGGGTAATTCACTTCAGGGAATATAAGAATTAAAAGGTATCCTTGGGTGGAATTAAATAAGGTTGAGCTCACGGTGCCTGTGTTGTCCATTAGAGATTGAATTGTTGGTTAGACATTGTATTAAGTTACATGATAGACAATGGCGGACCTGGCCAAATTTCGATCTGCTGCGGTTCAGACTGCAAAAGAGTTAGGATTAGATGGGCAAGTTATGGTTGCCTATGTCACAACGGAATGTGACAAATTTATTGAACGCGAAGAAAGAAGATTAGAAAAAGAAGCCGAAAGAAGGTTAGAGGCTGAAAGGGAAATTAAGAAGTTACAATTTGAAGCTGAGGCTGAGACTAAGAGGTTGCAAGCTGAGGCTGAGACTAAGAGGTTGCAGATTGAGGCTGAGGCTAAGAAATTGGAAGCAGAAGAAAGAAGATTGGCTGCAGAAAGGGAAGACAGATTAGCTGCAGAGAGGGAAGCAGAAAAGGAGGAGAAGAGATTACAAAGGGAACATGAGTTACGACTAAGGGAGTTTGAGTTTCAAGGCCATGCTCCTGAAAATGGTGCCAGTCCCTTTGCCTCTGATGCTACGGTTACTCAGGGAGCCTCAATCTCAGCTATGAACTTTCATTTAGATCACTTTGTTGAGAAAGACGATGATATTGAGAGCTATATAAATAGGTACGAACTATTAGCTACCACGTATGGGTTAGAGAGAGAAAGGTGAGCTTAAAGTTATCTCAGGGACTTCGTGGGGCAGCTTATGAAGTTTTTGCAAAAATGAGCAGAGGTGATCAGGAAAATTATGACATGCTAAAGCAGGCTCTTTTGTTAAGGTATGAAAAGAATGCAGAGTTTTACAGGAAAAAATTTAGGAATGCTAAACTACTGTCAGGTGAAACCTATCACCAGTTCTCTGCACGAATAGAGACATACTTGGAGAAATGGACTTCTCTGGGGAAAACCCAAGATCTTAAGGAAATGGTCCTTATAGAGCAACTAAGAGAGTCCATGGCTCCAGACCTGAGAAAGTTTCTCATGGAACAAGGTGCAGAGAGGCTGGGTGAGTTGCTAAATGTTGCTGAAAGGTATCAAGCAGCTCAAGCAGAGGTAACAGGTAATAAAAAGAAACAGGTGGATAACTTTAGGGCACCACAGAACTTTAATAAATTTGATCCTAGGGATCAAAATAAAGGTAAGCACCAATTTGATAGGCCACGGGATGACAATAAAAATAAATTCCCACAATTCGATGAAAGGAAATATGATGAAAGAAAATCTTTCAACCAAGGAAAAAGGTGGTGTAAGAATTGTCAGATGGACAATCATGACACTGACCGTTGCAGAAGGAAACCTGTGTATATGGCAACCCTTCAGGTCAGGTCGACCTCAAGACAGGAGGAGGATATTATGTTAGATACCACTCCAGAAGAGATGAGGAAGGCACAGGCTGGGGATAAAACACTCAAGCCTTGTTTCAGAAAATTGTCAACTTGTCATACAACTCCAGGCAAGGGAGATTTTTACATGAAAAACAAGTTGATGTATAGGAAGACTGGAGCTAGATCCAATGGTCACGGACAGCTGGTTCTTCCAAAAAGATATAGGACAGAATTAATAAGGAGCCTACATGTGAAACCAGATGGGGACCATGAGAAGATAGGTACCATCATTCAAAAGGTGGCTCACAATTATTATTGGCCCAAAGCAAGATGGGACATTGAGAATTTTGTAGAAAGGTGTAGTATAGCACATGAGGGAACACCCACAAGTGGGAACATGGATCAGGACCTGGACACGCCATGGGGCAAAATCAGGCCTGACAATAAAAGGAAAAATAAATTTGATAAAGTGGACCAAATGGAATGGGAAGCCCCTTTTCACGGACAAGCTTCACTTAACTGTTTTACAATGGCCACTATGCGGAGAGTGCAAAAAGATGTCTTACCCCAGGATAAGCCGAAAATCCCTCAATCGGACTTAAACAAACTGGAGGAAGAAGATGTAGAGAGGAAATCTCTCATCAAGAATTTTAAGTGGGGAGACAGCCCCAAAAGAAAAATTGGTAGCGGTCGTTTTGTGAATGATAATTCTGGGAGGAAAAATCATCACTATAAAGCTTCAAGTGGAAGAGACCATACCGGTGCATGGACAAATAGGTCCACACAATTAAAGGTCCATATGTAGCTTTGTTAAGAACGTGGACTGATGAAAAGGCAGAGGAAAACATTACATCTTCATACCAATATGTGAATGAGCTGACCACTCGGTTAAAAACTGGCTGGAAACTTGCCAATGAAAATTTGAAACAAGCCAGGAAGAAACATGCTGCCTATTATAACAGGAAGGCGAAAGACAGAAATTTGGCTGTGGGAGAGAAGGTACTGCTTCTTTTGCCGGGAGTCAGAATAAGTTACAAATTGGATGGCAGGGTCCATATACAGTTCTAGAGAAGGTGTCTAGAACAAATTATAAGATAGATAAGAAGGGGAAAGAAAAAATCTATCATGTGAATCTTCTGAAGAAATATTTGGAAAGAGAACATCAGGAAGAGACACACTTGTTGACCTTGTCCATCGCCATGGAGATGAAAAAGGAACCACTTTCATCATTTGAATATCCATTACACCCCTGTGAGACAGCAGCACAGGTGAAAATCAGTACACATTTAACGAAAACTCAGAAAGAGAGAGTGCAACAGGTTCTAAATAATCATGCAGAGGTGTTAACAGACCGACCAGGGCATACAAACCTATTGGAATATGATATGAAATTAATAGACTCCACACCTGTCTGTATGAAACCATATTCGATTCCGTTTGCTAAGGAAAAAGCTTTGAAGGAAGAGATAGACTATCTGTTGAAGGAAGGAATTATTTCGCACAGTGAGTCTTCGTATAGTTCCGGTGTTGTACTTTTAAGGAAGCCCTCTGGAGAACATAGACTCTGTATAGATTACAGGAGACTGAATGCTATTACAGAAGGACAGGTGGATCCATTGCCGGATACAAATCAGCTGTTTGCCAGACTAAATAAAGCTAAATATTTCTCAAAAGTGGATCTGAGTAAAGGATACTATCAGATTCCAGTAAAGCCTGAGGTTAGACCATACCTAGCTTTTAGTACCTCAGAAGGACACTATGAGTTTAATAGATTGCCATTTGGATTGAAGAATGCGCCTAGTGTCTTCTCTAGAATGATGAGAAAATTATTGGATCCTCTGAATAATCCCTGTATAACAAATTTTATGGATGATATCCTTATAGCAACAGAAACATTTGAGGAACACATTGACTCTCTGAACATGCTGTTTGATCGACTTAGGGAGGCAAATTTAACAGCCCGACCAACCAAATGTTGCGTTGGATGTAAAGAATTGGAATTTTTGGGACACACAGTTTATCAGGGAAACATGACCCCTGACCCAAAGAATTTAGAGAAACTACAGAAAGCCCCGAGACCACAAACCAAGAAGGACGTGAGATCCTTTGTCTCATTATGTGGTTTCTACCAGAAGTATATCAAAAACTTTAATTCCATATGTGCACCTTTAACGGAATTGACACGTAAAGGACTTCCAGATCGCATTACATGGACACCACAATGTGAAATGACTTACCAAGAATTGAAGGAAAAGCTCACAAGTAAACCCATTTTGAAATTACCTGACTTAAGTCAAGAATTCATAGTAAGGACGGATGCAAGTAATATTGGGCTAGGTGCAACTTTACTACAGAAATCAGATGCATTGGATGGGGAATTAAGCCCAGTGGCATATGCTAGCAGAAAGTTGAATAAAGCTGAAATCAACTACTCAACTAGCGAAAAAGAATGTCTTGCAGTAATATGGGCAATAAAGAAATTCAATATTTATCTATATGGGAAGGCATTTAAGTTGCAAACTGACCACAAACCTTTATCGTTTTTAGCACAGGCTAAGCATGAGAACTCTAGGTTACTCCGATGGTCTTTGCTTCTGGCTCCATATAATTTTAGCATTGAATATATATCTGGAAAAACCAATCTGGGAGCGGATTTTTTAAGCCGCCATCCGTGTGATGAGAATCACCGTAAACCCCAGAAATAATAATAAATTTCTATATGTGTATATGGAATAAAGGACTGACATATAATGTCTGTTTTAAGAGGGGAGGTGTCATGAAATATTCTAATCCACATATATAAATTATTAGGTAAATATGAAGCCTAACAAATAAAATTAATAAAGAGAAGAGCAATGGTAAAATGACAGTGCTGTCACAAAGAATGTACTCGAAATCCCCCTTGTTTTCTGCTTCGTCTGCAAATTGTAACGCTTTCACGTTGATAGTAAAGCTTACTGTATTATTACCCGCCTTCTTCAATGAAACGTGTGCTGTATTTCTTGGAAAAGCATTGAGACGTACTGCGTAATGACCTAAATTAACCCTAACATTAATTATACTGCGTTACCAAAACGAACGAACAGATGGACAAAAGGATAAAAAGAGAAGGGAGAGGCAAAAAGCCGAACACTAAACACGCTTCGCGCGATACGCAAATGCTGCCATCACGCGTGTAAGTCTACATGCACTAATTTTTTTTCAGACGGACAGTGATAAAATACACTACCCTTTCCCAGAGTTAGGTTTATAAATCATAACAGACTCTTATTAGAAAAGATAACAATAGATGGGTTTACGTTTGAACACATAACAGTACCCAGACAGCACATCTTCCAAACAGGAGGTAGAAGAAATTGCATATTTTGAACGCAGCCACGTAGCTCCTTTAAATTAGTATTATTGGGTTCCTTAGGGCTTGCTGACAAATAATATGTAAAACGTTACGCCAATAGTCCAGGAATTAATAAATTATACCCAAAATAAAATATTGGGGGTGCCTGACAGCATAAAATCATTTCTGCTCATAAAATTTTTTTTTATAACGTGTTTGAAAAAACCTTACGTTACATAAATAGCCTACCATGTAAACTCCAAATTGATTGGAGCGCAACAAATGAAAGCCTAACCACGATTGGTCGGGTTATAAATACTATCTTGGTTGTTAGGGGAGACGGGAAAAGATAACATTTTTTCAAACACTTGTCGAAACGTGGCTCATTGGCCAGTCTCGCTGATATACACACTTGGGAGCGTTAGTTCGAGACCACTAATTCAAATAAGCTTGATAAAGCGACAGTACGTTGAAGCCAGCTCACATTTTTGCTAAAATAAAAGCCTGGAACATAGGCAGAACGGAATTTGTGCCAGTTTGTGCCAGAATTCATTGCTAATCAACGTATCTGTGTTTATTTCCATGAAATTGTGGGACAGTGGTCTTGATGGTAGTGAGCAGCATCTGGTCAGAGATTTGCTGAATCCAGAGTCGGACAGCATACTCCTTGGTCTTTTTAGCTATCAGTGAGGTGTCTCCTGAGCCCAGAGGAGAATTCGAGCAGAGGAGTCCTTTCCTGCCGCCATCACGCCAGATAAGCGAATTGGCCAGCTGAGCTCAACATTATGTCCCCTCATCTTGAAATAACTTTATAAAAATACCATTCAGAGGGGAATTTACTTGTCTTAAAATCAGGAACTGTGAACATCTCCAATAATAGTCCCTAAAGACAAACTATTGAAGTCATGATGACCAATACCAACAGAGCTTGAACAAAACAAAACCAGTATTACCTCATTTTACTACTACAAAACTGACACACATAGAACATTTGTAATAAAATATGTCACTACAATATTCATATTAAATACATTCTGTACATAACTTGTAATTTAAATTGATTGTGATTCCTGGTTCCCTTGTAGTTGAATCAGGACACATATTCATTCATGCTAGTAATGAATACATATTGTTATTTGAACCGTTACGAGTGACTTCTTTAAGCTATTCTCATAGAGTGTTATATGTATGTGAGTGTCACAGTGTTGTTAAGAGTAGTGGATTAAATTAAATTGTTTATCTGTCTGTTGTTGTGACTTACACTTCACCATACTCATACCCTAGACACATAACGTAGCATCACACTATTCCAGAATAATTCTGACTGAGATAAGAGATATGTGGTAGCAAGTAAGGTTATCTATAATACACTACTTTTAATAGATATAGATACCTTCACAGCTGATCTCAGTCAGTACACTAAGTCCCCTATAAATATTTATAACATCCCACTTCACCACAGGGGCATATACCTGTATGATGGAGATGTTTTTGGATGTGCTGCAATACGTATGGTGATAATCCTGCTATTTATTGGGGTGCAGCTGATGACAGAGTTCAATCTATCTTTATGTACAATAAAACCTACTCCATGCTGATGTTTGGACTCATCTACACTAAGCCAAATTTTGTGACCATCATCCGTAATTGATTCATCTAATCCTGTCCATGTAACTTCTGCTAGGCCCACGAGTATCTAACAAGTTCATGTGTTAGTTCTCTGACTTTTCCATACACATGTAGCGTGCGTACATTCCAAGTTCCAACAACAAAACTTTCTCTAGGAAGTTTCAAAACAGGTGTTTGTACCCCATTCGCTGACTTATCACTCTTTTATTAGGTGCTGTCAATTATCACACTTTTCTTTCTTTCTTTCTTTCTTTCTTTCTTTCTTTATTTTTCTGCTAAGTAGCAGATATTTGATTTTATCAAATCACCCTGTAGGTGATAAATATCACATTTGCAAGGAGTGCTACCCAGATTTGTGGTTATAGGCGCGGCAGATTAACACGTACATCGGTCAGCGCTATCGGCTTAAATCTTTGATAAGACACGGAGTTTGCGTACTCATACGACAGATAACGAGATTACTGTCTGTGTGACACCCGTGGGCAGACAAGTGTGATATAATCGTTTCCGGTCACTTGGTTAAAAGTAATCATGGATTTATTACATTTTAGACAATATGAGTCTACAAATGTGTTTGTGAGAGTGTATGCAAGACATCATATTACCATATATGGGAGACGTGACCTTTTGCAAAATTTTTCCATGTAGGAAATATTTTGAAAGTGCCACACCCGACATGTTTGAAATGATTGGATCTTTCTGATTAGATTCATAACAACATTGAGGGGGAATATAGGCTGACCATTTCGCAGTTTTATCTCACTGTGAATTTCAAGCTCGCCAAGACCTCAGACCTCGCCAGAGTGAAGAATAGATTCATAATTCCTATTTGTTAACCGGACCTTTTATTGGAGAACCAGATAAGACTTACAAAGCACAGAAAATCTCTTTCAAATTTTAATAAGGAACACCAGGACTAAGAAACTGAAAAAAACACGGAATCAGAAGGGGCAATCTATTGTAAAATTAAAGACATCCCAGATGCGTGTAAGAGAACAATTCGTCTCTTTTATTCATCTTCTTCTTCTTCGTTCACCCTCAAATGTCAACTTGAATAAGTTCAAAGAAAGCAGTGGTCAGCCTGAGGCTGTTGATATTTCCGTAGATTTTCTCCAGGAATGGTACTGGTGATGGCCATATGCGTTTTCTCTGTTCCTCATATGTTGGGCACCTTTGAAGCAGATGTTCGGCAGTCATTTTATCGGTGCCACAGTCACACTCATCAGTAGTTCCTGTCTTTAATTTGTTGAATAGATAGTACCTCAATCTGTTATGACCTGTGCGAAGTCTGAAGATTACCACTTGTTCACTTCTGCTGAGCTGGTAATATGGATCATTTTGTGTGTGGCCTGGATGCTCTTCTTCCCACTTGTGCCTGTACCTGCGCTTGATAAAACTCTTGGACTCCTCATAGGTTATATTTGTGTCAAGTTGAGGAAGTTTTCCCCCTTCCTTTGCCAAGCTGTCAGTCTCTTCATTTCCCGGGATGTTGCAGTGAGAAGGGATCCACTGTATCACGACTCTTTTGTATTGCTAACATAGTCTGTGAAGTGTTACTCTTAGGTCATCCAGTTCAGCATTACTTTGACTTTTCAGCGTTGCAATCACTGACAGCGCATCTGAGAAGATAGCTACTGGTCTCTCTGAGCTTTCTTTTGTCATTAGAATTTCTGATGCAGTTTTTAAGGCCTCTGCTCTGAAGTTACTTGAAAATGTCCCTGTTGCGACTGCTATCTTTTTTGTGTGCCTGTGGTGAAGTGGGATGTTATAAATATTTATAGGGGACTTAGTGTACTGACTGAGATCAGCTGTGAAGGTATCTATATCTAATAAGAGTAGTGTATTATAGATAACCTTACTTGCTGCCACATATATATATATCTCAGTCAGAATTATTCTGGAATAGTGTGATGACTACGTTGTATGTCTAGGGTATGTGTATGATGAAGTGTAAGTCATAACAACAACAGACAGATAAACAATTTAATTTATTCCACCACACTTGACAACACTGTGACACTCACATACATAAAACACTCTACAAGGATATCTTAAAGGAGTCACTGATAACTTTTCAAATAACAATATGTATTCATTTCTGTCATGAATGAATATGTGTCCTGATTCAAATACAAAGGGAACCAGGAATCACAATCAATTTTACTTACAAGTTATATGTACAGAATTTATCAATATGAATATTGTAGTGACATATATTATTAAAAGTATCCTATGTGTGTCAGTTGTGTAGTAGTAATATGAGGTAATACTGGTTTTGTTTTGTTCAAGCTCTGTTGGTATTTGTCATCATGACTTCAATAGTTTGTCTTTATTGGAACTAGTATTGGAGATGCTCTCAGTTCCTGATATTAAAACAATTTACTTCCCCTCTTAAGTTTATGTTACAATGTTATTTTAAGATGGGGGTACATAATTTTGAGCTCAGCTGGCCACATCAGCTTATCTTGCGTGATGGCGGCAGGAAAGGACTCCTCTGCTCGATTTCTCCCCTGTGCTCTGGAGACCCTTCACTGATAGCTAAATGGACCAAGGAGTATGCTGTCCGACTCTGGATTCAGCAAAGCTCTGACCAGGTGCTGCTCAATACCATCAAGACCACGGTCCCTGAAAACAAGAAGGATGTACCTTCTACGTCATAACTAATTTATACTCTCTTTTTACATTGAGCACAATACATCACAAACATTGAGTTCAGAGCGTTAGGCCAACTGTCAGCTTCATCTGAAATACTTTATACCAGTATTAACCTCCTTAATGGTTACTACGCCTCTGCACTTCCAGCATTATTTCTTTCTAGTCAATCATCTAGGTGTCAGTGTACTGTTTGGCCGTTCCATGCCGTTTTACTTTCCTCCGACACCTTCTGTTCAGGCTGGAGCATTATAGGCTTTACATCATGTTTGCTACTGAACTACACATATATACAGGCATAAATTAACAATTCACATTCAATTTTCATTAAAAGATACTGAATGTTTCAAGCTTACCACAATTCATAGAATAAACACAGATACGTTGACTAGCAATGAATTCTGGCACAAATTCCCATCTGCTTATGTTCCAGGCTTTATTTAGCAAAAATATGAGCTGGCTTCAACGCACTGTTGCTTTATCAAGCTTATTTGAACTAGTGGTCTCGAACTAACGCTCCTAAGTGATTATATCAGCGAGTCTGGCCAATGGAGCCACGTTTCGACAAGTGTTTGAAAAAATTTTAACTTCCTACGTCTCCCCTAACAACCAAGGATAGCATTTATAGCCCGACTAATCGTGTTTAGCCTTACATATCATTCCAGCCAATCAGTTCAAATGTAACTTGTGGCCCATTTCCCGTACAATGGTGGTGTAAAAAAAAATCTACCACTGAGCGATTCTGATTTTGGGTGTTGTCTGACAGCACCATCATTTTATTTTGGCTATAACTTGTTAATTCCTAGACTATTTGCATAACGTTGTACATATTCTTTGTCAGCAAACCCTAAGGAACCCAAATATATATATTTAATAGAGCTAAAATGCTGCGTTCAAAATATGCAATTCCTTCTACCTCCCGTTTCGAAGATGTGCTGTCTGGGTACTGTAATGTTTTCAAACGTAAACCCATCTATTGTCATCTTTCTAATAAGAGTTTTTCAGGATTTAAAAACCTAACTCTGGGAAGGTTAGTGTTTTTTATCACTGTCCGTCCGAAAAAGTTAGTGCATGTGGCCTTACACGCGTGATAGTAGTAATTGTGTATCGCGCGACGCGTGTTTTGTGTTGCACGTGTTCGGCTTTATGCCTCTCCCTTCTCTCTATCCTGCTTTATCTGTCTTTTAGTTACGCTGTGTATAAAATGGAATGAATGAAATATTAAAATTAGGTCATTGTTCAGCTTGCGTATCTCAAATGTTTTTCCAAGAAATACAGCACACGTTTCATTGAAGAAAGCGGGTAATAATATAGTAGGCTTTTACTATCAACGTGAAAGCGTTACAATTTGCAGACGAAGCATAAAACAAAGGGGATTTCGAGTACATTCATTGTGACAGCACTGTTATTTTACCATTGCTCTTTTCTTTATTAGAATTTATTTGTTAGGCTTTATATTTACCTGATAATTTATATATGTGGATTAGAATATTTCACGACACCTCCCCTCTTAAAACAGACATTCCATGTCAGTCCTTTATTCTATATACACACGTAGATAAATGTAAGTCAACTTGACTTTACTCTGCTGTGGTGCTATCATGGTTTTATGTAGTTGGGTCCATTCAGAGTAGGCACTACTCATGAAATCTGCCTCAGACTTCTACAACCAATAATATATTTCGGTTATGTTACTGAACAGCCGCAAGTGTGAGTGCTTGTCTTAATGCTGCTTCGCAACCCGTATTCACCATTTCTCTTCTCTGAGTCTGCGCAATGACATGTCCAGAGAACATTATATTTCCCTCAAAATGTACGTTATGAGGAGATAACATATACCTGGTGATAGCAGAGTTTTCGTAGTGGATCCCATAATCTTCTTATTATCCTGTATGAAACATTCGGAATATCCTCAATCAAAGAGGCAACTCAGGGATTCATTACGTTCCTCCGAAATGTTTACATCCAACAATTTTTCTCATCATTCTAGAGAAGACACTAGGCGCATTCTTCAATCCAAATGGCAATCTATTAAACTCATAGTGTCCTTCTGAGGTACTAAAAGCTAGGTATGGTCTAACCTCAGGCTTTACTGGAATCTGATAGTATCCTTTACTCAGATCCACTTTTGAGAAATATTTAGCTTTATTTAGTCTGGCAAACAGCTGATTTGTATCCGGCAATGGATCCACCTGTCCTTCTGTAATAGCATTCAGTCTCCTGTAATCTATACAGAGTCTATGTTCTCCAGAGGGCTTCCTTAAGAGTACAACACCGGAACTATATGAGGATTCACTGTGTGAAATAATTCCCTCCTTCAATAGATAGTCTATCTCTTCCTTCAAAGCTTTCTCCTTAGCAAACGGAATCGAATATGGTTTCATACAGACAGGTGTGGGGTCTATCAGTTTCATATCATATTCCAATAGGTTTGTATGCCCTGGTCGGTCTGTTAACACCTCTGCATGATTATTTAGAACCTGTTGCACTCTCTCTTTCTGAGTTTTCGTTAAATGTGTACTGATTTTCACCTGTGCTGCTGTCTCACAGGGGTGTAATGGATATTCAAATGATGAAAGTGGTTCCTTTTTCATCTCCATGGCGATGGACAAGGTCAACAAGTGTGTCTCTTCCTGATGTTCTCTTTCCAAATATTTCTTCAGGAGATTCACATGATAGATTTTTTCTTTCCCCTTCTTATCTATCTTATAATTTGTTCTAGACACCTTCTCTAAAACTGTATATGGACCCTGCCATCCAATTTGTAACTTATTCTGACTCCCGGGCAAAAGAAGCAGTACTTTCTCTCCCACAGCCAAATTTCTGTCTTTCGCCTTCCTGTTATAATAGGCAGCATGTTTCTTCCTGGCTTGTTTCAAATTTTCATTGGCAAGTTTCCAGCCAGTTTTTAAACGAGTGGTCAGCTCATTCACATATTGGTATGAAGATGTAATGTTTTCCTCTGCCTTTTCATCAGTCCACGTTCTTAACAAAGCTACATATGGACCTTTAATTGTGTGGACCTATTTGTCCATGCACCGGTATGGTCTCTTCCACTCGAAGCTTTATAGTGATGATTTTTCCTCCCAGAATTATCATTCACAAAACGACCGCTACCAATTTTTCTTTTGGGGCTTTCTCCCCACTTAAAATTCTTGATGAGAGATTTCCTCTCTACATCCTCTTCCTCCAGTTTGTTTAAGTCCGATTGAGGGATTTGTCGGCTTATCCTGGGGTAAGACATCTTTTTGCACTCTCCGCATAGTGGCCATTGTAAAACAGTTAAGTGAAGCTTGTCCGTGAAAAGGGGCTTCCCATTCCATTTGGTCCACTTTATCAAATCTATATTTCTTTTTATTATCAGGCCTAATTTTGCCCCGTGGCGTGTCCAGGTCCTGATCCATGTTCCCACTTGTGGGTGTTCCCTCATGTGCTATGCTACACCTTTCTACAAAATTCTCAATGTCCCATCTTGCTTTGGGCCAATAATAATTGTGAGCCACCTTTTGAATGATGGTACCTATCTTCTCATGGTCCCCATCTGGTTTCACATGTAGGCTCCTTATTAAGTCTGCCCTATATCTTTTAGGAAGTACCAGCTGTCCCTGACCTTTGGATCTAGCTCCAGTCTTCCTATACATCAACTTGTTTTTCATGTAAAAATCTCCCTTGCCTGGAGTTGTATGACAAGTTGACAATTTTCTGAAACAAGGCTTGAGTGTTTTATCCCCAGCCTGTGCCTTCCTCATCTCTTCTGGAGTGGTATCCAACATAATATCCTCCTCCTGTCTTGAGGTCGACCTGACCTGAAGGGTTGCCATATACACAGGTTTCCTTCTGCAACGGTCAGTGTCATGATTGTCCATCTGACAATTTTTACACCACCTTTTTCCTTGGTTGAAAGATTTTCTTTCATCATATTTCCTTTCATCGAATTGTGGGAATTTATTTTTATTTTCATACCGTGGCCTATCAAACTGGTGCTTACCTTTGTTTTGATCCCTAGGATCAAATTTATTAAAGTTCTGTGGTGCCCTAAAGTTATCCACTTGTTTCTTTTTATTACCTGTTACCTCTGCTTGAGCTGCTTGATACCTTTCAGCAACATTTAGCAACTCACCCAGCCTCTCTGCACCTTGTTCCATGAGAAACTTTCTCAGGTCTGGAGCCATGGACTCTCTTAGCTGCTCTATAAGGACCATTTCCTTAAGATCTTGGGTTTTCCCCAGAGAAGTCCATTTCTCCAAGTATGTCTCTATTCGTGCAGAGAACTGGTGATAGGTTTCACCTGACAGTAGTTTAGCATTCCTAAATTTTTTCCTATAAAATTCTGCATTCTTTTCATATCTTAACAAAAGAGCCTGCTTTAGCATGTCATAATTTTCCTGATCACCTCTGCTCATTTTTGCAAAAACTTCATAAGCTGCCCCACGAAGTCCTTGAGATAACTTTAAGCTCCACCTTTCTCTCTCTAACCCATACGTGGTAGCTAATAGTTCATACCTATTTAGATAGCTCTCTATATCATCGTCTTTCTCAACAAAATGATCTAAATGAAAATTCATAGCTGAGGTTGAGGCTCCTTGGCTAGCAGTGGCATCAGAGGCAAAGGGACTGGCACCATTTTCAGGAGCATGGCCTTGAAACTCAAACTCCCTTAGTCGTAACTCATGTTCCCTTTGTAATCTTTTATCTTCTGCTTCCCTTTCTGCAGCTAATTTCTTCTCTTCCCTTTCTGCAGCTAATTTCTTCTCTTCCCTTTCTGCAGCTAATTTCTTCTCTTCTGCTTCCCTTTCTGCAGCCAATCTTTTGTCTTCTCTTTCTGCTTCCAATTTCTTAGCCTCAGCCTCAATCTGCAACCTCTTAGTCTCAGCCTCAGCCTCAAATTGTAACTTCTTAATTTCCCTTTCAGCCTCTAACTTTCTTTCGGCTTCAAACCTTCTTTCTTCGCGTTCAATAAATTTGTCACATTCCGTAGTGACATAGGCAACCATAACTTGCCCATCTAATCCTAACTCTTTTGCAGTCTGAACAGCAGCAGATCGAAATTTGGCCAGGTCCGCCATTGTCTATCAGGTAAATTTATACAATGTCTAACCAACAATTCAATCTCTACATATATATCTAATGGACAACACAGGCACCGTGAGCTCAACCTTATTTAATTCCACCCAAGGATACCTTTTAATTCTTATATTCCCTGAAGTGAATTACCCCCAATATTTTTTAATAGGGAAAGATTCAAAATCCCAAGAGCGAGCCCCCAATATATGTGGTGAAGTGGGATGTTATAAATATTTATAGGGGACTTAGTGTACTGACTGAGATCAGCTGTGAAGGTATCTATATCTAATAAGAGTAGTGTATTATAGATAACCTTACTTGCTGCCACATATATATATATCTCAGTCAGAATTATTCTGGAATAGTGTGATGACTACGTTGTATGTCTAGGGTATGTGTATGATGAAGTGTAAGTCATAACAACAACAGACAGATAAACAATTTAATTTATTCCACCACACTTGACAACACTGTGACACTCACATACATAAAACACTCTACAAGGATATCTTAAAGGAGTCACTGATAACTTTTCAAATAACAATATGTATTCATTTCTGTCATGAATGAATATGTGTCCTGATTCAAATACAAAGGGAACCAGGAATCACAATCAATTTTACTTACAAGTTATATGTACAGAATTTATCAATATGAATATTGTAGTGACATATATTATTAAAAGTATCCTATGTGTGTCAGTTGTGTAGTAGTAATATGAGGTAATACTGGTTTTGTTTTGTTCAAGCTCTGTTGGTATTTGTCATCATGACTTCAATAGTTTGTCTTTATTGGAACTAGTATTGGAGATGTTCTCAGTTCCTGATATTAAAACAATTTACTTCCCCTCTTAAGTTTATGTTACAATGTTATTTTAAGATGGGGGTACATAATTTTGAGCTCAGCTGGCCACATCAGCTTATCTTGCGTGATGGCGGCAGGAAAAGACTCCTCTGCTCGATTTCTCCCCTGTGCTCTGGAGACACCTCACTGATAGCTAAATGGACCAAGGAGTATGCTGTCCGACTCTGGATTCAGCAAAGCTCTGACCAGGTGCTGCTCAATACCATCAAGACCACGGTCCCTGAAAACAAGAAGGATGTACCTTCTACTTCATAACTAATTTATACTCTCTTTTTACACTGAGCACAATACATCACAAACATTGAGTTCAGAGCGTTAGGCCAACTGTCAGCTTCATCTGAAATACTTTATACCAGTATTAACCTCCTTAATGGTTACTACGCCTCTGCACTTCCAGCATTATTTCTTTCTAGTCAATCATCTAGGTGTCAGTGTACTGTTTGGCCATTCCATGCCGTTTTACTTTCCTCCGACACCTTCTGTTCAGGCTGGAGCATTATAGGCTTTACATCATGTTTGCTACTGAACTACACATATATACAGGCATAAATTAACAATTCACATTCAATTTTCATTAAAAGATACTGAATGTTTCAAGCTTACCACAATTCATGGAAACAAACACAGATACGTTGATTAGCAATGAATTCTGGCACAAATACTGGCACAAATTCCCATCTGCTTATGTTCCAGGCTTTTATTTAGCAAAAATATGAGCTGGATTCAACGCACTGTTGCTTTATCAAGCTTATTTGAACTAGTGGTCTCGAACTAACGCTCCTAAGTGAGTATATCAGCGAGTCTGGCCAATGGAGCCACGTTTCGACAAGTGTTTGAAAAAATTTTAACTTCCTACGTCTCCCCTAACAACCAAAGATAGCATTTATAGCCCGACTAATCGTGTTTAGCCTTACATATCATTCCAGCCAATCAGTTCAAATGTAACTTGTGGCCCATTTCCCGTACAATGGTGGTGTAAAAAAAATCTACCACTGAGCGATTCTGATTTTGGGTGTTGTCTGACAGCACCATCATTTTATTTTGGCTATAACTTGTTAATTCCTAGACTATTTGCATAACGTTGTACATATTCTTTGTCAGCAAACCCTAAGGAACCCAAATATATATATTTAATAGAGCTAAAATGCTGCGTTCAAAATATGCAATTCCTTCTACCTCCTGTTTCGAAGATGTGCTGTCTGGGTACTGTAATGTTTTCAAACGTAAACCCATCTATTGTCATCTTTCTAATAAGAGTTTTTCAGGATTTAAAAACCTAACTCTGGGAAGGTTAGTGTTTTTATCACTGTCCGTCCGAAAAAGTTAGTGCATGTGGCCTTACACGCGTGATAGTAGTAATTGTGTATCGCGCGACGCGTGTTTTGTGTTGCACGTGTTCGGCTTTATGCCTCTCCCTTCTCTCTATCCTGCTTTATCTGTCTTTTAGTTACGCTGTGTATAAAATGGAATGAATGAAATATTAAAATTAGGTCATTGTTCAGCTTGCGTATCTCAAATGTTTTTCCAAGAAATACAGCACACGTTTCATTGAAGAAAGCGGGTAATAATATAGTAGGCTTTTACTATCAACGTGAAAGCGTTACAATTTGCAGACGAAGCATAAAACAAAGGGGATTTCGAGTACATTCATTGTGACAGCACTGTTATTTTACCATTGCTCTTTTCTTTATTAGAATTTATTTGTTAGGCTTTATATTTACCTGATAATTTATATATGTGGATTAGAATATTTCACGACAGTGCCATTGCTTAAGCTCAGGAAGACTCCTCCACCCCCATCTTCTGTTGCATTATTTGCTGATCCATCTGTGTATGCATGGATCCAGGTGTTGCTTGGGTAATGTTTCTCGATATATTTTGTGGTTAGGACTCTCCTTTCTGTTTCATTTTGGCTGTTCTTTCTCTCAATACCAGGAACGTTTTCTATCATTTCAGGGAAGCACTGTTGTTTCCAAATTGGTAGCTTGTGTGCAGTACATATTGGCGTAGCTGTTGATATTGCGTTTATGGGGTCTGCTCTCATCTTTGTTTTGACTGTCTCTACAAAGTTTCTTCGCTTCAGTCTTCCCCTTCCAAGTCCATTTATTCTCTGGTGCATTGGGTGGTCTATCAGCCTCCTGAATTTCTCGGCTTGTTGCTGGGCTCTGCTATCTCTTCTATCTTCCATAGGCTGGAGGTGGATAATCTTTTCCTACTCTTTTATGGGTGTTGACTTCATGCCCATTGTTATGATTCTCATTGCTTGGTTTTCATTCATTCATAATCCTCCACTCCCAAAGGAGCATAGGCCTTCAACAAACACATGCCAAGCCCTCCTGTCACGTGCCATCATCTCAAGTTCCTTCCACGTTCTCCTTATCATTTTCATCTCTGTTTCCAGCTCTCTTCTCCATGTGCTTCTTGGTCTACCTCTGCCTCTCTTGCCCTGGAGGTTACAGAACAAGGACTGCCTTGTAATGCTATCTACAGGTTTCCTCAGTGTGTATCCTATCCATCGCCATCGTCTTCTTCTCATCTCTTGTTTCACTGGAACTTGTCTAGTTCTTGTCATCTGTTCCACGTTGGTAACCTTGTCATACCATTTTAATCCCTCTATTCTACGCAAGCACCCATTTATGAAAGTCTGTAGCTTTTTGTCTTTGTTGTTCTCCATGTCTCAGAGCCATACAATAAGACTGACTTCACATTTAAGTTGAAGATTCTTATTTTCGTGTTGGATCCGATTTCTCTTGATCTCCATATATTTCCCAATGCAATGAAAGCTCCTCTTGCTTTTTGTATTCTTATTTTGATATCACTGTCTGTCCCCCCAACTGTGTCTATATTGCTGCCAAAATATGTGTACGATTCTACATCTTGTATTGGTGCTTCTTTAGGTTCAACCCTGTTTTCATTACCTGCATTTATTCTCATTATCTTTGTCTTTTCCCTGTGTATTTTCAGACCCAATTGCTGTGACCTCTCATCGAGTGTTTTCAATTTGTCCTGCATCTGATTACGGTTATGGGACAGAAGAGCCAAGTCATTAGCAAAATCCAGATCATCCAACTGCTTAGTCAGAGTCCACTGGATTCCATTTCTGTTGTGTGTTGTTGATGTTCTCATAACCTAGGCTATTGCTAATAAGAAAAGAAATGGAGACAAGAGGCATCCCTGTCGCACTCCTGTTCCTATCCCAAATGGTTCTGTAAGCTGTCCTTTATGAAGAACTCTACATGTCATGTCTTCATATGTTTTCTTTATTAAATTAATGATCTTCATGGGAACTCCATAATGCCTCATCAATTTCCAAAGTGATTCGCTGTCCACACTGTCAAATGCCTTTTCGTAGTCCACAAATCTGATGTATAATGGTGAATTCCATTCCAGACTTTGTTCAACTATTATTCTCAAAGTGGTTATCTGGTCTGTACAGGATCTGTTTTGTCGAAAACCTGCTTGTTCATCTCTCAGTTTCTTGTCTATGGACTCTTTTAATCTCTCAAGGATAATCCTATTTAATACTTTTCCTGGCACTGATAGTAACATTATTCCTCTATAATTTGTGCACTCTTGTAAATTTCCTTTCTTAGGCAACTTAACCAGATATCCTTCCTTCCATTCTGCTGGTATCTCTTCCTTTTCCCAGACTTTACCAAGTAATTTATATAACATCTCTGTAGCCATGTCGACATCTGCTTTGATGGCCTCTGCTGGAATGCCATCAGGTCCAGACGCTTTTCCATCTCTTAGAAGCTTTATGGCTTTCTTTATTTCTTCCTTCGTTGGTCTTTCATCGTTAATTTGTAGCTGTTCTTCTGCTGGCTGGATGTCCGGGGGGTTTTGTGGAGCTGGTCTATTGAGAAGGTCCTCAAAATATTCTGTCCATCTCTTCATCTGCTCTTGTACATAGCTGAGCAGTTTTCCATTCTTGTCTTTTATGAGGCAACTTGTTTGCTTGTATTTCCCTGTCAGCTTCTTTGTGCTGTTACACAGTTCTCTCATATTTCCTTTGGCTGCAGCATCTTCTGCCTCTCTTGCCAACTCCTCAATATACTTCCTCATGTCTCTTTTGATACTTCTTTTAACTTCTTTGTTTACTTCTGTGTACACTTCTTGAGCCTTGGCTTTGGAACTTCTTGTTTTGTATAAATTTTACGTCTTAAAGTTAAGGGTTACGTAAATTATTCACGGTTAAAGGTAGTGGATGTAAATTGTCCACGGTTAAAGGTAGTGGATGTAAATTGTCCACATGTAAACTCGAAGATAAACTAAACTGTCCTTGGTCCACGATTATCTATACTTAAAGTTGAAGATGTGAATAGTCCAATGTTAAAAGTGAAATTAATGCAAATAGTCCATGGTTAAAAGTTAAATTACTGCAACTTGTCCATGGTTAAAAGTTAAATTACTGCAAATTGTCCATGGTTAAAAGTTAAATTACTGCAAATTGTCCTTGGTTAAGAGTTAAATTACTGCAAATTGTCCATGGTTAAAGTTGAAGATAGTATAAGTTATCCGTGTCTAAAGTAGTTTAATAATGTAAATTACCCATCTTTAAAAGTTAGATAGCGTAAATTATATTTATCAATGTTTAAAGGTGAAGCACAAATTAAAAAGATTGAGACTGAATAAAAAAACACACGGAGACGGCCACCAGAGACAGAAATTAAAGGGATAAAGCAGACGTATAAAGACATTTAACGGATGAAACAGACCAGGAAACCATGGCGCTACTTTGATTAATACCTGTGCTTCACCGGGAGCTGAAGAGAAGGAAGATAAACAACTATAAAAGGAGGCCCCCAAGTGATGCGGTGCGATGTTTACCTTCGAACAATTAGGCGTTTGCACTTTTTTGTTCCGGTCGTTGTCAGCGACAGAGTGGGTAAATCGATCGCTCGCTTAGAGCTAATATCGTACATGAGTGAATTATTTGATTTTGTTGTCATGGGACAAAAACAAAAAAAAAAAAAAAAAAAAACGGTTAAATGGCTCTCAAGAATCAGCTGGCGTCAAGAATTCTCACGTGAGCTCTTTAAGTATACCCTTGAGGTTTATACGTGTTTTTCTTCTTCGTCTTCAGCTCTCAAATAACCACATCTATCACTCTTATAAAGCTAGAGGTCCGTTTCAGGCTTCTGTTTTTCGTCGCTATACAGTTTTTCCCTAAACTGGGTTGGAGAAGGCCACACTGCTATCCTGTTCCTCTTGTCGAACAACAACAACAACAAAAAAAGGCTTATAAGTTATGGAGATGAAGAGATTGTGAAGAGAAATATAACTTACCTTCAAAGTGTTGGTCGTCTTAGAAGCCTAGAAACGTTATTCTTGAACACTTTATCGGAAATGTTAACGATTTTTGGGCGTAGAAATTGTTACTTTCGTATAATGTCAGCGTAATTTCTTTTAATGTTGTGTTCATCACAGAGTAGGATTGTTAATATTGCCAGATATTGCAGATTCGTAATTGCTAGCGTTACAGGTGGTAGTATATTAACACGTAAACGTTTATTAACTGTAACATACTGAAGTGATATTTTAAAAATACAACATTTAGTCACTGTAACATACTGAAGTGATAGTAAAAGTATACACCGTTTGGTCAATCTAACATTCTGAAGTTACGTTAACAAGTAAACGTCTAGGCACTTCAAGATTCTGATGTTATGTAATCAAGTACACGATTAGTCCTTGTATCATTCTGAAGTTATATTTAAAAAATACAACATTTAGTCACTGTAACATTCTGGAATTGTATTATCAAGTGTACAACGTTTAGTCACTGTAACATTCTGACATGGGCTGTACACAGACGCCACGTGAAGAAGCTTAACCCCTTCCGTACACGTTTAGTCACTGTATCATTCTGAAGCAATATTAACAAGTATGTTTTTTTTTTCGTAACCAGCGGCACCTGGGATTTCAGCCCTTCGGCCCAATGACATGTCATTGCGAGGCTGGGGAGCCTGTGGACTTTTCTTCCAACCCGGTCAGGAGCTTCGCTCCTTCCCATCCACAGAGGGTTTATCTCAGGAGCAGTTCAGGTTATTCACTAAAAATCCCGGTCGATGACACTTCTTTAAAGGCCCACGCCCGGGCTAGAACCTTGAACACCTGATCGCCAGCGCATTGTGGTAACCATTACACAAGCGCGTCTCCCATATTAACAAGTATACAACGTTTAGTCACAGTCTCATTCTGAAGTTATATTAATTTGTTCATACAAATTCAGAATGTTTCAGTGACTAAATGTTGTATTTCTAATACAAATTCAGAATGTCACAGTGACTAAACATTGCATACTTGTATTTTTTTTTTAATGCAACGTTTAGTCACTGTAATATTATGAAGTTATATTTGACAAATACATCATTTAGTTAGTGTAACATTCTGAAGTTGTGTGTAAAAAATACAACTTTAGTCACTGTAACATTCTGAAGTTATACTAACAAATATACAACATTTAGTCAGTGTAACATTCTGAAGTGATATTAATAAGTATACAATGTTTAGCCACTGTAACATTCGGAAGTTATATTAATAAGTATACAATGTTTAGCCACTGTAACATTCTGAAGTTATATTAACAAGTATAAAACGTTTATTCATTTTAACAATCTGAAGTGATATTAAAAAATACAACGTTTAATCATTGTAACATTCTGATATTATATTTAAAAATTAAACATTTAATTATTGTAACATTCTGAAGTTATATTAACAAGCATTCAACATTTAGTCATTGTAACATTCTGAAGTTACTTAACACGTATACACCGTTTAGTCACTGTAACATTCTGAAGTTGTATTAACAAGTAAACAACGTTTTGTCACTGAAACATTCTGAAGTTGTATTAATAAGCATACAATGTTTAGTCACTGTAACTTTCTGAAGTTATACTAGTAAGTATATACCCTTTAGTTACTGTAACATTCTGAACTTATACTAACAAGTACACGGATAGTCACTCTAACATTCTGACATTATATTATCAAGTTTACGCTTAGTCATTATAACATTCTGAAGTTAACTAGTACACAAACTTTAGTTACTGTAACAGTCTAAAGTTAACTGGTACACAACCTTTAGTTACTTTAACATTCTGAAGTTAACTAGCACAAAACCTTCAGTTACTGTAACATTCTGAACTTATATTATTAAGTACACGGATAGTCACTTTACATTCTGACGTTATATTATCAAGATTACGCTTAGTCATTGTAATATTCTGAAGTTATCTAGTGCACAACCTTTAGTCACTGTAACATTCTGAAGCAAGTATGCAGCTTTTATTCACTGCAACAATCTGAAGGTATAATTCATCTTTTTCTCCGTCCAGGATAACGTGTTTGTATCACCTTTAAGCATAATAATCATTAACCAATATGACAAACAAAAGTTGATGTTTAACCTCATTTACTTACATTTCTTTCTTCCTTAATCATATTTTCATTATTTAATCAATAATTTTAGGACATTTAGTAGAGGGACAAGCATTGTTATTGCAGGAATCTATGATTTAAGTGTTGTGCGCGAATCAGCTGCGCCGCTGGTAGTACGTTCTTTTGCGCGTGTAACATTGTCTCATCTAATTTTTTATGGAAAACAGTTTATTGATGCCGTTAGGGAACCGACGCTTCGTCTTGATGAAAAAAGTTGTGTTTTTTATTAGTCAATCAATAGATAATATGGAAGATAACCTTTCATATTTATTACGTACCACATTTTGTCACTCACGTGAAACAGAGATCATTGACAACTTGTGGCAAACATTTTTTGGAGGTTTTTAGTTCCACACAGAATTGGCAGAATTAGCCCACTTTAAAAATGTCAATTTTGAACCATCTACGTCGGCTGCACTTTTTTCTCTTTTGTTTGTCCCCTTTTCTCAAGAACATGGTAAATCTCGTTCTTCTGAGATGAAGTTAATGTTTTTGTTTTTAAATTAATTTGAAAACTTTGCCGCAAGGAACCTTAAATGTTTACATCTCAGAACATCTGGTATACATGGCTAATTTTTTCATGAGCTGTTGTTATTCATAGCTAATATACTTTGAAGTTATCGTGATTTGACGCTTGACAAGAACCAGCCAAGTGTCAGTAGAACAAGAGATGAGAAGTAGACGATGGCGATGGATAGGACACACATTGAGGAAACCTGTGGACAGCATTACAAAGCAGTCCTTGGTCTGGAACCCTCGGGGTAAGAGAGGAAGAGGTAGACCAAGAAACACACGGAGAAGAGAACTGGAGATGGAAGTGAAAATGATGAGGAAGGCGTGAGAAAGAGCTTGAACTGATGGCACGTGACAGGAGGACTTGGAAAATGTTTGTTGAAGGCCTGTGCTCCATGGCGAGCTAATGGGTATTGAGTGATTGATTAATTCTGTTTTTACCGAACATATGAGATGTACTCTTGACAACAATCGAATTATTTAATAGAAATTCAATGCCCAGATACCACCTGAGTGCTTTATAACGGTGGCAAAAGATAAAGATAATACTAATTACGGTAGCATAGTGGTTAGTGCACTGGCTTCCTAGAGCAGTGGTCTATGGTTCGATCCCCAGATGAGGTGGGATTATGTTTAGGCCACAAACGGCTCCTGGGTCGACCCAGCCCCAAATGGGTACCAGAGCAACTCTGGGAAGGTTAAGGTGGCCGGCGTATGCTGACCACGTCACCACTGGTCAGCCGACGGTCAAGAAAATACGGGCCTAACACCATATTCCCAATATACCTCAATGGGCGTGTAACGGGATCCTAATTACGAATACTGCAACCGGGGAGTAAAGTGTTTGAGACTTTCCTGTACTAGGTGCAGATTTATGGTGATCAGTTCCCTTAACTACTGAAAATAGAATATTACAGAGATACGTAAGAGAAGGGAACTCGATAAAGTCATGACAGGGATAAAGATGAAGTGAAATAGCCTGGAATGGATGGCACAGCACAGGAAGTCTATATGATTTAACTGAAAGTTTATGCTCCATCGGAAGGTCAAGGGTAACGAATGAATTATTATACACGAGATTCTAATTAATCATCTTTCAATATGACCAGGTATTCATGTCATTTAATTCGTTAGTGATTTACATATAATGTGCGAGATTTTGTTACAAAATTATCTCACATGTCGATAAAGAAACAAAAAAATCATATCAGACCATAAATATTTGTATCCTTCTTGTATGTAAACACAGTTAGATATTTATTAATAAGTTCAATCCTGTTTTTAAATAGTTTTTTATCGTTGTTGTTTGTTTGTTTTGTTGCACCTTCTTAAATCGCACATAATTAAGAAGACCCATTGGAAGTTTAAAGTAGTACGTTTACTAGATCGGAACGCACCTTGGTTCGTATGTTACTAACATTTTTTGAAAAGCAGGGAATAAACTCAATAATTAATAATGAATGATATCTAGAGTGACAATGATTTCTCCTAAACATATATTTTGCATAATTAGCATGTGTTTATACAGGGATCTTGAAAAGTCAATCCTTAAATAAAAGATTTTTATTTCCTCACTTGCATTTATTTGATATACGATAAACAAACGTTAAAACAATAAGCAGTAACTACTATTTGACAAAAATGTTTGAATTTTTATTTCCAGAAATATAAATAAAATAAGATAAAACGTAGAATGGTCAATAAATTGACGGTACATGAGAGAGAGAAAAAAATTCCTACCCGCTGTGTTGAAGCGGTTGGATCTCACGGTGAGAGCTCATGTTATTGTGACAAAGCATAATAGCTATTAATTCTCATTCTTATGCCGTGTATTGAAATTAGCTGGATAGAAATGAAGAAATAAAGATTTATAAATAAGAGAATGTCATTTGAATCACCTTGTAGTATACAAAACAGTAACTAAAATAAATAGTCATCAATGATGCCGCAGTAATATGTCATTTTATTTTTTATTTGAACAGAATAGAACTATACTTAAACATATCCAAATGATCGACCCTAGATCATATACCTAGAAAACATATCCGGAAATCTCGATTGATCAGTATGGAGAGCACTCCGAAATCTAGAAGCTCTAATAGGAAAAACAAAATTGTACTGCTGCGATTCAACTTCTCACTCATTCACCAGCGCGTGGGCTTTTTGAGCGATCGTCATGCGCATACAAGTCGGGAAACCGTCAGGTGGCGTCAGTGTACACAACGTGCCTGGGATATTGGCCACAATCCCTCCTTTTTTTTCCCACGGTTACAATAATCATCGTTATTGTTATCATAATCATCGTTATTGTTATCATAATCATCACCCTTGTCATTATGCTTCTTATAGTTATTACTAGGGCTAGGATTTTAATGATTTTGCGTCTTTTTTATGGCTTAACCAAAACGTTGCTCACAAAAAACTTTGCTGATGTAAGAGCCTTTGTTATGGCATTTTGTTTGACTTTTAGCCATTTTTGGACTTTTACAGCTTTATTTATGATTTTCCGGTCATTTTACAGCATTTTTGTTGTTCTTTTTCAAGTCATTATTTTCCATATTTTGGCACTTTCAATTTAAATTGACATTTTTTAGTGCTTCCTTATTGTTTTCTTTTTTTAAAAACAAATTACTTCACTGTGTTCCCCTTGCTGTTTTATCATTTACCCTAAATCCCTGAAATCAAATGTCAATCAATCAATCAATACCCTTTAGCTCCCCAAGGAGCATAGGCCTTCAACAAACACATGCCAAGTCTTCCTGTCCTGTGCCATCCGCTCAAGTTCTGTCCATGTTTTCCTCATCATTTTCACCTCTGTTTTCAGCTCTCTTCTCCGTGTGTTTTTTTGTCTACCTCTGCCTCACTTTCCCTGTGGATTCCAGAACAAGGACCGCCTTGTAATGCTATCAACAGGTTTCCTCAATGTGTGTCCTATCCATCGCCAGCGTCTTCTTCTCAACTCTTGTTCCACTGGCACGTGTCTGGTTCTTGTCATCAATTCCACATTTGTTACTTTGTCATACCATTTTAATCCTTCTATTCTATGCAAGCACCCGTTTATGAAAGTCTGTAGCTTTTTGGTTGTCGTTTTTGTTGTTCTCCATGTCTCAGAGCCATACAATAGGACTGACGTCACATTTGAGTTGAAGATTCTTATTTTTGTGTTGGTCTTGATTTCTCTTGTTCTCCATTTGTTTCCCAATGCAATGAAAGCTCCTCTTGCTTTTTGTATTCTTATGTTGATATCACTGTCTGTCCCTCCAACTTTGTCTATTACTTCCAAGATACGATTCTACATCTTTTAGTGGTGTTTCTTCAAGTTCAACTTTGTTATCATTTCTTGCATTTATTCTCATAATCTTTGTCTTTTCCCTGTGTATTTTCAGGCCCACTTGTTGTGACCTCTCATCGAGAATTTTCATTTTCTCTTGCATCTGATTATGGTTATGGGACAGAAGAGCCAAGTCATCTGCAAAATCCAGATCATCAAGCTGTTTAGACAGATTCCACTGGATTCCATTTCTGTTGTGTGATGTCGATGTTTTCATTACCCAATCTATTGCTAGTAAGAAAAGAAATGGAGACAAGAGGCATCCCTGTCTCTCTCCCGTTCTAATCCTAAACGGTTCTGGAAGTTGTCCTTCATGAAGAACTCTGCATGTCATGTCTTCACAGGTCTTCTTTATTAAGTTAATGATCTTCATGGGAACATAATGCCTCATCAATTTCCAAGCGATTCTCTGTCTACACTGTCAAATGCCTTTTCATAGTCCACGAATCCGATGTATAGCGGTGAATTCCATTCCAGACTTTGTTCAATTATTATTCTCAATGTGGCTATCTGGTCTGTACAGGATCTGTTTTGTCGAAAACCTGCTTGTTCATCTCTCAGTTGCTTGTCTATGGACTCTTTTAATTTCTCAAGGATGATTCTGTTTAATACTTTTCCTGTCACCGATAGTGTGGTAAGTTGGGATTATATAAATAGTTATAGGGGACTTAGTGTACTGACTGAGATCAGCTGTGAAGGTATCTGTATCTAATAAGTGTTGTGTGTTACAGATGACCTTACTTTGCTACCACATTTAGACCTCAATCAGACTTATTCTGGAATATTGTGATGACTACGTTGAATGTCTAGGGTTATGATAGTGATGAAGTGTAAGTTCACAACAACCAACAGACAGATAAACACTTTAATTAAGATCCACAACACTTTACAACACTATGACAAGCACATACATATAACACTCTAGAAGACTAGCTTAAGTAAGTTAAGTGTTAACTTTTAAATTATGTATTAGTTTCTTTCAAGAATAGATATCCTGATCCAACTACAGAGTGAATCAGGAATCACAATCAAATGTAAACACAATATTTATGTACAAAATTTATACAAAGGATCTTTGTCCGGACATATAATATTATTACAATATGTGTGTAGGGTTTTGACGTAGTATTCTGAGGTAATACTGGCTTTTGAAGCTAGGTTGTTGTTTGTCATCACGACTTCATGTGTTTGTTACTGGTGGAAATAATATTGAAGGGATCACAGTTTCTTTTTATTGGTAAAACAATAACTGTCCCTCTTGATTTAGTATTAGTCAATTTTAGGGTGGGTTATACAAGGGTGAGCTGCTCTGGCTGACAAATTCTTAGCTCATGTGTCGGCGGCAGGAAAACTGTCTCCTCTGCTCGCTTGCTTCTCAGTTATCTGGAAATACACCACTGGTCGATATCTTGGACAAGGAGTCTGCTACCAGCCCTCTGATTCCAGCAAAACTCAGACCAGGTGCTGCTCTAATACTTCAGTACCACGGTCCCTGAAATAAGAAGGTTGTACCTCCTTCTTCAGAACTAATATATAATATATTTCCACACTGAAGTACAGGACATTACAAACACAGAGTTCAGTGCTGTAGGCTACTGCTAGCTTCTCATGTGACAATATACACCAGTATTCCTCTCCCTAATGGTTACAACGCCTCTGCAATTCCAGCGTTAATTCCTTCTATACAATAGGATAGGTGTCATGTTACTATTGGGCAATCCCATATATGCCTATGCAGTTATACTCCTCTCTGACAAGCTTTTACATGGTGGAGCAATATCTAGGCTTTGCCTTCTGTTTGCTACTGAACCACACACATACAGACACAATTTATCATTTCATATTCAATTTTCATATTATATATATATATATATATATATATATATATATATATATATATATATATATATATATATATATATCTATATATATATATATATATATATATATAGATAGATATATATATATATATATATAAGGAAATATGTCTAGCTTACCACAATTCAAGGAAATATACACAAGTAACGTTGACTGGCGATGAATTCTGGCACAATTTTGATCTGCCTTATCCCAGGCTTTTATTAGAAAAATATTAGCTTGATCTCAACGCACTTGCTTCTCACAAAATTTATTTTCCAAACTGGCCCTGAACTGACGCTTCTATTTGACTATATCGAACGTTCTAACCAATGAGACCATGTTTACAAGAGCCTTTGAAAAAATTTTACCCATCCTACACGTTGCCATTAACCACAATAATAGTATTTGCAGTTCGACTAATAAGGTTTCGCCTTACATATTACTACAGCCAATCAAATCGTATCTAACTTTTTGGCCTCATTTCCCCTAAAGCAGTGTTTTTCAAACATGCCATTATGAGCAAATATGATCTTGTGCTGTCAGACAACCCCACTATAGTATTTTGGCTATAATTTGTTAATTACTAGACTATTTGCGTAACACATAACATATTCTTTGTCAGCAAGTCCTAAGGCACCGAAATATATAAGTTTAACGGGGCTAAGTGGCTTCGTTCAAAATATGTATTATTATAGGATAGCCGTGTATTTGTTTTTACCACCCGTTCACTTCTATACGATGGGATGTCTTCTGTACTGTCAGGAGCTTAGACATAAATCAGTAGAATGTCAGGTTTCCCAATAAGATTTTAAACCTGTTTTCAAAACCTAACCTCGTATCGTTAGTGTTTTTTATCACTGTTTATTTGAAAAAATCAGGTCTTCATGCCTTTCGCGTTCACTTTTTAATCGCGAGACGACGTGGTACAATTGCATGCGTTCCTCCGTGCATCTCTCTCTCTCTCTCTTCTAAGCCCGTCTGTCTTTTAGGATAACGTAGTGTGTATAATGACATTAATGCTAGTATTTGTATCTAGGTCATTATGCAGTTTGCGTATCTCAAGGTTTTCTAAGAAACACAGTACCAGTTTTATTTTTAGAAACGCGTGTAGTTTATGCAGTAGGCTTTTACTATCGTACGTGGAAGCGTTACAGTTATGCAGACGAAGTAGAAAAAGGGGGTTTCGTGTTCAGCCATTATAGCGTTCTACAACACAGGCGTACGCTATTGTGAAAGCACTGATCTTTCACCATTCTTCTTTCTTTCTATTGAATTACTTCGTTAGGCTTTACATTTATTTTCTAATTTATATATGTGGATTAGAATTTTTCACCACAAATTCTCCCCACTTAAAACAGACATCATATGTCAGTCCATAATTCTATATACACATAGAGAAAATTAATATTCTTCCTGGTGATCACTGTGATTCTCATCACACGGATGGCGGCTTAGAAAATCAGCATCAACGTTTCGCTGATATTATTTTTATCATGGATTTATGCAGGTGGGTCAATTCAAAGTAAGCACTACTGACGAAGGTTGCCTCAGACCTCTGCAATCCAGGAATCCATTTCAGTTATGTTACTGAACAGCTGCAAGTGTTACTGCTTGTCTTACTTCTGCCTAGTAATCAATATTCACCATTTCTCTTCTCTGAGTCTGCTCAACGACATGTCCCGAGAATATTAGATGTTCCTCAAATTGTACGTTATGAGGAGTTGATCTATATGGTGATATCTGAGTTGTGTAGTGGATCCAATAATTTTCTCATCATTCTAGAGAAGACACTGGGCGCATTTTTCCATCCAAATGGCAATCTGTTAAATTCATAGTGTCCCTCTGAGGCACTAAAAGCTAGATACGGTCTAACCTCAGGCTTTATTGGAATCTGATAGTATCCTTTGCTCAGATCCACTTTTGAGAAATATTTAGCTTTATTCAGCCTGGCGAACAACTGGTTTGTATCCAGCAATGGATCCACCTGACCTTCTGTGATAGCATTCAGTCTCCTGTAATCTATACAGAGTCTATGTTCTCCAGATGGTTTTCTCAAGAGCACCACACTGGAACTATACGAAGATTCACTGTGTGAAATAATTCCTTCCTTCAACAAATAGTCTATCTCTTCCTTCAAGGCTTTCTCCTTAGCGAAAGGAATCGAATATGCCTTCATACATACAGGTGTGGGGTCTGTAAGTTTCATATCATATTCCAATAAGTTTGTATGCCCCGGACAGTCCGTTAACACCTCTGTATGATCATTTAGAACCTGTTGCACTCTCTCCTTCTGATTTTTCGTTAAATATATACTGATTTTCACCTGTGCAGCTGTCTCACAGGGGTGTAATGGATATTCAAAGGATGAAAGTGGTTCCTTTTTCATCTACATTGCAATAGACAAGGTCAGCAAATGTGTCTCTTCCTGATTTTCTTTTTCCAAATATTTCTTCAGGAGATTCACATGATAGATTTTTTCTTTCCCCTTCTTATCTATCTTATAATTTGTTCTAGACACCTTCTCTAGAACTGTATATGGACCTTGCCATCCAATTTGCAACTTATTCTGACTACCGGGTAGAAGAAGCAGTACCTTCTCTCCCACAGCCAAATCTCTGTCTTTAGCTTTCTTGTTGTAATAGGCAGCATGTTTTTTCCTGGCTTGTCTCAAATTTTCATTGGCAAGTTTCCAGCCAGTTTTTAAACGAGTGGTCAGCTCATTCACATATTGGTATGATGATGTAATATTTTCCTCTGCCTTTTCATCAGTCCACGTTCTTAACAGTTACATATGGACTTTTAAATTCACAAACTTATTTTTCCTGGCACATGTCAGGTCTCTTCCACTTGAAGCACTGTTGTGATGACTTTTCTTCCCAGAATCATCATGCACAAAACGACCGCTACCAATTTTTTTCTTGGGGCTTTCTCCCCACTTAGAATTCTTGATGAGAGATTTCCTCTCTACATCTTCTTCCTCCAGTTTACATAAGTCCGATTGAGGGATTTTCGGCTTATCCTGGGGTAAGACATCTTTTTGCACTCGCTGCATAGTGGCCATTGTAAAACAGTCAATTGAAGATTGTCCGTGAAAAGGGGCTTCCCATTCCACTTGGTCCACTTTATTAAATTTATTTTTCTTTTCAGTGTCAGGCCTACGTTTGCCCCGTGGCGTGTCCAGGTCCTGATCAATGTTCCCACTTGTGGGTGTTCCCTCATGTGCTATGCTACACCTTTCTACAAAATTCTCAATGTCCCACCTTGCCTTGGGCCAATAATAATTTTGAGCTACCTTTTGGATGATGGTACCTATTTTTTCATGGTCCCCATCTTTTCTCACATGTAAGCTCCTAATTACGTCTGCCCTATACCTTTTAGGAAGTACCAGCTTAACCTGACCTTTGGATCTAGTTCCGGCCTTCCTGTATATCAGTTTGTTCTTCATATAGAAGTCTCCTTTTCCTGGAGGTGTGTGGCAATTGGACAATTTTCTAAAACAAGGCTTGAGGGTCTTATCCCCAGCCTGCGCCTTCCTCATCTCTTCTGGAGTGGTATTTATCATAATATCCTCCTCCTTTCTTGAGGTCGACCTGACCTGAAGGGTGGCCATATACACAGGTTTCCTTCTACAACGGTCAGTATCATGATTGTCCATCCGACAATTTTTACACCACCTCCTTCCTTGGTTGAAAGATTTTCTTTCATCAAATTTCCTTTCATCGAATTGTGGGGTTTTATTTTTATTATTATACCGTGGCCTATCAAACTGGTGCTTACCTTTGTTCTGATCTCTATGATCAAACGTATTAAAGTTTTGTGGTGCCTTAAAATTGTCTACCTGTTTCTTTTTATTACCTGTTACCTCTGCTTGAGCTGCCTGATATCTTTCAGCAACATTTAGTAACTCACCCAGCCTCTCTGCACCTTGTTCCATGAGAAACTTTCTCAGGTCTGGAGCCATGGACTCTCTTAGTTGTTCTATAAGGATCATTTCCTTAAGATCTTGGGTTTTCCCCAGAGCCGTCCATTTCTCCAAGTATGTCTCTAACCGTGCAGAGAACTGGTGATATGTTTCACCTGACAGTAGTTTAGCATTCCTGAACTTTTTTCTATAAAATTCTCCATTCTTTTCATATCTTAACAAAAGAGCCTGCTTTAACATGTCATAATTGTCTTGATCATCTCTGCTCATTTTGGCAAAAAACATCATAAGCTGTACCACGAAGCCCTTGTGATAACTTTAAGCTCCACCTTTCTCTCTCTCTAACCCATACGTGGTAGCTAATAGTTCATATCTATTTAGATAGCTCTCGATATCATCGTCTTTCTCAACAAAATGATCTAAATGAAAACTCATAGCTGAGGTTGAGGCTCCCTGACTAGCAGTGGCATCAGAGGCAAAGGGACTGGCACCATTTTCAGGAGCATGGCCTTGAAATTCCAACTCCCTTAGTCGTAATTCGTGCTCCCTCTGTAATCTTTTCTCCTCCTTTGCTGCTTCTCTTTCTGCAGCCTGTCTCTTTCTTCTCTTTCTAGCCTGCTTCCTTTAACTTCTTCTTTCTGCCTCCAATGCTTCCTTCCTCTTGTCTTCCTCAATCTCTCTTAAGTTCTGCCTTCAATGCCTCTAGCCTCTTTGTCAGCCTTCAGCCTCAATCTGCAGCCTCTTAATTTCTTTTTCAGCCTGTAACTTTCTTTCAGCCTCTTTTTCAAATCTTTTTTCTTCGCGTTCAATAAATTTGTCACATTCAGTTGTGACATAAGCAATCATAATTTGCCCCTCCATTCCCAAATCTTTAGCAGCCTGCATAGCAGCAGATCGAAATTTTGCCAGGTCTGCCATTTTCTAACAGGCAAATGTATACAATGTTTAACTAAACACTTCAATCTATGACTAATTAAACTAAGGACAACCACAAGCACTGAGAGCTCAACCTTATTTATTTTCCACCCAAGAATACCTTTTTAATTTTTATAATTCCCAGAAGTAAATTACCCCCAATATATATGGTAAGAGAAGGTTCAATATCCCGGACAGGACCCCAATATATGTGGTAAGTTGGGATTATATAAATAGTTATAGGGGACTTAGTGTACTGACTGAGATCAGCTGTGAAGGTATCTGTATCTAATAAGTGTGGTGTGTTACAGATGACCTTACTTTGCTACCACATTTAGACCTCAATCAGACTTATTCTGGAATATTGTGATGACTACGTTGAATGTCTAGGGTTATGATAGTGATGAAGTGTAAGTTCACAACAACCAACAGACAGATAAACACTTTAATTAAGATCCACAACACTTTACAACACTATGACAAGCACATACATATAACACTCTAGAAGACTAGCTTAAGTAAGTCAAGTGTTAACTTTTAAATTATGTATTAGTTTCTTTCAATAATAGATATCCTGATCCAACTACAGAGTGAATCAGGAATCACAATCAAATGTAAACACAATGTTTATGTACAAAATTTATACAAAGGATCTTTGTCCTGACATATAATATTATTACAATATGTGTGTAGGGTTGTGATGTAGTATTATGAGGTAATACTGGCTTTTGAAGCTAGGTTGTTGTTTGTCATCACGACTTCATGTGTTTGTTACTGGTGGAAATAATATTGAAGGGATCACAGTTTCTTTTTATTGGTAAAACAATAACTGTCCCTCTTGATTTAGTATTACAGTCAATTTTAGGGTGGGTTATACAAGGGTGAGCTGCTCTGGCTGACAAATTCTTAGCTCATGTGTCGGCGGCAGGAAAACTGTCTCCTCTGCTCGCTTGCTTCTCAGTTATCTGGAAATACACCACTGGTCGATATCTTGGACAAGGAGTCTGCTGCCAGCCCTCTGGATCCAGCAAAACTCAGACCAGGTGCTGCTCTAATACTTCAGTACCACGGTCCCTGAAATAAGAAGGTTGTACCTCCTTCTTCAGAACAAAGATATAATATATTTCCACACTGAAGTACAGGACATTACAAACACAGAGTTCAGCGCTGTAGGCCAACTGCTAGCTTCTCATGTGACAATATACACCAGTATTCCTCTCCCTAATGGTTACAACGCCTCTGCAATTCCAGCGTTAATTCCTTCTATACAATAGGATAGGTGTCATGTTACTATTGGGCAATCCCATATATGCCTATGCAGTTATACTCCTCTCTGACAAGCTTTTACATGGTGGAGCAATATCTAGGCTTTGCCTTCTGTTTGCTACTGAACCACACACATACAGACAAAATTTATCATTTCATATTCAATTTTCATATATATATATATATATATATATATATATATATATATATATATATATATATATATATATATATATATATATATATATATATATATATATATATATATATATATAGGAAATATGTCTAGCTTACCACAATTCAAGGAAATATACACAAGTAACGTTGACTGGCGATGAATTCTGGCACAATTTTGATCTGCCTTATCCCAGGCTTTTATTAGAAAAATATTAGCTTGATCTCAACGCACTTGCTTCTCACAAAATTTATTTTCAAAACTGGCCCTGAACTGACGCTTCTATTTGACTATATCGAACGTTCTAACCAATGAGACCATGTTTACAAGAGCCTTTGAAAAAATTTTACCCATCCTACACGTTGCCATTAACCACAATAATAGTATTTGCAGTTCGACTAATAAGGTTTCGCCTTACATATTACTACAGCCAATCAAATCGTATCTAACTTTTTGGCCTCATTTCCCCTAAAGCAGTGTTTTTCAAACATGCCATTATGAGCAAATATGATCTTGTGCTGTCAGACAACCCCACTATAGTATTTTGGCTATAATTTGTTAATTACTAGACTATTTGCGTAACACATAACATATTCTTTGTCAGCAAGTCCTAAGGCACACAAATATATAAGTTTAATGGGGCTAAGTGGCTTCGTTCAAAATATGTATTATTATAGGATAGTCGTGTATTTGTTTTTACCACCCGTTCACTTCTATACCAAGGGATGTCTTCTGTACTGTCAGACTAATGTCAGGAGCTTAGACATAAATCAGTAGAATGTCAGGTTTCCCAATAAGATTTTAAACCTGTTTTCAAAACCTAACCTCGTATCGTTAGTGTTTTTTTTTATCACTGTTTATTTGAAAAAATCAGGTCTTCATGCCTTTCGCGTTCACTTTTTAATCGCGAGTCGACGTGGTACAATTGCATGCGTTCCTCCGTGCATCTCTCTCTCTCTCTTCTAAGCCTGTCTGTCTTAGGTTAACGTAGTGTGTATAATGACATTAATGCTAGTATTTGTATCTAGGTCATTATGCAGTTTGCGTATCTCAAGGTTTTCTAAGAAACACAGTACCAGTTTTATTTTTAGAAACGCGTGTAGTTTATGCAGTAGGCTTTTACTATCGTACGTGGAAGCGTTACAGTTATGCAGACGAAGTAGAAAAAGGGGGTTTCGTGTTCAGCCATTTTGGCGTTCTACAACACAGGCGTACGCTATTGTGAAAGCACTGATCTTTCACCATTCTTCTTTCTTTCTATTGAATTACTTCGTTAGGCTTTACATTTATTTTCTAATTTTTATATGTGGATTAGAATTTTTCACCACAGATAGTAACATTATTCCTCTATAATTTGTGCACTCTTGTAAATTTCCTTTCTTAGGCAACTTGACCAGATAACCTTCCTTTCATTCTGCTGGTATTTCCTCTCTCTCCCAGACTTTGCCAAGTAGTTTGTATAATATCTCTGTAGAGGTATCAATATCTGTTTTGATGGCCTCTGCAGGAATGCAATCTAGACCAGCTGCTTTTCCATCTTTCAGAAGCTTTATGGCTTTCTTTATTTCTTCTCTACTTGGTCGTTCACAGCTGATTTGTAGTTCCTCTTCTGCTGGCTGGATGTCTGGGGGGTTAGTTGGAGATGGTCAATTGAGAAGTTCGTCAAAATGTTCTGTCCATCTCTTCATTTGTTCTTGTATATTACTAAGCAATTTTCCATTCTTATCTTTTATGAGGCCATTTGCTTGCTTATATTTCCCTGTTAGCTTCTTTGTATTGTTGTACAGGTCCCTCATATTTCCTTTTGCTGCAGCTTCCTCTGCTTCCCTTGCCAAATCATCAATATATTTCATCTTGTCTCTTTTGATGTTTCTTCTTACTTCTTTGTTTGCTTCTATGTACACTTTGGAGCTTCTGGTTTTGCTTCTGTTTAAATCTGCTTTCTTGTTTTTCCTGTCTTCTATCTTACAAATGGTTTCTGTTGCTATCCATGCTTTCTGCTGACGTTCTCTTTTTCTCAGTACTTCTTCACATGTCTCGTTCCATATATTTTTTACTTGTTGCCAGTGGTCTTCCGTATCTGTTTCATCTTCCAGCTGTTGGAGTACTTGGTATTTGTTGGATACTGTGATTGAAAATTTTTCTCTTATTTCCTGATTTCTTAGATATCCCACATTATACTGTTGTCTATAGCTATATGCTGTTATACATTTCTTGAGTTTTAATTTTGTTTTAGCCAACAGAAGATGGTGGTCTGATACAACATCTGCTCCTCTACATACTTTCACATTATGCAATGATGACCTAAACTTCTTACTTATGCATATGTGATCACTCTGATTCTCAGTTCTGTGGTCTGTTGATATCCACGTTGCTTTATGTATTCCTTGATGTGGAAATATGCTTCCTCCTATAGCTAATTGATTTGAAGCACAGAAGTTTGCTAATAGTTCCCCATTCTCATTCATCATTCCTAATCCATTCTTTCCTATGATTTCTTCAAAGCCAGTGTTGTCTTTTCCTATTTTCGCATTTAGGTCCCCCATCAAAATTGTGATGTCCTTTCTTTTCTTATTGTCCAAGACATTTTGTAGTCTGGTGTAAAAGTCTTCTTTCACAGATTCTTCGTTATCGTTTGTTGATGCATAACACTGGATGATGTTTATATTTACTTTCTTTTTGGCTGATTAAAACCTCGCCGTTATAATTCGGGGTCCCATTGCTTCCCATTCTATGTGCCTTCTGTGCTTCATTGGACAGCATTAGAGCCACTTCTTCACTGTGGTGGGCTCTTTCCTCCTCATGTCCTGAGGACAACACCATTTCTCCTGTGATCAATCTCCTCTTCTCTATGCCTTTCCACGGTGTCTCGCAGAAACCCAGGATATCAATCCTGTAATTTGTCATTTCTGCTGCTACCTGTGCAGTTTTTCCTTGTTCACACAGAGTGCAAACATTCCAGGTGCCAATCCTGGAGATTTTCCTAGACGAAAAAAGGTTAGTCGGCAACCCAGACTCCTTTCGGCTTTCTCTAAGTTGCTTCATGCGCGTCCTTTCCAGGGGACCTTCTTCTGTCTTGGGCGGCTGAGTTGATTTATATTCTTTATTTGACTTGTCCATGTTTGTTGAAGTTATTGTGGTAAAAAGTTTTTTACGGGATGGGGTAACCAGCCACATGCCCAACCCTCCTTAGTCGCTTTTTTACGACATGCATGGTAGGGTACAGCGTTACTATTCTTTGCAAATGTAGCTGGTAAATGTTCCTACATAATGTCATATTTGGGATTTCTGCCTGGTGCCATTACTTCCTTAGAGAAGTCAGCAGTTCTGTTAGTGGATCAGATAGGTTTGATGAAGAAAATAGTGAGTGACTTAGTGTGGCGTGGGCTTTTGCAAACAGCATGCCGGAAATAATGATGATGATTGGGGTGCTGGCAAGCGCGGCACTATTGCGAATCGTCGCTTTGCGTACTGCGTAGATGACGTGGGAATGTTTGGGATAGAAACAATATTCATTGTGTTGACAGATTTTACCCTGATGGGTTCACTGCGTATACTACCTAAGGGGAAGCTTTATTTCGGAATATGTGAATGGGAATTGTGTGTTGAGAATTCACTGTGTTAATATTTTAAGCCTAAGAGGGAATACGGATAGTATGCTGCCATGTTTAAAGTGTATGAATACTTAATTTGGAAATAATCTTCAGATCCTCATCATCATCATCATCAGTTGCCATCTCCACAACGAAGGTTGGCTGTAATGGATCTCCAACGTCTTCTGTCTCTTGTCTTGGTGGTGCACTCTGATAGACTCTTTCCTGTCCATCTCTTTATGTTATCTTCCCACTTATAGTGCTGTCTTCCCCTTGCACGTTTGCCTTCAACTCTCCCTTCTGTTATTGTCTTCTGCAAGGTGTTATGCCTTTTTATGTGGCCAAAGTATTTTAGCTGCCAAACTTTGACCTCCCTCATTAGTTCTCTTTTCATACCTAGATTTTCTAGGACCTCTTTATTTGTTTTCATCTCTTTCCATGAGATACGCCCCATTCTTCTATATATCCACATTTCAAGAGCCTCAATTCTTTCTTCCAAATGCTTATTCATCGTCCATGTTTCTGCACCATACAGAAATGCAGAATATATATAACATTTTATGATTCTCAGTTTTAATTTGTGAGATAACTGTTTGGATGTCAGTATATGTTTCATGTTGTTGAATGTAGCTTTGACCATTCCTATTCTCTTCTTGATTTCTGTTTCACATCTGCCATCTTCTGTTATTATATGACCAAGATATACGTAGCTCTTGACTTGTTCCAGGATTTTCCCATTTACGCTTATCTTTAATGTGGGTTTATCGTCTGTTTTGCTAATTATCATAGTTTTTGTTTTCTCAATATTAATGTCGAGTCCATATTCATGACTTATACTGTTCACTTGCTTCACTAGTTCCCTTCAGATCAAGGGATGCTAATTGCCTTGTGGACATTGTGAATTAAATATGATATACGTGATGGAAACTCGTTGTCGCACTGATTGAAGTTGGCTGATTACTAGCCATTATGGACTACTTCTTTTCGCAAGTTGATATTAATTGTGGCAAACTACACTATTACCCCTAGCAGAGATCTTAGTTTATTATGATGCGGCAATATCTTGATATCGAACACTATAAAACAAACGCCACACTTAGACAGTTGGGAAAGGCTGTGCATAAGAAAATTAGCAAGTTTTAAAACAAAAATGTGGGATATCGAAAGCTGTACTTAATTTCACACTTTTCCCTTGGTGAATTTTCAGTGGAAACAAGTGACGTAGCTTATTTCAGGCATGCTCCTGTGGTGTCAGTAATAGTGGAAAGGAGCTTTTCAGTGTTTAAAGCTTTGTTGGCAGACAATAGAAAGTGAACTCCGCCTAGGCCGGTCCCAAGCCCGGCTAAAAAAGGAGGAGGGCGGCCTGCATGGAGGCCGTAAGGAGGCAGCCCCTCCACCATGCAAAGGCACAACAGGCCAATCACCTGTTTGCTTTAAACTTTTGATTACGAGAACTACAAGAGAGAAAACCGGACTGATTCTAAAGCCGACGAACTGGAACGGACTACGGACTACGACTTATGGAACTTGGAACACAAGAAGTATAAATGGGAAAGAAGAGGAGCTGGTGGAAGAGATGAGGAAAGCAAAACTAGAAATCCTGGCTATAACGGAAACAAAGAAAAAAGGACAAGGAGTCATGGATCTCGATGGCAACTCGCTGCTCTACAGTGGTGTACCCACATCTGAAAGAGCTAAAGGGGGCGTGGGTTGCATTGTGGCCGAAAACCAAAAAGATAGTATCAAGGGATTGAACTTTGTCTCGGAGCGCATTATGGTTGTAAAACTTAAAGAAGGAGAATCCATAATCAACCTGGTCATAGTGTATGGGCCAAATGAGGAGGAATTCGTCGAGCTACTTCAAAGGACAGTGGACGACTGCCTAGATGAAATTATTATGCTTGGAGATTTCAATGCCAGAGTTGGAAATGACCATGCCAGATGGGGTGCAGTTATCGGAAGATATGGAGAAGATACTCTCAATGACAATGGACAGCGACTCCTTAGATTTTGCAGTGAGCAGAATCTGATCATTACAAACACAAAGTTCCCCCATAAGCGCATCCATGCATACACTAGATATGAACCAACTAAGAATGAGAAGTCAGTGATCGACTATGCCATTGTTAGGAGGAGCTCATTCAAATGTGTCCGGGATGCTAGAGTCTGGAGGGGGCCAGAGACTGGAAGTGATCACTACCTGCTTACAATCAAAAGAACAACTGAAAGAGTTGCTCAGCCTAGGAACTGCCCAACATCATGCAAGAAACTAAGTAAACGAACGGGAGAAATGAGCATTAAGACCTACAAGCTGAGAGAACCAGAAATTAAGACCAGATATCAGGGGCTTATTGCTGCAGCGGTGAGCAACACAGAACAACAACCTGATGACTAGGAAACCCTCTGGCTTAAATTCAAGGACTTCATAAAGACAGCTGCTGCAGAAGCATGTGGTGGTCCGACTTGGGAACAAGAGAAAGAAGACACCTTGGTAGACAGAGGAAGTCAAAGAGAAAATAAGAGAGAAGAAAATGGCATGGAAACAATACTTAGGAGCTAAAAACACAACAGGACAAATGGAGAAATATAGAGAATTTGTGACACTCAGAACAGAAGCAAAGAACAAGGTGCTAGCAGCAAAACAGAAGTCCTGGGAAGAATTTGGAGAAAAGCTAGAAAAAGATGCGCAAGAAAACCAGAAATTGTTCTATAAGACCCTAAAAACACGAGGAAGTAAAAACAATGCCCTCTCAAATTTATAAAGGACAAACAACGCAAATTTCTTACTGCCCCGAAGGAAGTAATGGAAAGATGGAAAGAATATTTCTCAGAACTCCTGGATGGTGAGCATGGTGAAGAATCAGAAATGATAACCACTAGCACAGAAGAGAAAACCAATGATGGTGAAGATGACATAAAGATGGAAGAACTGAAGGCAGCACTGGAGAAAATCAAGATGTGCAAAGCAGCAGGGCATGAACGTATAACACCAGAAATGGTTAAGTACATGGGAGCATCAGGCGACCTATTACTCTTAAAGGTCCTACAGGCAGCGTGATGCAACAAGACCGTACCAAAGGATTAGGAGATTGCCATCATAACACCAATTTTCAAAAAGAGGGACAATCGAAAATGTGGACACCATAGAGGCATACCCCTTCTCGGTGTCCCTGGTAAAATCTACTCTAGAATCCTAGAGTAGAGACTCCGACGCCTAGCTGAGCCACAATTGGATGAGGT
Source organism: Oreohelix idahoensis (assembly GCA_024509875.1). Lineage (NCBI taxonomy): Eukaryota > Metazoa > Mollusca > Gastropoda > Stylommatophora > Oreohelicidae > Oreohelix > Oreohelix idahoensis. The sequence continues at coordinate 284,806 of JAMPIV010001161.1, forward strand.
CCAGTGCGGATTCCGAGCAAACCGAAGTACTCAAGACCTAATCTTCACACTCAGACAGCTGAGTGAAAAGGCCCTTGAGTATAAAAGTGAGATCCATCTTTGTTTCATAGATCTGGAAGAGGCGTTTGACAGGGTCCCCTGGAGCAATCTGTGGGACTGTTTGGCAAGGAAGAAAATTCCAGCACCTCTGATTCATGCTATACAGATCTTATGCAAGTCTTGCAGAAATTATGTGAGGACAGCAAACCATAAGTCAGAAGAGTTCAGTGTCGTAAATTTCCGATAGGTGATTAAGAACAATGTTAGGTCCCGTCTGAATAGAACTGACAAAGGTGATGACTCAGTGCGAGATAAGGTAAACAGATAGATTTTCACTAGTGAGTTGGTGTAAAGGTAGAGTCTGTCCCTGGATTTGAGAAGCTACTCTAGTTCAGCCTATCGGTTACGACTAAAATTTGTTGTTCAGACAGTTCCCTTTCTATATTTATATGTCTATATATATATATCCACCACTTACACACACACACATACACACACACACACACACACACACACACACACACACACAGATAAGTGACGACAATTAGACGCACAAACGTGAAAAATTATAGTAATGGAGTATGGATTTTGGGACTAGCTGACCGACACTGGTAATAAGTTTTATGTTAATGTTTATTTATCATAAAAAGAAACTTCACAACAGTTATAATAACAATATCAAAAATACAAAAATCGTAGGTTACAGACTTAAATAAAGAAATAGACCCACTAAGTGTAATTCCCTCTGTAGAGGCAAAATCCCACAAGAAGAAGTTTATTTAACCCCAAAAGGTCAAAAGAATAGCACTAGGGTCTAGGATTTTACTATACTGTAAAGAACAGAGTTTCTATGTTAATCTATTCTGAGATGAACAGTATTTGCAGAAATTATAATAAGAAATAAGCAAAGTGAGTGCATGGATTATACAGTGAAAGAATTATTCATCTCTTCTTTCTCTCGCTTCAGACAGACAGTGGCCACATTTTCACTCTTACCTCATACATGCTTTCACAACATCTGGAACATCTCCATGAAAAAAAACAACAACCGCAGATCCAAGGTTGGGTGTTGGCAAACCAAGCCCCAGTTTCTCCAAGACTGATTAATCTTTTTATTGGGAAACGCTTGCTTTGATATTCCTTCTTTAGGATTTTGTTTATGTCACATCAATTAGTCCAGGTTGAAAAATACTTAAGAGCTGTAATATTCATAGAGTAAAAAGCTAGTAAAATTGATACTTGGAGAGCATTTCAGAGGGGTAAATCTCTCGGGATAAAAATCTTTGTTACACCACAAGTGGTTGGTAGTCAGTAATGTTAATTGTTAGAAATTTCGCCACAACGAGCTGAAGGTATATGAATATCTGGGTAGCTAAAAGACCAGTTACAGTTCTTATTAATGTCATATATTTGCACTCTCTCTTTCTCGGTGTGAAGACAAGAGAGCCAGACAGGTCAACCTACGAAGACCCGATCTTAATTAAGAATGTTTTTAGTACTGTTGGACTTAGACCCGTTTCTCAGATTAGATTAAAAGCCGCTGGTAGGTTTTGGGTATGTGACCCAGTACTAGATATAGGAAGAAAAAATACAAAATACTTAACCACAATATAATATTCTCAATCCTATCCTAACCCGCGTAAAATATAATATTAATATCCACTTCGGTTATTTAACCTAAATTAGAAACTACAAGCTTAGAGCTTGTCTTATCGTTTAAAAATCCCGTGAAATAAATTCTAGTCATTTACAAATTTAATCATCGTGAATTAGAAATAAATATATATTTCGTCAGTACTCATAATGAATAGTGCATTTACTAGACGATTTAAAATGTTCTCTTACTGGCTACTAGCAATTAGTTAAATTAAACACTTAGCTATATGTTATTTTAAATCGCTAGTCAATTAGCACAGAAATCCTAGTGAAATGTTGTGACGAGCTTTAAAAATTAAATTCCTCTTCACAGAAAATCTTAGTGAAATATAATGCCGGACTTAACAATTAAATCACTCAAAATTCTAGTACAATATTTACCGCAACACAAGAATTAAAGCTACTCCAACGAAAACTTAGTAACTCCAAATAGTAAAATGGATTTAGAAATCGCAGCTAGATGTCTGAAAAATGTGTGGGTACTGGATAAATTGGGTTTGAAAGCTGGACTATATATATTAAAATTGCAGAACTTCGCTCGCTCTTGCGATATATAACACCTTTGAGGAATTCTTCGTTCAAATTCTGTATGCAAGGTAATTTTGACACAATCGCCGCCGAGTATACGTGGTCCCACTGGCAAATCGTCTCTTTGATCTCGTCGATCCGTAGCTTAATTGCGTTTTCACGAACGAACGGACAAGGGCAGGGGCGGGGGGGGGGGAAGGTAGATTGTAAATTATCGCCCTTTCTTTCAGATAATTCCCCATGACCAATTATTAACAAAAGGGAGCCGCGCTAGCGTAGCGGTTACAACACCGCTCTGGCGACCGGGTGATTCAGGATCAAACCCGGGCGACGGCATTTGAGGATTTTTCGTCGACCGGGAATTGGACTGGATTAACACGAGACCTGGCGAGTACATTTGAAGGAGTGTCGTCGACCAGGGATTTTCGGGTCCTGAGCCGACCCAGCTCTAATGGGTACCTCCGAAATCGGCGAGTATCTGCCTGAATGGCGAGGGACACCTGTCTCTGTACAAGAAAAAGGGATACTCACGTAAAATCAATGTCAGGTTAGACATTAACAATAACCTGAGATTTCGCCTCGAGTATTAGCGGGCGTACGAAAAAAAAAAAAAAAAAAAACTAACAAAAGTACGTCCTTTTGACTTAACGCTCTTGATTTTCTTCGTAAGCTTATCTCCCCCTGAGAAAGTGCAATCCCTCACATGTACGACTTTTGAATAATCGTCCTTGGTTCTACAAATATTCAACCCGTCCCCTCTCTCTAGGTGAAACATAGTCTGTTAGTAAACATTCCTCGTAGTTTATACGACATAGAGAAAAAGAACATGTGCGTGGCCAAATTTAGAGTTTGACAGATATAAAGAAGTGAAGGGGTCTGCGTTTAACAAAACGTGCATAACTAATTGAGGAAGCCAGGTGGAAAACAATGTAGATATTTGAAATCTATTTTCATAACCTCTGTCACATTCAGGACCACAACTGGTGTAAGACAAGGTGATATTTTGTCACCTTATCTTTTCATACTCCTCATGGACGATGTCATCAAGGTATGTAAGGAGAGAACAAGAAAGTATTCAGTGGGGTACTGGAAGATGAGACAGGTCTGTATTTCAGAGCTGGCATTTGCAGATGTTGTTGCCCTGATTGCTAAATCAGAAGCACATCTCCAATCCAACCTGCAAGTCTGGAAGGAAGAGCTGGAGAAGAGAGGGATGGTCATAAGCAGAAATAAAACAAAAACCTCTACACCTCACGGTAGAAGGGAACGACTAAGTAAGTACGAATTTTCAGTGGAAACAAGTGACGTAGCTTATTTCAGGATGCTCCTGTGGTGTCAGTAATAGTGGAAAGGAGCTTTTCAGTGTTTAAAGCTTTGTTGGCAGACAATAGAAAGTTATTATCTTTTGAGAATCTATTAATCGGACCTAGGTCTTTTATATTTGGGCACGCGCCCTAATATAACCGATTTACCCTGTGTCTAGGTGAAATGCCAAAACGAAGCAAAATTGTTTTTAGTTTAAAAAAAATTTTAATTGTGAAAATCTGCACTTGGTTTCCGTTGTGCATTGTAATATTTAATTCATTAAATAAAATATTTCAGGTTGCCATAGAAAAAATATTCAGTTGTTATTTCATGTCTTTTGTGTATGTGTGTGCTTTTTTTAATAAGGAATCATTTTGTTAATATAAAATAAAATTTTAACTTTGGCACAGAAACTGTGAAAATTGATAAAACTTTAACTTTGGCACAGAAACTGTGAAAATTGTAAATTGCATTTTTAAGAGTGGTGTGTGTGTGCGTGCGCGTGTGCGCACGTGTCTGTGTGTGTGTGTATGTGAGTCCCTTAGGCTGTATGTTTTTGCTTAATAAAATAGACTTTCAGTTTGACACAGAAAATCTTAAAAAAAAAAAATGAAGTTGTATTTTTATGTCTTCTCTTTGTTTTGTGTTATTGGTTATTTTTGTTGTTGTTGTTGTTGCTAGTAACATACAGAATTTCAGTTGGGCACAGTTACAGCATGGAACTAAATTATATTTGCAAGGTTCTTTTAGTTTTGTTTTATGCCTTTCATTTTCTTCTTTTAATCATTTTAGTTTAGCTCAGAAAATTAAAAAAAAAAGTGTTTTTTTAGGATATTCTTTTACTTTATAGGTCATTTTCTAGCAATTTCTAGGTCATTAAAATACTAGCCCTAATTATTACAAACGACAGGGGTCATCTTCGCTGGCATTGCTGTAATCCTCGCCTAATAAATATCACGTTCGTCATCCTTATCATCACTATCACAATTATCATTGTCGATGTCTCTATCAATTCATGTTTAATTATACAGACGGGCCCAATATTATACTACTACTGTAATAATATACTACTGGACAAATGTTAAGGGCCACCATTCAGTTTAGACAAGGTTTATATAATTGATTGGCAAACTGTAAAGACAAGCGAAAATGTCATTAAAACTGAGCTCAGAGAAATGGGTATACATTTCTGTGTGCACTAGGTTAATTTTTTTGTAAATGTCCAAAAACTGGGTCACTTTAACCCGCACGCGAAATTTGCCATTGTTGCTGCAAAAACTCGTGGTTTTTGCAACACGCCCCACTAGTTCAAAAGGCTGAAAAAGTAAGTTGAATTTGAATGCACCATGCAAATGATCATTGGTAAAGAGTGTTCACCGTTGGTATGCAATAAATCAGTATGACAAGTGGTCGAAATGATCACTGCATTAGCCATGCCACCAAGGAGAAGTCTCAGCACTGTAGACCGTGGTCGAGCCATGGCATGGATTCAGGATGGTCAATCTGTTCGTAATGTTGCAAGACGTTTAGCAGTGTCCCACTCTACCATTCAGAGACTTCTTGAGAGATTTCAAGCTACCTGATTTTTGGAAAATCGATCCTGCTCACGAAGAATTATATAAACCTTGTCTAAACTGAATGGCGGCCCTTAACTTTTGTCCAGTAGAATACTATCTGTCAATTTTAATTTCTTTAATTTCGTAGAATTATTATCTCTCTTGCTCTTATCTCCCTTACTACAAGAAAATGTACTCACCATAAGCATTGTACTCTCCCTTTTCATCGTCTTCATAGTGCGAGTTGATAAATATCTCTTTCACAGCAAAGTCTAATTGAAACAATGTTAACATAATTTCACAAGAAACCCCCGCGAGAGAAAATTTAACACCGTTTCTGAAAACTTCCGTACGGATTCATGTGCAAAGTTATATGAAGTAATATATTAATGAACATACAGAAACAGATGGATTGTGAAGGTAGCCCCAGAGCAGATACTCCATAAAGGTGTTAGAGCGGCCAGCTGAATAAGACTCAATCGAAGAGGCGAAGTTTGAAACTGAATACATCCAGGGCGGGGGGGGGGGGGGGGGGGGGGGGGGGGGTTGGAAAGTTATAGTGATTGCTCCCTTTGGTCATTCTGGACATTACAGACGTGTGAGATTGTCAAATAATTTTTTCATCACGTGTTAGTAAAGGTTGCCTTAGCCGAGTTGGCCAGGTGAGAGAAGAACATTAGCTCCTATGATGTTTAGAGTTCCAATTAGTAAGTGTTCAAGTTGTATTCTGCTTCTGTTAATGATCTTGTTCTGGTCGTTTGTGATAAAGTTTTAGGATATTATACATTCGTGATCGAGTTCACTGAATTATAACTATTTAATGTTGTTAACGAGCCGTGTGTGGTTGTTGTAGAAGTTATGTTTCAAATGATGTCATGGTGTTAACACAGTTTAGTACTTGATAGATAGCATTAGATTGTGAAGGAAATGAGCTGGACAACGCCGGGTAAAACAGCATGGGCATGGCCAGAATGAAAACCGAACAAAGTTTCTCAATCAGTCAATCAACAGATACCTTTCAGTTTCTCGTGGAGCACAAGTCAGCAGCAAAAACATACTCAGCCTTCTTGTCCTGTGCAGTCCACTCACGCTCTTTACATAGATTTTTTATCTCTTTCATTTTTTTTCCAGTTCTCTTCTCCGTGTTTCTTTTGGTCTCTCTATTTCTCTGACCCTGATGACTTCGGACAGCCTCTAATATTATCAGCTTGTTTTCTTGGTGCGTGTTCTATCCGAAGCCAGTGTCTTCTCACCATCTCCTTTTCCAATTTTCTTTGAGATTTTTTTTCTATCAGTTCCACATTAGTGATATTATCATACAATTTCAATCCTTTTTTTTTTTTTGCACAAGCACTCATTTATGAAAAACTATATCTGTCTGGTCAACTTTTATCAAGACCGAAAAAAAAGAATAACGAAGAAAGTAACAAAGACAAATATAACAAAAAAATATGCCATCCTACGGGCCATTTGAAACAAAAAAAGTGTCCGCCCATGACGAAAAATGAAGGTAATACAATTGCTAGGTTTTGTAGATGTTTTCAAACCAGTCGATAGCATGATAAGGATGTCCTTGTTCTGGAATCCACCATGGAGCGAGATATAGGGAGAGAAAGAAAAAAGAGAACAGGAGACATGCATGAATGAGATAAAGTAGACACGGAAAGATCTTGAAACAGACGGCAAAGGGCTGGATGACTTGGAAGATGTTTTTTGGTGACCTATGCCACGCCAGGAGCTGATACCCCGCCTGGAGCTGATACCCCGCTTGAAGCTGATACCCCGCCTGGAGCTGATACCCCGCCTGGACCTGATACCCCGCCTGGAGCTGATACCCTGCCTGGAGCTGATACCCCGCCTGGAGCTGATACCCCGCCTGGAGCTGATACCCCGCGTTTAGCTGATACCCCGCCTGGAGCGGATAGATCATAAATGAATAAATATTTATCTATACCATACCCTCCAGCCTCCATTGTACAGAGTACACAATGGAATCAGCTCACAGTCGTGAGTTCTCACAGCAGAAAGTGAGGATACCTGGAGAGATAATTATGTTGTTATCAGGCCGGGGCAGCAGAACACAACATAATATATGAATTCCGTTTGCAAATACTGCCGTTGGGAGTGAAGTGTTAGAGACTTTACCAGACTAGATCCAGTTTCTTGATGCGGTGAAGTGACTCTTCCTGGCAATCTTTGTCTTCCTAACTCAAGAGAAGAGTCAGGTACATATTTGCAGTGGGTAGACTGGAGCGTCACGCTACAAAATTCCGACCCTGGAACCCAGTAACTTCGTCACCATAAGAAAACGCGCTAACCCTCAGCTAATTGGACGCAACATTACAACAGATTATAAAAATGAAAATAACCAGGATTGGAGAGTTGTCATGGGAAAAAAAAAAGTTGAATAATGACGCCGACATTTCTACTTTAGACGTGCTACACAAAAGGACGCCACCCCTCCTGCCTAAAGAGTGAATCTTGTTCCATTTTATGGTACACGCATCTGAGGAAAGACAGATAGATAAGAGAAAGATAGATAAGAGAAAGTGTCAAGAGCACTATATCCTGTGGATTTGCAAACACATCACCACTAATGATAAACAAGGCTCGTCCTTCTAAAGGTACGACCACCACATATAATGCTGACAATAAGAAATAACACCTTTAACAGGAATTTCCCTCTAATGATCGAATGCACACAATATCGCCACACAAGGCTACAAATATATGACTTATATATGAAGACACATAAATACATGCCAGAGCAAACTTCTCTTAATAGATTTGGCTAATAACCACATATAACACAATATGGCTGACTAGAATTAGCAATGACTTGAGCACCGCTCACCGTCGCGGTCCTACCTTATAACAATGAACAACCCTCTAAAACTGGACAAGGTAAACTCTGCGATATGTAGAAAAATGACACTAGCTAACATCTCAAACTAGAATTACACACTACACTCCAAATACTCCACAGGAAAGCAAAATACAGAATATGAAACTTATGGCACACTCTTCTCAGCCAACTGCTGGGCAGGGAAAGACTCAGTATGTCCGCTCTCGGAGACTGACTAAACGATCACTGCCTATCTTGGCGCCCAAACATCCCGCTTCCCGTCCGGTCACCTGACCTGAGCAATCAAGTTATCTCAGGGTTGCCGAAACTCAGCGTTAACAATGTAGCCACTCTAATTTTTCGTCACCGCGAAATCGCGCTGTGACAGAAAGAAAGAAAGAAAGCAAACAAAGGAAGAAACAAAGAAGCGAGGACAGAAAGAATTGATTAATCAAAGAACAAACGTGAAGAAAAGTAAATAAACATGAACGAAATCATTAATAAACTTATGATAGGAAACTCTATACAGAGCGATACAACAGGAGGCAATCTGATCATCAGAAGTAGTCCCACGGTCGATCAAGTGTTTCGGCCCCTTACTCTCCTTTACACTCTAAGGGGGGCGGGCCTACCTGGGTCATGACTCCCAAGTGCCAGCCTCCTGTTGTTTGTGTAGAAAATTGAACCCACTCCACCTTGCAGCTTTAAAATCCAAGGTTTTCCGCCAGCCGGAGGCAATTGTGAAAGTAACCTCTGTGTCGTCCCGATTTCCATCGCCCATTGCGGTCGTTCCACAGCACACCACGACCAGTGACTGACACTGACACACCTGCGAGGAGCCGACGAAGCGTGAAGCCACTGCGAGCTGGCAACTGAAATCTACCTGCACCCGACACCCCATAAATACACCGCGGGTTACCTGTGGGCCACCGTTCTTTCACCAATGCAACAATAAACTCAATGTATTGCGAACTTAGACAAATGTAGTAATTTGCTGGATGTCGCAGGTGGGGCTAGAGTTTACTGTCCCGAGTTCCATAGCCCGATGCGGTTGTTCCACAACCAGCATGATGCCTTTTTCGCAGTTTCACAGAGCTTCTTCAGTGCCCTTGTTCTCGACTGTCCCCTCAGCCCCAACTGTTAAATAGATCATACACAGAGGCAGTCTCGAGCACTCTTGCACACACCTCAACAACCATGACCCTTGCAGTGAGCCCATCGTGTCTCAGGTCCGCGGCCAGATCATTATACTTGGCCGCTTTGAACGCATGCTGCTCGTCCAATCTGGATATAAAGAAGGAATTAAAATAAGAAATTTTCAGAAAAGCAAAGCGAAAGAAAAGAGAACATTAGTGTTAAGAGATACAATATTAATGTACTCAAAATAAAAATGCTTTCGAAACTCTCTTAACGCTTGTGGATGGAGAGAGAATTCAGAAAAATAAGACTGAGTGACATAATTAATAAAACAGGAAGAATATGAGCTAGAAGTAGTGGCTAAAAGAGATATCAGTGTCCAAAAATGTGTCAATCCTGCCTCCGATAGGAGGCTCGGATGACATCGATGACACCCGACACGCCATTATATCATCAAATCTGGACCAATAGAAATTTGCATTTTTTAACTCTCAGATTAAGTAATATTTCGTAATATTTATCTGATGGCATGTAATTTTGATTTGCCTAGCTCTTATTCAGCCGTTATACAGCCCTCATGCGAATAATACAGTCAGATTCATATTCATGTTTGCTTAATTCAATGATGGATTCACTTCACGGGCGTATTTCTAGACGTGACATAAACTTAAATTTCTTCTTTGATATCGATATTTTTCCGCATATTTATAGCTTCTATGTTGTTTACTGCGTGAATAATCTCTGTCCGTTCTTGTCAATTCTTTATTATGTCTGTCAATTTTTTAATATACTACAATGTGAAATTATGTGCGACCTGCCAGCAGATAGACGATAAAATATGTTTTGAAGGCTAGTGAACATTAAAATTTCATTTTATTGGTGGCCTGTTAATCTCAGTATAGTGGTGCAATGTAGCTTTCTTTCTTCCCTACTACTAAATAGGAAGAGAAACCTGCACCTACAACTAAATACGTGCAGACATCTACATCTACCACTAAATAAACTCATACATCTTAACGAACAACTAAATAAACTCATACATTTTCACGAACAACTAAATAAACTCATACATCTTCACGAACAACTAAATAAACAAACACATCTATATCTACCACTAAATAAACTCATACATCTTCACGAACAACTAAATAAACAAACACATCTACATCTACCACTAAATAAACTCATACATCTTCACGAACAACTAAATAAACAAACATACCTACATCTACCACTAAATAAACTCATACATCTTCACGAACAACTAAATAAACAAACACATCTATATCTACCACTAAATAAACTCATACATCTTCACGAACAACTAAATAAACAAACACATCTATATCTACCACTAAATAAACTCATACATCTTCACGAACAACTAAATAAACAAACACATCTACATCTACCACTAAATAAACTCATACATCTTCACGAACAACTAAATAAACAAACACATCTATATCTACCACTAAATAAACTCATACATCTTCACGAACAACTAAATAAACAAACACATCTACATCTACCACTAAATAAACTCATACATCTTCACGAACAACTAAATAAACAAACACATCTATATCTACCACTAAATAAACTCATACATCTTCACGAACAACTAAATAAACAAACACATCTATATCTACCACTAAATAAACACACACAGGACACGCGTCTACTAAATAAGGGCATAATCTGTACGAACAATGAAATAAGGACACGAATCTGTACAAACAAACAAAGAAGGGCACAAATTTATACAAACAAACAAATAAGAGAACAAATCTACAGGAACGACTAAATAAACGTACGTGTCTACACCTACCACCAAAGAAACCCAGACATCTACATGAACCATTAAGCAAGGTAACAAATCTACATAAACTACTAAATAAAGGTACACATTTACACGAACCACTAAATAAGGCACAAATCTACAGGAATCACTAAATACTACTAAATAAACACATAACATCTACATATACTACTAAATAAACACATAACATCTACATCTTCCGCTAGATAAACTCAGATATCTACAACTAGATAAACTCAGATATCTACTTCTACCATTAAATAAACGCAGACATCTACAAGAACCTAGAAATAAGTATTTACATTTATAAGAACCACTAGATAAACAACACATCTGCAAGACTGGTGTACACACATACATTCTACACTTACCACTAAAAATCAGGCGACGCATTTTATCTCGAAAATAGAGAGAAACAATCAAGGCAAATTCAACAAGGAAAAATTATGAATCTTTTCCCTTAACGACGTTGGAAGCTCCTTCAGTATTTTTGATAACAATAACTGGACCACACGTTCTGTTATATTTGGCCATGCACTCTAATATAACCGACGGACCCTGCGTCTAGGTTGAACGAAGCGCGCCTCGCCAAAAGGAGGCAAAATTTTATTTTGTTCTTTTTTTTTTTAAATCATTCAGTATTTTATGAGCCTTCTTAATGTACATATTTCTTGTAACAGCTGGAAGCAAGGGACATAAGTCTGAAATTATGAGAAGAAGAAACATACAGGTGTTACGGTATATGATATTAACGCCGTCTGCTAAAGGTTACCAGACGTGCAATTGTAAAGGTTAAGACATTTAATATATTGCGATAGATGTTTCAATTACTGAACGCTTCATACACGATCGATTATGACGTGTATAGCGTTGTTTAGGACACAGTCGGTAACTAAGAAACCATACCCTTTTTACATTGACCGTCAAGCTGTTAAGACGCGTCTGTCTTTCCTTCCAATGTTGAGCATGGTATTGCCATACAGATATATTTTATGCAAGTACGGACATGGGTCAGTCCATTGCTATTACGAAGATTTGAAATGATTAAAGGTCATTACGAAAGTGAAAATTAAGGAAGGATGAATTACAGTCCATAGTATTTGATTTTACCAGACTCATAGACTCACTGTCGGCCGTTGGAAAACCCCAACCGCGCGTGCATACAGCTATGACAATCTGCATACAGTAAATTGATTATTGGACAAGGACTGATAGGATATCTACATATCTATGCCATATATTTTCAAGTTATAATATGTACCTTTGTGATCAACATGCATGAATCGTCTTGACGTGTAAACTGTATTAAATATTTGTGGACTCTATGAACCGACTTGTCACATCAATCGTATTCCCAGGTTCAATTATTGTTCAGAATCTTCCACCCCTGCATTCGCGTAATCTTACATAGAAGGCACGATACACGATCACTCAAGAATATCAAGAAGATAAAACAATGGCCAGACATTTATAACTGTTTTATTAATATCACATGGAACATTGTTCAGAGCTAACCAAACCACGCCTTGCAACACGCCACTTGCAACAACAGGCAGAAATAAAGATTACGGGAAGAAGAAATATGAAACGACAAATAACGATTATGGGAAGAAAGAAATGCAATCACACATAACTATTATGGAAAGAAGAAATGTGAAACTATAAATAACGATAATGGGAAGAAGAAACATAAAGCCAGAAATAACGTTTACGGAAAGAAGAAACATGCAGACACAAATAACAATTATGGAAAGAAGAAGCATATAGACACAAATAACGATTATGGGAAGAAGAAGCATACAGCTACAAATAACGATTATGGGAAGAAGAAACATACAGCTATAAAAACGATTATGGGAAGAAGAAACATACAGACACAAATAACGATTATGGGAAAAAGAAACATACAACCACAATAACGATTGTGGGGAGAAGAAACATACAGGCACAAATAACGATTATGGGAAGAAGAAACATACAAACACAAATAACGATTATGGGAAGAAGAAACATAACAGACACAAATAACGATTATGGGAAGAAAAGACAAACAGCCATCAAAAACGATTATGGGAAGAAGTACCATACAGCCAGAAATAACGATTATGGGAAGAAGAAACATGCAGACATAAATAACGGTTATGGGAAGAACAAACATAGAATCAGAAATAACTCTTATAAGAAGAAGAAACATACAGACACAAATAACGATTATGGGAAGAAGAAACATACAACCACAATAACGATTGTGGGAAGAAGAAACATACAGACACAAATAACGATTATGGGAAGAAGAAACATACAAACACAAATAACGATTATGGGAAGAAGAAACATAACAGACACAAATAACGATTATGGGAAGAAAAGACAAACAGCCATCAAAAACGATTATGGGAAGAAGTACCATACAGCCAGAAATAACGATTATGGGAAGAAGAAACATGCAGACATAAATAACGGTTATGGGAAGAACAAACATAGAATCAGAAATAACTCTTATAAGAAGAAGAAACATACAGACACAAATAACGATTATGGGAAGAAGAAACATACAAACACAAATAACGATTATGGGAAGAAGAAACATAACAGACACAAATAACGATTATGGGAAGAAAAGACAAACAGCCATCAAAAACGATTATGGGAAGAAGTACCATACAGCCAGAAATAACGATTATGGGAAGAAGAAACATGCAGACATAAATAACGGTTATGGGAAGAACAAACATAGAATCAGAAATAACTCTTATAAGAAGAAGAAACATACAGACACAAATAACGATTATGGGAAGAAGAAACATACATACATAAATAACGATTATAGGAAGACAAAACAAACAGCCGTCAATAACGATTATGGGAAGAAGTACCATACAGCCAGAAATAACGATCATGGGGAAGAAGAAACATACAGCCATAAAAAAACGATTATGGGAAGAAGAAACGTACAGACACAAATAACGATTATAGGAAAAAGAAACATACAACCACAATAACGATAATGTGAAGAAGAAACATACAGCCATAAAAAACGATTATGGGAAGAAGAAACATACAGCCATAAAAAACGATTATGGGAAGAAGAAACATACAGCCAGAAATAACGATTATGGGAAGAAGAAACATACTGCCATACAAAACGATTATGGGAAGAAGAAACATACAGTAAGAAAGAAATGTTATGGGTAGAAGAAAACGCACCAGCAGAAAACAAGGAATTACAGCTAAAATCCATATTTAAAATTTGAGAAAAAGCACTTGCGTCAGAACTACTAGGGAATACCAGTTCTACCAATATACTGCTAAATAATATCAAATATATGCTTACGAACTGGCAAGAAATTATCAGAAGGCTTACATAGATAGAGCCGTTCGATAAAGTACAGATATCTGCAATCTGATCTACCTCATAGGAAAAAGTATACAATATGAGCGCTATGTGCATTATCTCTGCATACACTTCATGTTATTATTGTTAATTATCAAGAAAATCCTGTTCAACCCTTTATATGTGTCGTAAATTGATACTAGTGTAGCTACAACAGTAGTTATCGCTGGGGATGGCCTATGAAATGCTACCACGAAGGTCTCCAGAAATTGGCTCATTAATAAAGAAAGAAATCTATTCGAGATAAGAACAAAAAGAAGAGAATACGAATGCTCTCCACTAGACAGCGTTTTCTAGTAAATTATGGAGAGTGTTCTATTTTCCCACGACCTTAGCTTCTGTCCTCAGATTCCATGAAAGCAGAGCCCCCAATCTCATCTAAATGCAGAACTTTACCTATATGTAAATATTTAACACCGACAGCACGAGTGATACATTAATGAACTAGATAATGATCAAACGGTTCCTGTGTTTATTACTTAAATATCTACAAATATAGGGTTAATATTAATTACAACGTGATGATGGTGACACAGATGAGATATATATATTGCAGTTAGTTAGATATGAGAATAAAACTATGTGAATAGTGAAATGACGATATGATACATTAAGTGTTAGCACACTGAAGGCCAATCTACACTATAGATGTGTCTCTTAATGCGGCTCCCGTGGGTGATGATACACCGGTGTGCGTAGACAGTCCCAGTTAGGTGTATAGTATGTTGTGTGGGTTATCTCCAAAATGAGGACGTGCTGATGAAAACTTTAGTTGAAATGAGAACGTTGACGACATACAGTCGTTCGATCTTTCGCAAAATATCTAGTGTTGACAAATCGTTGACAGTTGTCTTAGGAAAAATGTCTGATATCTAATCTCTGAAAGGTACTGGCTAGATTGGAGATCTTCCCGAAATGAATCTTGGTATGTAGACTCATCTACTTGAGTATGTACTTTTGATTCATAGAATATGCTTTGGAGTGAAACTCCGCCTCTAAACCAATCGCTAGGCCTGCATATTGTGACATTTTGCATGTACATCTTTCGCGCCCTTTCAGCGGCTGTCCCTGGCCAAAAGGGGTAGGGTATTCGCCACCAACTTCAATTCCGTGCTATGGGTTCGTTTGCGTGACAACCCGTTTTCGGGTTGGCCGGTTAATAAAAAAAAATCACCCGCCTTCTCCTATTACACATCCTGCTGTCCATTGTCGCTTTCCGAGGACGTTATAGATTGCCTAAAGTTTAGCTGTTGTAGTCAGGCTTATATATATAAGAATAATAATAATAACAACAGTAATAGTACCAATACTAATAATTATAATCAGAAGAAGAAAAAGAACGAGAAAACGGAGAAGAATGGTTACGTTATTTTTTTATCAGAATTGACATCGTTATACTCCGAGCCGCGGTAGCATAGTGGTTAGTGCACTGGCTTCCTAGCTCAGTGGTCTATGGTTTGATCCCCAGATGAGGTGGGATTTTTTAGGCCGGAAACGGCTCCTGGGTCGACCCAGCCCAAATTGGGTACCAGAGCTACTCTGGGAAGGTTAAGGCAGCTGGCGTGATGCTGACCACATCACACCTAGTGTGCCGATGGTCATGAAAATATGGGCCTAACACCATATTCCCAATATGCCTCAATGGGCGTATAACGGGATCCTTTACCTCCTTTTACACTCCGAACAAATCCATAGGTGCTTCCGTCAGCAAATATTGAGGGGTATGAATGCTAACTGTTTTGTTGTGCGCTCGTTGCATACACGTCGGATACATCCTCTCATACGTCCATCCCTGCTGGTCTTACGTTTGATGCCTAATTCCAGCAATCTTAGTCTTGATGATTCATCTATTGCAGTGTCATTCTCTAAGAGTGTGACATTACGGCTCGTTTGCTTTTTCGTAATTTCCTCTCATTGCAGTTATTATCTATTATTTAGGCATTTTTAACACATAATTTCGTGCCTATTCTCTACTCAGAATTGTTACCTTTTTTCCTACTATCATTGTTCACGTTTCACGCTTCGATGCATGACAGTGACAGACAATCACCCATCCCTGAGAGATTAAGTGAATCACTAAACGTGATAATACCACATTGACTCCAGGTAAATGCGAGCGTAAAGTGTTTGTTCAAGAGTGCATAATCACTTCCGGACTTGCAATACGGGTTTAATTGTATAGACCGCGATTTTTCTAGACAGGCAGTCGGATTGCGACAAGTCATGTGATACAAGAGATCGGCAGAGTCTGATAAACTAAGTAATCAGACTTCCGAGAATTACTTGGGATAGGTGATTATAGATAAAAGCAATTTTGGAAGACATTTTGAAGAGTGAGCGGGAAGTGGAATATAAGTAAACTGTGACAACATTTTACGGACATCGTAATTCCATATATTTGAAAGTGGCTGTTTAAAGTCTCAAACGCAGGAAATTCCATAAGCACTACTCTTTCATAACATGTACTTTGAATGCCATTGGTTTGGCAATTCGAGCTATCATATACAATCGCTTTGATTGGGAGTTGCCAAGCAGTAGACCACAAGAGTGCGTAGGTGAAGTCTGATTATAATGTAGAACTTTTTAGATACACGACACTGCATTTCCTGAATCGTCAAGTAGACAGCTCGGACTGAAGCCACGAAACAATAGAAGTAAAGATTCTTACTTTAAAAAGGACCTGACTTAATGGAACACTTCTGAACACTACAGCAAGGAAACCCTAAGTTATTCATACAGCAACCGGACTTATACAGGACTTACTCAAAAAGTCGCAGAGGGACAGTTAATATAACTAAATACCCCGACGTGTGTTCTAGGCATCTATATCAAGCTGCCAAGACTAATTACCTGAGCACGATGTCTAAAATTTCTCAATTATAAGGTGAGTTGTAATATATTTATTATAATTTGAATTTTACGTTTTTATTCTTGCTAGTGGTGTTAAAGATTCATACTAGGCTGGCAACCTCAGCGTGTGAAAAATGTACATTCATGAACCACCACAGCAAGCGCAGGTGATTGCTTCATGATAGTTCTCACGAAGAACCAAAAGCAGAGGTAACCCCAGACTCCGAATGGAGCAGGGAGTGAGTGATGATTACATCAGCCTGTGCATAGTTGTACATTATCATTTTGTGAATGTATGTAAACTTAGTATGTTTCTTCAGACACAAAACACTGCCGCTGTCCAGTCACAAATTGTTAATTAAATTAACTGACATACTGAAGATTTTTCATAACACGCTCTGAGTGATATGATATACGCCCAGGGAGAGTAAAAAAATCCGTGAAAACAGACAGCTGACGAACAGCGGGAAAGGCGCCGGACTAACATCAGGAAAACAAAGACTTAGCAGCGGAGTTTGTTCTTTTATTCCCTCTAAAGTTTACGGTACCAGCACGGGGCGATCCTACTATTTGTGGTACGCCCCGAAGAGACCATTTGCTTTACTACCATTCTGTGGCTCAAAGCTTGTAATTGACACATGAAACCTACATTCCATGGGTTGCGAAGATTCTTGCCTTGACCAGGAGCAATTACCTCCTGACTGATCTGGAAACGTGTCCTCAGCACAGACACGAATCTACGGAACCAGCAGCATCGGCACTTTAGCATTTTGGCAAGTCCCATTTTTAGCCGGCCAAAAAAAAAAGAACTTTCTTTTCTAAAATTAAGCTTACAAAAGCCGACATATTCCATGACGAGACTCACTTTTTTTATTGATCACCAGTTCTTATTTATTTACAAATGTTAAAGTAATTGATCATTAAATTTGCATTTTTTTTTTTTATTCATAGGTGAATTAATTATTACAAAGAGAAGTGCACACGTGTGAATAAGTATTCTAATAAATATATTTGTATTTACATCTATAGAGCCATTAAGAGCAATAATAATAATAATAATAATAATAATAATAAACACGTCACGGTAGAAGGGGAACGACTAAGTAAGTATAAACAGATGAAATTCACTGTTGATTTAGCTGGGGGCTTGAACGAGCTAATATTTTATCTCTCCACAAAAGGCGGCGGAAAAGATAAAGAGTTAACGTGCTCAGACCCATTCAGCATTGTTCTCGATTTCTTAAATATCTTGTGGAGACCCTTGTCACAGATGGAAATAGTGCAGCAGTAATAATCCACTTTTGCCCGTGCCCATCTAGTTTATATTTTTTGCTACATGAACGAAGGATTCACTAGTGCGATTAACACGTGAGCCATCTGGCAACTAAGCCCTATGTGAAACAGAGAGCGAAGCGCCGAGCATGGGGTAATAGATTCTTTGATCTGGGGAACACGAGATATTCAGTCTGAGATGGACCTTGGATTGTAAAACTTTCAAGGGAAGTAATTGCGTAGCTGATATTCGGCAAAGGCGGAGATGATGAAAGTCAAGCCAGAGAGACAGAGGCGGAAGAGGTGGTAAAATTACCTTTGATTCAAGAATCGAACGGCAAATTGGCTCGGGTCTGGCAGTAGGTGTGACTTTCGCATTTAAGAACGATAGAACGAAATTTATCGATGTATACCATGTCTCACCGATATCCATGATCAGTTGCTCAGAAATCTATCTGAAATCACTAGCTCGTTATCTTAAGATTTCTCGTACAGAGTGAAAATTATTAGATCTTCGTGGAGTGTTTCATTTTCTGATTGCGATAATTTATGTACTAGCTTTAAAGTGATTTAGTGTGTTTAAAGTTTTCATTATATTTCACTGAGATGTCTGTGCTAATTAAATAACGTATAGCTAAATTTTCCAGCCGTAAAGTAAATTTAATTACTCCTCGCTATTTCCCAGTAAGAGATGTTTTAAATTGACTAGTACATACATTAAATAACTGTCTACTGACGTCATATATTATTTACTTCTATCCATTTTATGTAATTTTATAAATGACTAGTGTTCATATCACGCGTTAAAAGAACGATAGGATAAGCTAGACACGTGTGTTTTAAATCTAATTTATAACAGAGTGGTTAAGAGGTCCTATTTTAACACGTGTTAGATATGATATTGATAATTTGGTTAAATGTTTATATTATCTTTTCCTAAAATATAGGCTGATCAAACCTGAGTACTAGCGGCTTTTCTTATGGCCAAATGAACTTATGATCATAAGAACTTATAATATTATAAGCATTCAAGAATATTTAATATTGATGAGCTTTTTGCTGTAACCTGTGTGGTCCACTTTTCTTCATTTTTTTCATGAGAGAAAGCAGAATATATACATTAAATTATAATATTAACTGGACCAGAACTATTACCAGATTTACTTATATCAATCTCATCAGCCAGCTGTGGCTAAATATATTTTCAGCAACATTTGTGTAACTTAACCTAGCGTTTCAGCCCCCTGAGGCTAAACAACCTAGGAACTGAATATGTTCTATTTATCCTACATCGGCGATCACCACGCATGAACCCTACTCCAACCAACTGAAGGCATAGATAACTTATTGTATCCAGGACAAATTAAAACACCGACTCAGCGACTCCTGGGAAGTTTGCAGTCAGCAACTACGGAGAGTCTGGGGCTGTATTTGTCAAAACTCAAATTTGACACTTAATAGTATGATTACTTATTCGTGTATTTACTTGGAATGCCTGCGACAACTACTGGGGTAAGCATAGTCTGAAAGTGGCCACTGCGTGTATGTGAATTGAACGAACAGAGAAAGAAACTTATGTCTTTTGTTAACATCATATACTTATATGGTTTCTTCTTTCGTTTTTTTTAAATCTCAATAATCTGATTAGTCACGGGATAGATTACATTAGGAACCTATTCTTTTCCCATCCTGACTATTTCATCACTTATTGTTACCTTTTGATCTTTTGGGTAAATTAACCTCTGTGCGGATTGTCCTTTCTTTTCCTTTACCGCAGGGAAGAACCTATTTGTTTAATTTTTTTCATTTTATCTGTAAACCATGATCTATTGATGCATATGATTTATGTTATGATTTTCTATTAATAATAAAATTTATTAAACCTTTAGTTATCGTGTCGGTCAACCCCATATCCATTATATGTTATCCATAGTTTGTTTTCACGTTCGTGCGTATTTGTCACATAACTGTGTGCATGTGAGTGCAGTGTAACTTGTATTTTCGTACAAGAAGAGAAAGTGCGTCTGATTTAAATACTGTCGTCCAGATAGGCTGGATTAGATAAATTATTCTATCCAAAGACTGTCATTTCTTTTACACGATCACCCTCTTGATAAAAACTATATCTTACCCCTTACTTTCACATTGTCCTCACTATCACCTCTGCTCAGACAGATCTATACCTATCTGATAATTCATCCACGACATTAATGGGGGCTCGTCCGGGATTTGAACCTAGTTCAGAAGTGTCTACGACCTAATCGTCGCTCATCGATGGACTGAAGACTAGTCAAATTTTAGTTTTGCCAAATCCAGCCCCAGACTCTCCGTAGCTGCTGACTGCAAATTTCACAGGAGTCGCTGAGTCGGTGATTTAGTTTGTCCTGGATACAATAAGTTATCTGTGCCTTCAGTTGGTTGGAGTAGGATTCATGCGTGGTGATTGCCGATTTAGGATAAATAGAACATATGCAGTTCCTAGGTTGTTTAGCCTTAGGTGGCTGAGACGCTAGGTTAAGTTACACAAATGTTGCTGACAATATATTTTGCCACAGCTGGCTGATGAGATTGATATAAGTAAATCTGGTAATAGTTCTGGTCCAGTTAATATTATAATTTAATGTATATATTTTGCTTTCTAGTCTGAGTCTAGATAAATGTCTAAGTCTTATATGTAATCTGAATTTTCATCTAGATAGAGTGTGTTAGTGAGTTTGTCTTGTGAGTTAGGGTATAAAAATAATTATCCCCTAGACAACGATCTTAGTATCTGGTTGTTTGACCATACACATATAGGACTGTTTTTCTTTCCACAGCATCATAGAGTTACGTGCAAATTGTTCTGAGTATAATCTTCATCAGATATATGAGATATGTGGTAATTTTGTTAAAAGCCGCTAGTACGTGTGATTGTTTAACAATCACTAGATTTCTTTTAAAGAAGCAGCAGAGTTTGAGCTAAGCTAAGGACCGATTTCTGACTTTACGGCTAGTTAATAACGTCCCTTACTCTTAACTGACTTCTAGAGTGGGTGAGTATTGGTGGATTTATAAAATAAGAAAATTTATTTCGTATTTGTAATAAACATTTTTTATCCACCGATAGTAAAAGTAGTTTTTCCATTGCTAGACTGATCTGCCATTTATTTGGCTTAGTCGTCTGTATTAGGAGCAAAGGCCAGATAATAACAGCGATAGATTAGATAACGGATAACAGGACAGTAGGTATCTCAGTGAAATAATTTTAATTTGTTTTTGGTTTGTTTTTCTCGTAAGTTGGTTAAGGATAGAGTTTTTTTTCTCCTTCTTTTCTACTTTCTCTCTCCGGTTAGCGGCATTTAGTTATTATCCATGGCTGAGCGAGCTAAACTTAGAGCCATGCTGAGAGAAGAAGCAAAGGAAACAGCATTGCAAGGAGAATAAGTGACCGCGTTTGTCAATGTAGAACTTGACCGATATGACGCAGAGAAGAAAGTAGCAGAAGCTAAGGAGAAGGAAGGGCGTCAATCTCAAATGGAACAGAAGAAAATAGAGGCTGAGATGGAAGCTCGCAGGGCAAAACAGGAGGAAAGAGAGAAGGCGAGACAGCATGAGGAAAGAGAGAAGAAGAGACAGCATGAGGAACAAGAGAAGGAGAGACAGCATGAATTGGCGCTTAAGGCCCTAGAGGTCCAAAGTCGTCGTGTTATGTCTTCCTCCAGCAATGGAGAGTCTCCACCTCAGTCACAGTTAACTGATCAATCCAGTACCCAATCTCCTCATCTCGTAGCTATGTTTTTCGCCCTAGAATCCTTTCCTAGCCCTAATGAGAAATTGACGCGTTTCTCGAGAAATTTGAGAGGATGGCGACACTATATGGGTTAGAGAGTTCCCGATGGTGTCTAAAACTTTCACAGGCTCTGAATGGTGGTGCTTATGACATCTACGTAAAACTGGGAAGCAGCTATCAAGACAATTACGACATGCTAAAGAAGGCTTTACTGGAGCGGTTCGAGATGAACGCTCGCAAATTTTTGCACCTGATCAGAAACAGCAGAAAAGAAGGCATGGAGACATTTCATCAATTCTCTTAACGCCTGAAGGGGTATTTGACAAAGAGCATGGAACTTTCCGAGCTCCCTCTCACTTTTGAAGGACTCAAGGAATTTGTTCTTATAGAACAAATAAAATCCATGTTGTCAAACGAAACCCGTAGATTTCTGGCCGAACAGGGCGCAGTAAAGTTGGAGGACATTCTTAGTAAGTCTGAACGTTACGTGAATGCTTTGGCCGAGCTTCCCAGCACGAAACGCAAGCCGACAGATGAGCATTTTCGGAAAAATAACCTAGAGCCGTCTTCCCATTCTTCCCAATACCATAATCAACGAGAAACTTTACCTCAGAACCCTCCCCAGGAAAAATAGAAATTCTTTAAAAACAAGTACCCCATGCAACATTCTGATCAACTCAACCGGCCTACATGGCACAGCCGCCAGAAAGGTCAAGACAAGGGAAAGACTACTGCACAAGGGACATCGGATCAGAGCAAGCACACCGGGACGAATAGAATCGGCTGCTTGTTAACAGACTCTCAGCGGAGAATGAGTGTCAGTTATTATCAACCTGAGAGTGAGAGGCCCTCAACGCGAGGAACTGTTATTTTGAACGGGAGTTCAACATCTTGTCTTTTTGACAAGGATTAGCTTTTGATTGTATTGTCGCAAGACATTTGGTCAAACCTGGTCAAGAGACAGAAGACACCGTCAAATTACGTGGAGTTTTCAAGAGTGATGCACCCATGACGCTTCCCATCGCATTGGTGGAGATACACTCTGATTTTGTCAGAGGTGTTATCAGCGCGGCTGTTATGGATGATCCTATCCACCCAGTCATACTTGGATGTAGATATGTGTTTGTTGGGAGACCGAAAGAGCCGATTGTGGCAGCAGTAACCACAAGAGGGCAAACCAAGAAGGAACGGGAGTCTGCGCCAAATTTGTTACCTAATGAACTAAAAGAGGCGCAACAAAAGGACCCTAGCTTGGAACCATGCTTTAGAAAACTGCCCATGGCCAAGGACCCAAGACACGACGGAGACATCTTTTCTAAGTGTGACAGGGGCTAGGTGTTACCTCACACCCAAGACCCGTGCACCAAGAAAATTTATAAAGGATCGTTTGACAGGGGTTGCAATTATTGGTTGCTTGCAACCCTCTCAGCAGCAGACTTAACAATTCAAGCAACCCAAAGCCTTATGCAGATCAACATTTAATTCTACCGAACAGAACCGAACACCAAACAAACAATCCAACGAACAATCAAACGAACACCCAGTCAGTGTTCATAGACTGTCTGAAAAACAATAAATAAAACCATGTCTAAGTGAACATCAATAGCATGGATAATAACACTTACCATACAGAAAACATGCGCCCATCCTGATATCATCAACTATCTCACACACTCATGCGTGTCGTCCAATGCGACTAGTATGGTGTTGTGCATGAGGCTGGCAATCGCACGGGTAACATAGGTTGCTACCGAAACCACTACTGCAAGAGCATCTGAATGCTTCATGCTGAGACAAACCACACCGGTGGCCCCATGCTCCCTCAGGAGCGGAGGAGAGAAATATACAACTCTAAGTACGCCCACGTGCTCTCACAAACCATGTTCACATAACAATAATAATCAACTGGACATAAAATAATATTCTTCAATACATGTACAACAAATAATCTCAATAATGAGAATTAACTACTACCTCTCAACCGACCCACATCAATACTCGTTCTCGCACTCTGAACATGTCGTAAGTGACGACTGGTGCGCCTGGCCACAAACGTGTCATATGTGACCCCTGACGAGATTGGGAACTCATCACATGAAACACATTATTACAGGAACAACCACTGTAACAGCATAAAAATGCTTCTGTTGACTTGTGGTGGACACCAGCCGCATTGGTGTTTCCATGCTCCACCGGGAGCAAACAGAGAAACACCTGTCTCAACTTGCCTTACGCACCAGAAATCTAAATGACTATTCTCCCTTCTAAGTAACCACTAAAGATAAACAGTAGAATAATCAATAATCGTGAAATACACTTAATTACTTTTACATTAAAGGATAATATTCTTGGCTTTAACCAAAAACTGGAACTAAATACACCGCGTGTCGCTCGGCATAACATATTATAGGTTTAACACGCGGAGCGTGTTTAATCAGACTCGCTATCACCGCCTTTTATCACCACGAGGTTGCTATCTTGCGATTGTTAATCTTATCTAAATTTCGCAGTGAAATAGCCTCACACTATGTCTGCCTTTCTGAAGAATGAAATAATCGCTCTTAAACTTTCACATCTATCTATCTATCTATTTATTCCATTAAACATTAAAATAGCCACATCGATATAATTTCAGAATCCTAGAAAACTAATGCTAATTTAAATTAACTCACGTGCTCAAGGCATTTACAGCTTGGCTCTTGTGTGTCTTCTTCGTCTGTTCTCACTGGGCGGCTGTCTCAACAATCCCAGTTTCGCCACTTGCTACCCCTTTTATAGGCTCTGGCCTAACCACTCAATTTACTGCGCGCTTACGCGCATTAATCTGCGCCACACAGATAACACACGCGATTATTGCTCCAGAATGCATGAAAACATAGATATACACAACTAGAGCAAAAACACAGCTAATTCGTAGGCTTATTATGGCCTTGTAATAAATCTGCTTGAAGATAACGTGATCAAAAGGCACTAAACCACATAGACAACATGACTGCCCAGATGGGGCCAGCGCCGAGAACGACAGACCTCAAGATGGCGCTGTCACATATTCCCCGCCTGATTTTGTTGTCGTCCCGACAACTGCACTAAATCAGGCGCTTCAGTCGTATTCTCCAAATCTGGAGGATCACCTTTTCCTTCACTTCATCTCAGGTCATTACTGGTTACTCTAATGCTCGGACTCGCTCTGTCCATTCGTTGGATGATATATGGACCCCCTGTCATTGTGGGAGCACGAACTACAACGTACTCGTCTTCTGACCACATATCACGAATCTTGGATCTCTCAGCGTCGTGCATTCTCTTCTTCACCAATTCTCCGACCTGTAGTGGAGTAGAACACGACAGCTTGTCACATCTCTCTTCCCGGACTGCTGCAAAACTCTGCAACGGTGGCTCTGCTCTTACGTGCGCCCCTCGTAGCCTGGAAACGTGTCCTTCAACGAGTTTTAGATGAGTCTCCTCCTCTAAATGCCGACCACTTTTCCCGACGCCCTTATGGTGACAGTTGCCACGGCCATCTCTTGGCTTGCACTGTGACGGCAATGTAGATGTGTTGGTACGCTTAGAGAGGGCGCTCTTTGATGGGCAAACCGATATCAAATGGTCCGGGGACCTACAATGGAAACATCGCTTAGGAAGCGGGCCCTGGGGACACTTGGCTGCCATGTGGTTCGAAAGGTCTCCACAGTTGAAGCATCTTATTTTCCTAGGCTTCCTTGGTGCCCTGGGTCGCCTCCTGCTACCCTTACATCCCTGGCCGCCTTTGACTTTCTTCCCTGCAATAAGCGCCTCACACTCCGGTGGACCACCAACCATCTTTATCTTTGAGCCATTCTGCTCCCCTTCTGTAACCTGACTCCCAGCCGCAGAGGGATCTAGTTTAACGCCTGTGGACATCGATTCTGTACGTGGCCTAGTTCTCTGCATCTAAAACAACGAACTGTCCTGGTACGTCTCCCCTGCTCCTGAGACATCGCATCAATTTTAGCCTCTAATTGAGCCACCTGTGCTCTCAGCCGCTCTACTTCTGCGTTTAATGCATGCGTATCTGACACAGTCTCTGTTCTTGCCACTTCAACACTGGCAACACCAGCCCCCGAAGCTGCTTCGACACTGGCAACACCAGCCCCAGAAGTGGGCTCAGTCTCCAAAAACCGTAGGGCATAGTCCCTCACCGACGTGAACGATTGTGTTGGCTCCTTGATGATCATTTCCTTTGCAAGCTTTCTTAGTAGGTCATCTCTCAGACAAGCAGCAAACTGGTCACGAAGAAAGGATGGCGCCAAAGGAGTGACGTTGTTCTGCTTTTGTGCCCTTACAACACTTTCAAACACCTCGTGAATGCGATGGGAGAATTCCCAAAGAGACTCCCTTGCACCTTGCCGGGTAGAGTAAAACGTGGCCATTACTTCTGGGATGCTCCGACGCTCCCCATACACCCTAAGAATGGAATGTAGCATCGATTCTGGGTCACCATCATCAGCCTGAATCCTCAGCTCCCTGCGGACACTTGGGGTCACACTGTCAAGGATAACATCTGCCTGGTCCTCTTTACTCATCATCCCTACTCTCCAGGCAGCTCTCACCTCTCTGACATATTCCTCAGCCGTAGGACCCGTGCGCTCCCCAAAGCACCGCACTCTCTTGTGAGTAGGTACCACGATGTACTGCACTCGTTCTTGTTGACGCTCCAGCCCTACCACAGGGTCATCCACCTCAGCCACATCTTCGTTATCAGTTCTACTAGCAGCGCGTGTGTTGCGTGCCGCCATCTTGTTGCCAGTAGAGTTGACTAGAAATCTTGACAAACTGGATGATCCCGTCCCTCGCCTTGCACTGAACTGGGTGTTCTACTGTTTCGGCTGTTGCTGCTCTGATTGCTGAAGAGTTGCTTCACTGCGTGCTGTCTGTCAATCCTGTCGACGACGCCACTTGTGACAGGGGCTAGGTGTTACCTCACACCCAAGACCCGTGCACCAAGAAAATTTATAAAGGATCGTTTGACAGGGGTTGCAATTATTGGTTGCTTGCAACCCTCTCAGCAGCAGACTTAACAATTCAAGCAACCCAAAGCCTTATGCAGATCAACATTTAATTCTACCGAACAGAACCGAACACCAAACAAACAATCCAACGAACAATCAAACGAACACCCAGTCAGTGTTCATAGACTGTCTGAAAAACAATAAATAAAACCATGTCTAAGTGAACATCAATAGCATGGATAATAACACTTACCATACAGAAAACATGCGCCCATCCTGATATCATCAACTATCTCACACACTCATGCGTGTCGTCCAATGCGACTAGTATGGTGTTGTGCATGAGGCTGGCAATCGCACCGGGTAACATAGGTTGCTACCGAAACCACTACTGCAAGAGCATCTGAATGCTTCGTGCTGAGACAAACCACACCGGTGGCCCCATGCTCCCTCAGGAGCGGAGGAGAGAAACAATCCAACGAACACCCAGTCAGTGTTCATAGACTGTGTGCTCAAGGCATTTACAGCTTGGCTCTTGTGTGTCTTCTTCGTCTGTTCTCACTGGGCGGCTGTCTCAACAATCCCAGTTTCGCCACTTGCTACCCCTTTTATAGGCCCTGGCCTAACCACTCAATTTACTGCGCGCTTACGCGCATTAATCTGCGCCACACAGATAACACACGCGATTATTGCTCCAGAATGCATGAAAACACAGATATACACAACTAGAGCAAAAACACAGCTAATTCGTAGGCTTATTATGGCCTTGTAATAAATCTGCTTGAAGATAACGTGATCAAAAGGCACTAAACCACATAGACAACATGACTGCCCAGATGGGGCCAGCGCCGAGAACGACAGACCTCAAGATGGCGCTGTCACATAAGGATGGCGTACTATATCGTAGAACGGGCAGCCCTGATCAAGGGCATAACCAGCCCCTAGTATCGACGCAGTACAGAGCCCAAATCTTAGAAATGGGACACTCTCTTCCCTTTAGCGGACATATGGGACAAAACGATACTATTCAGCGAATATCGACTCACTATTGGTGGCCAGGAATGAACACTGATATTATCAGATATGTGAAATCCTGCTCCCAGTGCCAACGTGTGGCACCCAAGCATTGGACACACCCAGTTCCCATGGGTGAAATGCCAATAGTGGGAACACCATTTGAACGGGTTGCTGTCGACATTGTTGGACCCCTAGAAAGAACCAAAAGAAGGAACAGGTTCATCCTGACTTTAGTCGACACTTGCACTATGTGGGCTGAAGCTATACCGCTAACATGCGCGGATTCCAAGCATGTCGCAGAAGCCATAGTGCAAATTTTCGCGCGGTTGGGATTTCCTCAACATGTTTTGACGAATAACGGATCCCAATTCGTAGCCTGTTAATGGAGGAGATCTTTAAGATCTTGAGGGCCAAGCACATCCACACAAGCCCCTACCATCCGGCCGGAAATGGGCTCGTGGAACGCTTAAACGGCAGCCTCACCATGATGTTACGTAAGCTGGGACAAGAGAAACTTGAAGATTGGGACCTTTCCATTCCTGCAGCCTTATTCGCCTACAGGGAAGTCCCCCAGGCCTCTATAGGTTTACCACCAGCTACTCTTTTATTCGGCAGACCTATTAAGGGGCCGTTAGAAGCCTTACTCCGGTCACTGACAGGCCAGAAGGCCGACGAGACAGTCGTCTCCACCAGCAAGTATGTATCGGAACTTAAGGAAAGGTTACAACTAGGATGGGATCTAGCTACAACCAACCTTAAGAATGCACGCGCAAAGCACGCTAAACGGTACAATAAAGCAGCTAAAGAGAGAGAACTACAACCAGGGGAGAAGGTTTTGTTGTTACTGCCAGCCGGAAGCAACAAACTCGCATCGGATGACAAGGGCTGTTTACCGTCCTTAAAAAAATCTCAAGAACGAACTACAAGATCTCTATTAAAGGAAAGGAGAAAGTCTACCACGTAAATCTGTTAAAGAAATACTTGGAAAGACCGGTGCCATCCTCCGAACATCTCCTGGCGGTAACGATAGCAATCAAAGATGAGGAAGATGACGATAGTTGCATGGAATATCCATTGCAACAGACTGAATCTTTTCAAGATGTGAAATTCGATGACAATCTCTCTGAAGCACAACAGACAGAAACGAGGGCGCTACTCAAACAGTACACTGCAGCTTTGACGGATGCACCTGGTCGAACACATCTCGTAGAGTTCCATATGAAACTGACAAACGAGACACCTGTGCGAAACCAGAGTTTACCCCATCCCGTATGCTAAAGCTGATACGCTACGCGGAGAAATAGACAAGCTACATCAAGCAGGAATTATCAGTGAGTCTGCCTCTCCTTACAGTTCAGTGTAGTGCTGTTACAGAAGCCCAGTAAGGAAGTTCGGCTGTGCATAGATTACCGATTACTTAACACTGTAACGGAATTCCAGCCGGAACCTCTCCAGAGCACTTCTGAGCTATTCACCAAACTTAGCAGGGCAAAAATTTTCTCCAAAATTGACCTGAGTAAAGGTTATTATCAAATACCAGGCAAGGAGGAAATTAAACCCCTGTTAGCTTTCAGCACCAGTGAAGGACACGATACGTTCAACGTGATGCCATTCGGATTGCATAACGCACCGGGAGTCTTTACCAGAATGATGGGAAAGCTTTTAGAACCCTTGCAAAGTCCCCGTATCCATAATTTCAGGAATGACATATTAATTGCATCGGAAAATTACGACCAACATATTGCTACGGTTTCTATGCTCCTCAGGAGACTACAGGAAACTGGTCTCACAGCCAGACCTAGCAAATGTCTTATCGGTTTCGAAAAGCTCGACTTTCTGGGACATACTATTTCTCAAGGCTGCATGTGGCCAGTTGCCATGACCATTGAGAAAATAGTTGCAGCTAAAAGACCCCGAACGAAGAAAAACACATGTTCATTTCTATCACTGTGTGCATACTAACATAAATTTATTAACAATTTCAACGGTCTAACGGCACCCCTTACTGACCTTACCAAAAAGGGGCGACCGGAAACAGTTATTTGGGATGCTAAGTGCGAACACGCTTACAGCACTCTCAAACGACAGCTGTCCGAATATCCAATTTTATGGCTACCTGACCTTAAGAAACCTTTTATATTGCGGGTCGACGCATCGGGTCAAGGCATCGGGTCAACCCTGCTACAAGCAGATGACACTGATCCGAACCTGTTATTCGCAGTCGCCTATGACAGCCGAAAATTGAATACAGCAGAACAGAACTATTCCACAGTGGAGAGAGAATGTCTAGCACTCGTGAGTGATATCAGGAAACATCACGAATACCTTTACGGCGTTTCATTTACAATGCAGATGGACCATGCCCCACTGGCTTTTCTTGGAGCGAATAAGGAATTCAACGCGAGGATTATGCGGTGGGCGTTGCTCCTAAGTGTATATGCTTTCAAAGTAGAATACATACCAGGAAAACAAAACGTGGGAGCAGATTTTATGAGTAGAAATTGAAGCAGTGAGGAAGAAAGGGAAAGTGAAGATAGCAATCACTCGCAAGCTACGGATAACAGCAGCGCTATTTTCATAGAGGAGACATAAAGGGTTTCATGTCTTCAAGCCCAGACGAAATGTCACAGATTGAAAATGTGCAGCAGTAATCATCCACTTTTGCCCCTCCCCATCTATTTTATATTTTTTGCTACATGAACAAAGGATTCACTAGTGCGATTAACACGTGAGCCATCTGGCAATTAAGCCCTATGTGAAACAGAGAGCGAAGCACGGAGCATGGCGTAATAGATTCTTTGATCAGGGGAACACGAGATATTCAGTCTGAGATGGACCTTGGATTGTAAAACTTTTAAGAGAAGTTTTTTTTTTTTCTTTTTTTTTTCTTTTCTATAACCAGCGGCACTCGAGCTTTTCCAGCTCTTTCGGCCCAATGACATGTCATTGCGAAGCTGGGGGGTCAGTGGACTTTCCTTCCAACCCGGTCAGGAGCTTCGCTCCTTCCCATCCACACGGGATTTATGTGCAGGAGCCGTTCAGATTATTCAGTCAAATTTCCGGTCGTAAACATTTCTTCAAACGCCGACGGCCGGGTTTGAACCATGAACACCTGGTCGCCAGTACAACGTTGTAGCCATTACACCAGCGCGGCTCCCAAGAGAAGTAATTGTGTAGCTGATATTCGGCAAGGCGGAGATGATGAAAGTCAAGCCAGAGAGACAGAGGCGGAAGAGGTGGTAAAATTACCTTTGATTCAAGAATCGACCGGCAAATTGACTCGGGTCTGGCAGTAGGTGTGACTTTCGCATTTAAGAACGATAGAACGAAATTTATCAATACATACCATGTCTCTCCGATAGCCGTGATCAGTTGCCCAGAAATCTATCTGAATTCACTAGCTCGTTATCTTAAGATTTCTCGTACAGAGTGAAAATTATTAGATCTTCGTGGAGTGTTTAATTTTTCTGATTGCGGTAATTTATATACTTGCTTTAAAGTGATTTAGTGTGTTTAAAGTTTTCATTATATTTCACTGAGATTTCTGTGCTAATTAAATAACTTATAGCTAAACTTTACAGCCGTAAAGTAAATTTAATTACTCGCTATATCCCAGTAAGAGATGCTTTAAATTGACTAGTACATACATTAAATAACTGTCTACTGACGTCATATATTGTTTACTTCTATCCTTACTTACTTACTTAGTCGTTCCCTTTCTACCGCGTGGTGTAGAGATCTGGAAGAGAGAGCGCCAGACTATCCTATCGGCTGTCTTCCTCCTGGCCTGGTTCCATTCTAGTCCTCGGTCATTCAAAGATTGTCTAATTTTGTCCCCCCGGCAGACTCTGGGTCGTCCTGGGGGTCTGGATCCCTGGCTCTTTGTTTCCCATGCTTGTCGTGGTAGCCGATCTTCTCCCATTCTGCAGACATGGCCAAACCATCTTAGTTGGGACTGTTCTACTTGGGTCTGCAGGGGGTAGGATTTAAGGCCTTGACGTATCGTCTGGTTGCGTACCATGTCTCTTCTTGTTACTTCAACCACCTTCCGCAGATACCTCATTTCTGAGGTTTGGATCTGGCTTTTGTGGGTTGTAGTCATTGCCCATGACTCACATCCATATGTCAAGACTGGGACATAGGTGGAGCGGTATACAGCCATCTTCGTTTTCTTACCAATCTCTCTCTTGCTGAGGAATCCTCGATTTATGGCCTGAAAAAGTCTCACAGCTGCTGCTTTTCGAGAGGCCAACTCTTCTTTGATGCCTCCCTTTCGGTCTATAATAGCTCCGTTTACTTCTATCCATTTTATGTAATGTTATAAAGGACTAGTGTTTATATCACGCGTTAAAAGAACGATAGGATAAGCTAGACACGTGTGTTTTAAATCTAATTTATAACAGTGGTAAAGAGGTCCTATTTTAACACGTGTTAGATATGATATTGATAATTTGGTTAAATGTTTATATGTTCTTTCCATAAAATATAGACTGATCATACCTGAGTACTAGCGGCTTTTCTTATGGACATATGAACTTATGATCATAAGAACTTATAATATCATAAGCATTCAAGAATATTTAATATTGATGAGCTTCTTGCTGTGACCTGTGCGGTCCAATTTTCCTCATTTTTTTTCATGAAAGAAAGCAGAATATATACACTAAATTATAATATTAACTGGACCAGAACTGTTACCAGATTTACTTATATCAATCTCATCAGCCAGCTGTGGCGAAATATATTGTCAGCAACATTTGTGTAACTTAACCTAGCGTCTCAGCCACCTGAGGCTAAAGAACCTAGGAACTGTATATGTTCTATTTATCCTACATCGGCGATCACCACGCATGAACCCTACTCCAACCAACTGAAGGCATAGATAACTTATTGTATCCAGGACAAATTAAAACACCGACTCAGCGACTCCTGTGAAATTTGCAGTCAGCAACTACGGAGAGTCTGGGGCTGGATTTGGCAAAACTAAAATTTGACACTTAATAGTATGATTATTTATTCGTGTATTTCCTTGGAATGCCTGTGACAACTACTGGGGTAAGCATAGTCTGAAAGTGGCCACTGCGTGTATGTGAATTGAATGAACAGAGAAAGAAACTTATGTCTTTTGTTAACATCATATACTTATATGGTTTCTTCTTTCTTTTCTTTTTATCTCAATAATCTGATTAGTCACGGGATAGATTACATTAGGAACCTATTCTTTTCCCATCCTGACTATTTCATCAGTTATTTTTACCTTTTGATCTTTTGGATAAATTAACCTCTGTGGGGATCGTCCTTTCTTTTCCTTTACCAGAGGGGAGAACGTATTTGTTTAATTTTTTTCATTTTGTCTGTAAACCACGATCTATTGATGCACATGATTTATGTTGTGATTTTCTATAAATAATAAACTTTATTAAACCTTTAGTTATCGTGTCGGTCAACCCCGTATCCATTATATGTAATCCATAGTTTGTTTTCACGTTCGTGCGTATTTGTCACAGAATTGTGTGCATGTGAGTGCAGTGTAACTTGTATTTTCGTACAAGAAGAGAAAGTGCGTCTGATTTAAATATCGTCATCCAGATAGGCTGGATTAGATAAATTATTCTGTTCAGCGACTGTCCTTTCTCTTACACGATCAGCCTCGTGATAAAAACTATATCTTACCCCTTACTTTCACATTGTCCTCACTATCACCTCTGCTCAGACAGGGCTATAAACATCTATACCTATCTGAAATTCATCCACGACAACACTCTCGAGGTAAAAGCATCATCATGGCCTATCTCCATCTCTGCTAAGAGTAATCTTGTGCGAAGGTAGACACCTTTGAAGATCCACATTAGCTACTCTGGGTTTTGACCACTGTTGGACCACTACTGCAGAGAAAAGGAGAGGTAACCTGTGACAAATAGGCGATCATTAATTGTCCTCAGTATCTCCCCCTTATCCATATCCAGTTCATCTACTCTTAAAGCTAGTCACCTCTTTCATTGCTGCCTGGTCCTGCATGACCAGGATGAAGAAGAAGAAGAAAAAGAAGAAGACTTTCACATTTCTTAATTTTGAGTAAATAATATGCAAACAACCATTTCAAGTTATTTTTGTCTGTATTGAAATACAATACTGACAATCACACAAGAATTTATAAGTCGGCAAATATGATTTACTTTAGTTAAAAAACACATGAAAGATATGCAACATACAGTGACGTTTACAGGAGCACGATGTCATTAATCAACAGTTACAAAATATATGAACTAATGTGGTGTCTTATTTGCACGCGAGATTAATCTGACTATTAGAAACATTAGAAGGCGGAAAAGTCAAACTGACATAAGAAAAAATAAAAATTTTAGGGATATGAAAACAACATCGTCTTGAATCGATGATAATAAAGTTGGAATTGAGCACCCTGACAAGAGTTAGAGAGGCCGCAGAGAAACGCGGCCTATACATCACGCAGTAAAAGGCAGAGTTCATGATAATGTTTAGAGAAGAAACGGATACTTACAGTAATTTATCCACTGACTTTCACCGTCTCAAAGAGCTTTGGCCTTCAACAAACTTTGGCTACTTCCTCCTGTAGCGTGTCGTCTGCTGAAAGTATTTCCATGTCTTCCTCGCCATTTTCAATTCTATCTTCATTTTTTTCTTCCATGTGCTTTTCTCTGCTTCCAAGGCTGGCGATTTTCTTAGAAGAGAAAAAAAAAAAAAAACGGTGACTCAGCAACCCAGACTCATTTCCGCTTTCTTTGGATCGCAACAAGTGCCTCCTTACCTGAAGAATTTCTGTTTTGGATGACTGTTTTATTTTATTTTTTTTAAATTGACTTTTCCATATTGTTGGTTGAAGTTTTTGTTGTTGTTGTTGTTGAAGAAAAGGCCGAAGAAGAAAACAGAAAGTAAAACAGAGAAAGAAGAAAAAGTAAACACTGAAGAAAAAAGATGACCAAAAAAAATAAGAGTAAGAGACGACAATAATGAAGAAAGAAGATAAAAAGAAGAACAAAATAGATGATAGAGAAGAAGATAGAAGAAACATAATACGAACACAAAGGATGAGGCAGGTGAATAAAAAGAAGAAGAATTAAAAAAGAAGAAAAATGGGATGGAAAAGAAGAAGAGGAACAGGAGAAAACGGAAAAGAAGGAGAAGAGGTAGCAGACGATGACAGAAGAGGAAGACGCTTCTAATAGATTTTAACAATTCGTATACCCTCAGAAAACAGTGTCCGTTTAGAACTAGTAGACCGAACAAATTTTGTTTTCAAAACTTATATTACCTCAACAGCTGTTAGCCAACCATGTGATTGGAAAACACATTGCTATATAATGTGGCCTAAATAGGCTCTCTGTTTATATAGTCAAAAAGTCGTATTCCATTTCGTATTTATGTATACTACTTTTTCTTACCGTCTGACTGGCCTAGTCAGGTCAATCATTTTAGTTTGTTTTGGTTTTGTTTTCTTTTCTTGCTAGAACGTAGCTGGACCACACGGTCTTTTAAATTTGGACATGCGCCCTAAAGTAATAGACGGACCATGTGTCTAGGTTGAACTCGGCACGACGTGCCAAATCAAGGCAAACTTTAATTAATTTTTTTTAAAGTAATACAGGATCCGTTTTAAATAGCTCTACATTTAGGCTGTCATGGCCTGGAGCTTTTCCATTCTTTAATCCTTTGACAGCTGTGATGATTTCTTCCCTACGTGGAATATTTGTATTTATATCCAGACTAGCAATAAGCCGTCAAACTTGACGGGTTTTAAATTATAGTGTGCTGTTTCCGTTCCCGGATGAGCAGATAGAAGTACATTCTTAGAGTGTTTTTGGTTTCTTTTCATTATACAGTGTAATCAAACTGTTCATGAACACCGTCATTTGAACGCTTTTCTTTGTTGCTTGTAATTATTTTCGGGAGAATATATATAATGGAAACAATGCAATTTCTCAACACGGTTGAATTCCTCAGCTGTGACCAACGTACACACGGCGAGAATTATGTTATTTTAGATTCAATTTAAAAGTTCTTTGATCACAACATTTCGTGTGAAAGTGCGTGGCTTGTTTTCAAAGAGTGTTCCCTGATAATAAGTGGTTTTAACAAAAACTTTCAAGTTTTCATGATGTGTACATCGGGTGAGGGCTCATGCACACCCATTTTTACGCACTTTTTCTTTGTCGAGCGCTACTAATTTCGTGAATGAATAATAAAAAAAAAAAAACAAGAAACCAAAGTATTTGTTTTATATAACACCCAAACCGCGCAAGTTGCACACAGTGCGTTGCGCATTTTTTTTTCTGGCGCGAGTTACTATTTTGAGTGTGACCGATCGACGTAACATACATCGGTAATTATGTTAGTTGGGAATATTTTCAGCCTCTGGAATGGTCAATTGTGACTCTTAAGGTGCTTTATTTAGAGTTTCTCTGAAGTGCTCCGTCCTGTAGCGAGATTTGGTATCACGTGCTTTGTTTCTGAAATGTGTAACGCGACACACACACACACACTCTCACACACAGACACTCACACACTCACACTCACACACACACTCACACACACACACAGCGCAGGGACAAAGCGGCGGATCTTGCTTTGAAGTTTGAAAGTGGCTGAAAAATTTGCACTTCGTCTAGCCGACCAACATTGAAGAAGGTAGGAAATAGCGAATACATGAAACATGGCCGACCTTAAAAGTTTGCATTAGCTGGAAAGAAAATCTAAATCTACAAGAGCAAGCCTGGTTGTAAGACATTTAAATAATAATAATTCACCAAAGGAGAAAGAGTATGAATGATATCCAAAATGGTATTATTCAAATATAAATAGTTTTAAAAATAATTAACATTTTTCATCGTCATCACATCTGCTAAAAGTTAGCTAATAATATTTAAAAATTTATTATAACTACATACCTCAACGGATTTCGATAAAACTTGAATAGAATGAAAGCTTCATATGGGGGAAAATGAAAGGATACCTAGGAAGGAAAGAAATAGATAAGTGTGTAGTGACAATAAGAGAAAACAAGTACAGAAAAAGCACAGATCGCCTCAAACCAAGAGATTAAACGAAAATCTTAGCGGACTTCAGACGGTGCTTTCTCGTACGGGAGAGTCGCCCAAATATAAGGACACAGCGGCGTGTTTAAAATCACACACACCAAATCCAAAAGCCAGAGTGAGAAACTGGAAGACAATATCTGCAAGAAAAGTTTTTTTTTTCACGCTGCATGCAGGGCAAATAGACTTCAACCAATACAGCCTCACCGTGCGCTTATTAATCCTAAGAGGGTATGTAAGTTTATTAAAGATATATGTGTGACTAATATCATTTTATTTCAGATTTTGTTTCCGATTTGATGGTATCAGATATAATAAAAAGGGTATACAGGAAGCCAGTGACGATAACTAGCGATAACCTCCACCGGCATTGTCAGGAAGTATAACCATTAATTGGTTAGCCAAATATATCATGGCTGGTTCTTGCCTGGAAGCTTACGACATACCAGCAAGTACATAAGTGACTTGGCATCCATAAGTGGAAGGCAAAGGTTATATCTTACCCATGTAACATAACGTGATCTATTCATGTAATTTGTTATTTTTTGCACAGTGGACATTATCTTATCATGCTATCTCTGTAACATACTACCATGATTCATTCATTTATATACAAACACTGAAGACATGGTTGCCTCATGAACAGCAGTAGTTGGTGAGATTGTTGGAACACCATGGCCACCTATTACCTTTTGTTCCAGGTTTTATGATCGTTCCTGATCGAGTTTATGATCGTTCCTGGTCGAGCTCATGTTCAAGTTCGTGATCGAGTTTAAACTAAAGACTTGAGGACCTTTGATCCTGCTTACTGAAGACTAGTGGTCAAACAATCTTCAACACCGTAGTCCCCCGTAGTTATGGGGCGGGCTGAAGGAAAGTCTTCCTCATCATCAGTGTGTCTCAGGAACCTAGAACAAATACAAGATGGGTTTTTCTGTATCCCATCCAACAAACACTGTGAGCAGTTTCTAAAGCGATGGTCGATGATGATAACAGCTAGAGACTAGATTGCAAGATATATCAAAAATATAGTGTGACAGACTTTTTTAATTTCATTGGAAGATTCATCCAAGATTGTATACTATTATTTATTTTAACTTGTAACTATAAGTAATCATACATTTTACCCTCTTCCAACACCCATTTCTCATTACAAGGATATATGGATGTACGTAATAAATTATGAAATTGTACTCATTTGACTTGGTAAATTTTTAACTGTTAAATTTTGAGTTACTTTTTCTAATTTAATTATATTATCACATATGGTTACTTTAGCGAAAGTGGCACAGTATACTTCTGAAGCCTAAATCTATTGTCCAGCTCAGAGTATTCACAGCGTTACCTCAATTGTGATACCAGTGCACATCTCTGGCACTGGGACTTCATTCTTTCTGGAGAGAGATTCTACTTCTTCTATACCACTATCATCACATCAGAAAAACCTTTCGCTGCACTGGGGGCTCTTTTGCGGGATATTATTTTTTATCCTGAGCCATTATCTATGTATTCTTCTATCTTGAGCCACAAATAGTTTGTAACAATAAATTTTTTTTGAAAAATTCTAAAACTTAGACATTTTTTCCTAATAATAGTACCATTGAGTACGAAGTAAATAGGAGACGCTGACAAGGTGTTAAGGATTTGTTTTGTTCAAAGTAATTAATTAATTTTAATTAAGTTAGTTGGTTAGTGAAGGTAAAATTATATACCCTCTGGTAAGTAAGCATCATGGCTGAAATGGTGAAGTTTAGGACTGCGATCATGCAGATGGGAAAAGAACTAGGCATGTCAGGTAGTGATCTTATCTAGTATGTCACAAAGGAAGTGGACAAACATATGGACAGAGAGGACAAAAGATTAGAAGCAGAAAGAGAAGCCAAAAGGTTTGAAGCAGAAAGAGAAGCCAAAAGATTTGAAGCAGAAAGAGAAGCCAAAAGCTTAGAAGCTGAAGAAAAAATGTTACAAAGAGCTCATGAGTTAAGTTTAAAGGAACTTGAACTCCAGGGAGCAGCTAGCATTCATGGTGATAGTTCAGCTCACTCTGAGAGTAGCTCCAACCAGAGCACGGCAAATGGAGCCATGAGTTTCCACCTGGATCCATTTATTTAAAAGAAGGACGCCATTGAGTCGTACCTGGATAGATACGAGAGATTAGCCTCTACCTATGGATTGGAAAAGGAAAAATGGAGCCTTAAGCTATCTCAGGGGTTGAGGGGAGTTTCATACGATGTTTATTTGAAACTTTCAAAAGAAGACCAGGAACATTATGAAATCTTAAAACAAGCTTTACTGGTCAGGTACGAAAAGAATTCTGAATCTTATAGAAAGAGATTCCGAACTGCTAAGCTACTTCCAGGAGAAAACTACCACCGAGTAATCACAATACTGCGGAATGCAGACGGAAAACCTTCCTCATCACGCTGCATGCCTTACTACAGGGAACAAGGGAAGGAAGGACCTGGCAGATAGTCAGAAAGACCTCCATCATCCCCCTGTCTATGAGGAAGTGACCTTGAATGGCATCCACGTTCTGTGCTTATATGATACTGGCTTGGACTTTGACTCAGTAGTGTGCTCTTCTCTGGTGAGTCCTGAACAGATAACCACAGAAACCGTGGAAATCAGAGGACCAGTCAAGGGAGCAGGAACTTTGACACTGCCCATAGCCCGAATCAACATAAAATCTCGCTATGTGGAAGGAGAGATCAAAGCAGCATTGATGGACAACCTTATCTACCCATTAATACTGGGATGTAGATATGTCCTTCTACGAGAACCTATAAGACCCATAGTGATGGCAACAATCCAGACCAGGGAAAGCTCTAGGAAAGAGGAGGACACTATCATCAATACTCATCCAGAAGAGATGAGAAAGGCTCAAACTGCTGACAGCACATTGAAGCCTTGCTTTGGCAAATTACCTAAAACCCATAACCCTTCAGAGAAAGGAGACTTATATATGAAAAATGGCCTACTATATAGAAAAGCTGGAACAGGACCTAAAGGACATGGACAGCTTGAAGTGCCAAAATCATACAGGGAGCAGGTTATGAAGCTAGGACATGCTATACCTTTCAGTGGACATATGGGAATAGGGGCCACTGGACAACGGATAGCCTGTCACTACTTTTGGCCAGGGATCACAGAGGACATAAAGAGGTATGTGAGATCCTGTCCAGAATGCCAAAGAGTAGCTCCTAAACATAGGACTGCACCAGCAACACTGGGAGAAATGCCCATCATGGGAACGCCCTTCGAACGTGTTGCCGTGGATATTGTTGGACCCCTCAATAGGACCAAGAAGAGAAATGCATATATCTTGATCTTGGTTGATACTTGCTCTATGTGGGGAGAGGCAGTAGCAATGTCATCGATAGATTCAAAACATGTGGCAGAGGTACTGTTAACAATATTCACCCGATTAGGTTTCCCACATCAAATATTGACTGACAATGGTTCTCAGTTTAGAGGAAAGCTAACACAAGAAGTATTCAAGATTTTTAAAGCTAGACATTATCACTGTAGCCCGTACCATGCCCAAGGGAATGGTCAAGTAGAGCGGTTCAATGGCACGCTCATTTCAATCCTTACAATGTTGGGTAGTGAGAAACCTGAAACTTGGGACACATACTTACCCTCTGCACTATTTGCATATAGGGAAGTCCCACATAACTCCACAGTATTGGCTCCAGCTACATTGTTGTTAGGACGACCAATCAAAGGTCCACTGGAAGCATTGTTGCGGACATGGACTGATGAAAAAGCAGAAGAAACCGTAATTTCTTCAGACCAATACGTCAACGAGTTGACATCTCGATTGAAAACAAGTTGGAAACTGGCCAATGATAACTTGAGACATGCCAGGAGGAAGCAGGCTGCTTACTATTATAAAACAGCAACAGATAGGGAACTTGAGGTGGGAGAAAAGGTTCTGTTACTGTTGCCCAGCAGCAATAATAAATTGCAGATTGGATGGCAGGGTCTCTACGTCATATTGGAAATAAGATTAACAAGAAAGGAAAGGAGAAGGTGTATCATGTCAACCTTCTTAAAAAGTATTATGACAGGGAAGCATCAGAAGTTGCACATATCATGACCCTGGCCATTGCAACAGAAATGCAAGATGAACCAATTTCCTCCATGGAATACCCCCTAACAACTACAGAATGCTTTGCTCAGGTTAATGTTGAGTGAACATTTAACTCTTGAGCAGAGGAAAAAGGTTCAGGAGGTGTTAGAAATCCATGCTGATGTACTCACAGATAAGCCGGGGTGTACTAATCTGTTAGAGTATGACATGACGATTACTGACCCTACACCAGTTTGTATACGGACATACCCTATACCTTATGCGAAAGGACAGACACTCAAGGATGAGATTGACTATCTCTTAAAAGAGAAAATTATTTCAAAGTCTGAATCTCCCTACAGCTCAAGTGTGGTGCTATTAAGGAAGCCTAGTTGTGAACACAGGTTATGCATTGAATATAGTAAACTAAATGCTATCACTGAATCTCAGGTAGACCCATTACCTGACACCAATCAGTTGTTTGCTACATTGAGTAAGGCTCGATATTTTTCAAAAGTAGATCTAAGCAAGGGATACTACCAAATACCAGTGAAACCAGAAGTTAGCCTTTAGTACACCGGATGGACATTACGAGTTTAATGTACTCCCATTTGGTTTAAAGAATGCTCCAAGTATCTTCACCAGAATGATGAGGAAATTGTTGGAACCATTACAAAATCCTCATATCCCTAACTTCATGGATGATATTCTGATTGCTATCACTACATTCGAGGAACACATAGTAGCACTCTCCATGTTGTTAGATAGACTGAGAGAAACGGGATTGACAGCACGTCCAACTAAGTGTCATATTAGATGTGAGAAATTGGAATTTTTAGGTCACACTATCTCTACAGGGCAAATGTCTCCTGACCCAAAGAATGTAGATAAAATGAGAAAAGCACCAAGACCACAAACTAAGAAGAATGTAAGATCTTTTGTGTCACTGTGCGGGTTTTATCAGAAATATATACCCCATTGTAACTTATTGTGCGTGCCCTTAACCGACTTAACCAAGAAAGGACAGCCGGATAAAATACAGTAGACCGCGCAGTGTGAAAATGCTTATACAGAGTTGAAAAATAAGCTGACAAATAAACCTATCCTTGCCCTTCCCAATATCACACAAGAATTCGTACTAAGAATGGATGCTAGCAATGTAGGCATCGGAGCAACAATACTACAGCGGGCAGACACACCACCACATATGCTACTACCAGCAGATTTTGTAAATAGAAAGTTAAATTTAGTTGAAAGAAATTATTCTACAGTCGAACGTGAATGCCTCGCTTTGGTCTGGTCGATCAACAAATTCGCCCTTTTTCTTTACGGGAAACACTTCATTGTGGAAAGCGATCACCAGCCTTTGATGTTTTTAGCGGTGTCTAAAAAATTTAATTCACGACTTTTAAGGTGGAGTTTACTTTCATCTCCATATTCGTTCAATGTGAGATACATTCCAGGACCGGACAATCTTGGACCCGATTTTGTTAAGTCGTCATTCTATCAAAGGAGATATAGAGAGACAGAAAAGTAAGGAGAAACTGCAGCATGTGTTACCAAAAAGGTAACCGTGCACGCACTGTTTTAAAGAAGAGGGCTCTGCAGCGAGATTTGGTACCACTTGCTTTGTTTTTGAAAATGTGTAACGCGACACACACACACACAGCGCATGGACAACGCGGCGGATCTTGCTTTGAAATTTGAAAGTGGCTGAAAAATTTGCACTTCGTCTAGCCGACCAACATTGAAGAAGGTAGGAAATAGCGAATACATGAAACATGGCCGACCTTAAAAGTTTGCATTAGCTGGAAAGATAATCTAAATCTACAAGAGCGAGCCTGGTTGTAAGACATTTAAACAATAATAATTCACCAAAGGAGTTAGAGTATGAATGATATCCAAATGGATATTATTCAAATATAAATAGTTTTAAAAATAATTAACATTTTTCATCGTCATCACATCTGCTAAAAGTTAGCTAATAATCTTTAAAAATCTATTATAACTACATACCTCAACGGATTTCGATAAAACTTGAATAGAATGAAAGCTTCATATGG
The DNA here is from genome assembly GCA_024509875.1 of Oreohelix idahoensis. Classification (NCBI taxonomy): domain Eukaryota; kingdom Metazoa; phylum Mollusca; class Gastropoda; order Stylommatophora; family Oreohelicidae; genus Oreohelix; species Oreohelix idahoensis. The sequence goes on from JAMPIV010001161.1 coordinate 328,190, forward strand.
GGAAAATGAAAGGATACCTAGGAAGGAAGGAAAGAGATAAGTGTGTAGTGACAATAAGAGAAAACAAGTACAGAAAAAGCACAGATCGCCTCAAACCAAGAGATTAAACGAAAATCTTAGCGGACTTCAGACGGTGCTTTCTCGTACGGGAGAGTCGCCCAAATATAAGGACACAGCGGCGTGTTTAAAATCACACACACCAAATCCAGAAGCCAGAGTGAGAAACTGAAAGACAGTATCTGCAAGAAAAGTTCTTTTTTCACGCTGCATGCAGGGCAGATAGACTTAAACCAATACAGCCTCACCGTGCGCTTATTAATCCTAAGAGGGTATGTAAGTTTATTAAAGATATATGTGTGACTAATATCATTTTATTTCAGATTTTGTTTACGATTTGATGGTATCAGATATAATAAAAAGGGTATACAGGAAGCCAGTGACGATAACTAACGATAACCTCCACCGGCATTGTCAGAAAGCATAACCATTAATTGGTTAGCCAAATATATCATGGCTGGTTCTTGCCTGGAAGCTTACGACATACCAGCAAGTACATAAGTGACTTGGCATCCATAAGTGGAAGGCAAAGGTTATATCTTACCCATGTAACATAACGTGATTTATTCATGTAATTTGTTATTTTTTGCACAGTGGACATTATCTTATCATGCTATCTCTGTAACATACTACCATGATTCATTCATTTATATACAAACACTGAAGATATGGTCGCCTCATGAACAGCAGTAGTTGATGAGATTGTTGGAACACCATGGCCACCTATTACCTTTTGTTCCAGGTTTTATGATCGTTCCTGATCGAGTTTATGATCGTTCCTGATCGAGCTCATGTTCGAGTTCGTGATCGAGTTTAAACTAAAGACTTGAGGACCTTTGATCCTGCTTACTGAAGACTAGTGGTCAAACAATCTTCAACACCGTAGTCCCCCGTAGTTATAGGGCGGGCTGAAGGAAAGTCTTCCTGATCATCAGTGTGTCTCAGGAACCTCGAACAAATACAAGATGGGTTTTTCTGTATCCCATCCAACAAACACTGTGAGCAGTTTCTAAAGCGATGGTCGATGATGATAACAGCTAGAGACTAGATAGCAAGATATATCAAAAATATACTGTGACAGACTTTTTAAATTTCATTGGAAGATTCATCCAAGATTGTTTACTATTATTTATTTTAACTTGTAACTATAAGTAATCATACATTTTACCATCTTTTAACACCCATTTCTCATTACAAAGATATATAGATGTACGTAATAAATTATGAAATTGTACTCATTTGACTTGGTAAATTTTTAACTGTTAAATTTTGAGTTACTTTTTCTAATTTAATTATATTATCACATATGGTTACTTTAGCGAAAGTGGCACAGTATACTTCTGAAGCCTAAATCTATTGTCCAGCTCAGAGTATTCACAGCAGTAACTCAATTGTGATACCAGTGCACTTCTCTGGCACTGGGACTTCATACTTTCTATAGAGAGATTCTACTTCTTCCCTACCACTATCATCACACCAGAACAACCTTTCGCTACACGCCCATCTTGCTTCTTGCCCTGTTCTGTGGTGACAACATTTCCACTCGTGTCTCTAACTGGTTATATGTAATGTTGTATGTACCCCGTTTTCCACAGATTGCTTTTGTTACTTTGTACGCCGTGCGTTGTTCATTCCTCCGTTGCTGCTACTTCGCCTGACTTGCAAATTTGTCTATGAACTACCATTTGTCAGCTCGGGTTTGACGTGTTATCTCCTTGATCAGCTGACTTTGTTTATATTTTCTTCCTTTTGATTTCTTATCTCATCCCAATGGTTATCTACGTTTTTGGCGTTATACAATCATGTATCTTCCTGTCCTGAAATCCCAGGCAAGTTTTACTTCTATCTCTATATTCTGTTGTAATTGTATGGAATTTCTGGTCCACATCTTGAACTTCTGTCTCTTTCGGGTTTCGTGCAGTTTGATTACGTTTCAGACACAAATGCTGTTCTCGTGAGGGGATCCTTCAATTTACAGATGTCAAATATTTTCTCTTTTGTTATTTTTAGCCAAGTATCCCTGATCTTTATTTTTGCTAGGACAAGGTGGTGATCATTTCACATATCTGCGCCTCTTCTTACTTTTACATCTTGCAAAGAATGCCTCTGTCTGCCGTTAATCTGGTTTCTGTCATGGCTATTTGGTGACACACAGGTTAATTTGTGGAATTCCGTGTGTGGAAAAGTGTTCCACCAATGACAAGGCTGTTAAGAGCACAAAATCCTTTTAATTTATCACCGTTTTCATTAGCTATTCCGCTGCCATATATTCCCAGTACTCTTTCGTTGTATCTATTATGCGTTCCAACATTAGCATTGAGATCTCCCATTACTGTGATAAGATCACACCATTTATTTTTTCGTAAATGTTGAAAAAACACATCCTTGTCCTCTTTTTCACTGTCATTTGTAGGTGCATAGCATTTTATTATGGTGATATTAGCGAATCTCCCTACTCAGTCTTGCTTTTATCAATATATTGTTGATTGGCTTCCATACCAATAATCATCGTTCTATGCCCTTCTTCAGGATAATGAAGAACATCAAGTATCAATGTTGTATAGCCACACAAGGTCAGCTCTATATGATATCGAAGAAATGTGTTGCATTGATGTTATCAACATGACCATCACTGTGTTGACCATCCTCTCTTCCCAAGTAAAATACTGTTTCTCCAGTTACTGCTCTTACAATTCCTGTCCCAGTCCATCTACTCTCACTTATTCTTAATATGTGTAGTCTGTAGTTTTTCCTTTCATTATAATCTGTTTCAGTTTTCTTTGTCTCGTTCATCGTTGTTACATTCCAAAAAAACAATTCTGGTTTTGTGCTTAGCGGTCTGGATGTCCGTTTTCATATCAGTGGCTTCCTTTCGGCTTTCACCACTGCCAGTCATATGAGCCCCAGACTCCGGACGTCCATCCCGCAGCAAAGCGTGTTCATTTCTTGCTGTTTTCGTGAGTTATGTGATTTTTAACGTAGACATGGGTCCCGGCCCTGTGCTAAAACCCCCAAACTGGAGGACCAGCTTTAATCTGACCCCTGCCCGCACAGACCTGTCCAGCTTGGAAGAACCTGTCAGGAGTAAAGGTCCCGCTGGCATAGCTCTGGGGCTTGTAATGGTACACAAGCCACCATACCGCTCCGCTACAAGGAATGATGCATGACTCAGACATTTTTTATTATTTTTTTCTCGGAGATTTTATAATTAGCACCAGAACAGCAAGTAGTCCCCCGTAGGTCGACGTCTCGGAAAAGACGCGAGTAACTTATGTAGTCTTCCACAATCCCTTGTTCGGTGTGATGCGGTCAGGGCAACGAGATTAAGAGATCAGCAAAATAGTGATCAAGCCTTCTCGCTGCAGCAGCATCTCGATGCAAGACGTAAAACTAGGCATCCAATGTCGATAAAAGGGTACATGAAGACATGTGGACACGTGAGTTTTAATTTTAGTGACATTAGCATTAGCTTTCTGTAGTTTTAGAATAAATTTCAGCGTGGTCCGGTTCTATGGTTTGATAGGTTAGCTAGTTCTATGTTAGCGAGGAGATTTCGGCTAGGAGATTACAATTCAGTTTAATTTTATAGATTAGTGGAAGGAATGTGGATATATTTTATTCATGTTGTTAGTAAGTCTAATTCCACTGCTGCGTGAATATAGTACGAACGTATTCCATACATAGGACTGGACAGAAATGCTACCGCATACTTAGGAGACCACGTGGGTTCACTTGGAGACTTATATAGTTCTCTTCTCGCTCCTTATGGAGTCCACAGACTCGTATCAAGCTTGTATCACACACGGGTATCTCCAACTTGCACTACCACACTTTAGAAGAAACACAGTGAGGTTGTCAGCCTCTTATGAACCTGTACAACCACCAGCAAGTTAAACATGTCAAATGCACACAATATAAAATGGTAAAATTGTAGATGTTATACATATAATTGGGTTTATTTACAGACGTCTGGCACAGGAAGACTTCCGAATAATGTCGGGCCACAGGTTTTGAGGGCGTCTTACAGGTAGTCAAGTATTACTTTAATTATAATTCCACATTTTATCCTGCATATAAGTTTCCAGGACTTTGTGGCTTCCAGTATTATAAAGTCGAATTTTCTTGCTGGTTAATTTCAGGAGATCCTCAACACTTGGTCCAATCCTCTTTATTGAAATCATATTTTTCTTCTGTCGTGGCTTGTCTGAAGATGTCGTCTTGACTCAATGGAACACAATGCCGAAGTCTAAACATGTGCTACAATATAAAAGACTTTTCGCCCACACTCTCCTTGCTTTATACGCGGTGAAAGTCGGCCAAGAAACGCAGTCTAGTGTAATATATTTTGTCTAGACCAAACAGATTCTAATGTTTGACTTAAGTATATATCTTCTTACCCCACTTCTCATGAAATTCCGCATAACACAAGTAATTTCACTATCCTCACATATACGATATTAACGCTGCAGATTTTAGGGTAACTCGTGTCTGTAACTCATAACAAACCTTCCGTTTATTTTGTTATCATAAATGCTAACAAATATTCACCCGTGGTAAGGCTATCTAATACCCTGTCACACAGAAGGTACTTTTGCAGGTTATCTCTGGATTGTCAGTACGAGAAGTACGGGGGCCAAGCTTGGTGTGAACGAGATACGTTCACGTCTGTGTTTGCTTTACACAGGTAAGGCATATTTATCTGTGTATCCCATCCGGGTTAACGTTATCTCTACCCATGGTAGATCATGCAAAATAACAACATGAAACCTGAGTCATGCGTTTAAATAGTGAGCAAAATATGGGTAAGGAAGAAATGAATGGAAGGCGCCATATAGAGAAAATGACAGGTAGAACACGACAAAATAAAGTGAAGGGTCATTTCGTGACAGCACCACTTGTTTGTTACATCTTTTTCTTTGGTCCTTGGCCGCTGACTGACAAAGCAATCAACGACCACCACGCCTGGTGGCGTCTTGTAGGGCAGCAATAAACTGTCTCCAATTTGCTCAATCGGCAGCCATCCTTCGTGTGATACCACTACTCTGGTTCATGTTTAGCATCTCTCCACAATTCTCTGCCTGGTGGCTTTTGGTTGACATTGCTTTTGCTTTCCTTCTGGAGTCCATAGCATAGCAGTATGTTTGTTACTTTGTTACACATAAAGAAGAATCCAACATAATATGTTGTTTCGTAAAATAGCTGATGTGAATGTAGCCACATAAGGTGTATAATTTGCTTCGGTTGCGGAATAGTGGAGTTCAGTCATTACAAATTCGACTCACTGCAGAGCACATCCCATCAACAAACACACAACAAGCCCTCTGGTCTAGTGTCATCCACCCAAGATCCCCATACCGCCCTCCATGCCTTGCATATATATGTCCATATCCCCTCTCCATAAGTGCCTTGGTTTGCATCCGCTTCTTTTACAGTGGAGACCCCAGAACAAAGACTGCCTTGCAATGCTCTGTACTCACATCCTGCCACACTAGGACTTGTCTGCCTTCCTCTATCACTTCGACAGCAGTGATCCAGTCACATCATGTCAGACATTCCATTCCGTGCAAGCATCCATCCATAAAAGTCTATCTTTGTGGCTATCATTTTTTTTTGTTCCTCGAAGCCACATAACAGGACAACCTTGACACCAGAGCTAAAGAATCTCAATTTTGTGTTACATCTGATTTCTCGTTCTTGATTGGTTGAATTGATTCATCTGAATTGATCGCTTTCAAAGACCTGTTTTTGTCATCATTTTTCTTAACGCCCCCTACGAGGCATGGAGCCACCACCGTAGCTGGTCCCCTTGTAGGAATCCTACACCAAGCATTCCTATGATCCTGCAGCGGTGGTTTCTGAGTCACTTTGTTTGACATTATGATGTTGCTAGCCCCATGCACTTTGTTCATATCTGATGAAGCTTCTTCTTTTTTTTTCACTTACCCTTTAACAGGACTAAGTAGCTAGCCCCATGTCCACTCCTCCTTAGTTCTCTTTTACAAATTGACCCTTTTCATTCATTCATTGATAAACCTCCACTCCCAACAAACACATGCCAAGTCCTCCTGTCACGTGCCATCATCTCAAGTTCTTTCCACGTTCTCCTCATCATTTTCACCTCTGTTTCCAGCTCTCTTCTCCATGTGCTTCTTGGTCTACCTCTGCCTCTCTTGCCCTGGGGGTTCCAGAACAAGGACTGCCTTGTAATACTATCAACAGGTTTCCTCAGTGTGTGTCCTATCCATCGCCATCGTCTTCTTCTCATCTCTTGTTCCACTGGCACTTGTCTAGTTCTTGTCATCAGTTCCACGTTGGTAACCTTGTCATACCATTTTAATCCCTCTATTCTACGCAAGCACCCATTTATGAAAGTCTGTAACTTTTTGGTTGTTGTCTTTGTTGTTCTCCATGTTCCAGAGCCATACAATAGGACTGACTTGACATTTGAGTTGAAGATTCTTATTTTCGTGTTGGATCCGATTTCTCTTGATCTCCATATATTTCCCAATGCAATGAAAGCTCCTCCTGCTTTTTGTATTCTTAGTTTGATATCACTGTCTGTCCCTCCAACTTTGTCTATATTGCTGCCAAGATATGTGTACGATTCTACATCTTGTATTGGTGTTTCTTAAAGTTCAACCCTGTTATCATTATCTGCATTTATTCTCATTATTTTTGTCTTTTCCCTGTATATTTTCAGACCTAATTGCTGTGACCTCTCATCTAGTGTTTTCAATTTGTCCTGCATCTGATTACGGTTATGGGACAGAAGAGCCAAGTCATCAGCAAAATCCAGATCATCCAACTGCTTAGTCAGAGTCCACTGGATTCCATTTCTGTTTTGTGTTGTCGATGATCTCATTACCCAGTCTATTGCTAGTAAGAAAAGAAATGGAGACAAGAGGCATCCCTGTCGCACTCCTGTTCTTATTCCAAACGGTTCTGTAAGCTGTCCTTCATGAAGAACTCTGCATGTCATGTCTTCATATGTTTTCTTTATTAAATTAATGATCTTCAGGGGAACTCCATAATGCCCCATCAATTTCCAAAGTGATTCTCTGTCTACGCTGTCAAATGCTTTTTCGTAGTCCACAAATCCGATGTATAGTGGTAAATTCCATTCCAGACTTTGTTCAACTATTATTCTCAAAGTGGCTATCTGGTCTGTACTTGATCTGTTTTGTCGGAAACCTGCTTGTTCATCTTTCAGTTTCTTGTCAATGGACTATTTTAATCTCTCAAGGATAATCATGTTTAATACTTTTCCTGGCACTGATAGTAACATTATTCCTCTATAATTTGTGCACTCTTGAAAATTTCCCTTCTTAGGCAACTTAAGTAGATATCCTTCCTTCCATACTGCTGGTATCTCTTCCTTTTCCCAGACTTTACCAAGTAATTTATATAACATTGTTGCTGTCATTTTTGACGGAGTCATCTGTCAAGTTATTTGCTTATGTTTTTATCATAAGAATAATTGTGTCTTTACCTGCGATGTCAGGTTGATTAGGGGTTGTCTTCCCTTGTTTATTCATTCATTGTGTTTGACCTTTAGGGTCAAAGGTAGACAGTTCGGGCGTATGCCCATGGGCAGGTTTTTTTAAGCGGGAGTTGAGTTAGACTTCCGGCGAGCCGGGGAAGTGTCCTGGTTTCTGAAGGGACGAGAGTCCATTGTGTTTTTCGGGGAGAATCTTCGAAGTGACTGCACTGGCAGTTTTCCCCAGTGAATCTCTGTGCGTTGGAATGACAGCAGAGTTCCTTGTTAAGTTCTGTGGATTCGGTTACAGGTAATACCGACTTTTTCCATTACTATGCTTTCGGTAGCAGAACATGTTAGAAGATTGCCTAGTCTGTGAACTGCAGCTCACCGGTCCTCCATTTCAGAACTTATATGTTGTGCTCAAGGTAGCCATTCAAGACTATTAGTCTGCATACCATCCAGAAATCCAGTGACGAAGATATATTGTGGGAACCGCAGATTGGCGGAATTTATGTCTACAATAAGCATTACTGCAGGGTTGATGGTAACCTGCTTATCAGAAGTACACAGCCGACGTCAGAACGAGGCCTGTGTTTTCGGCTATTATACTACAGCCTGATAATGTGCAATTGGCGGGGAATGCCAAGTTGCACCTATGTGTCAAAGTGATTAAGGTATCTGATGCGTTTAGTCAGTAATCCCAGGGCGACGCCACGAACTGTCCTTATTGAAGAACATTGTATTGACCATGCACGAATATTCAAATGTTTACCAGCTTGATGAATGCCTAATGTATACCTATCGATTTCCGGTCAGCATGACCTTGTTTACACTGACTGTTCCTGTTGATACCATGTGTGTTCTCGTCAATAAATGTTTTGAAACGTGCCTGCAGTGTCCAAGCATCCTTGACTACTGCATGTGAGTGTATGGGTTGCAGGGTCTACATACATAAGAGCCTAAACACATTCGCGCCTTCATTCGCACCCACACTCAGTTCATCATCCGCTCGCACTACACACCTAACAACATGTATACTGTCTTGGGCCAGTGATCACCTCAACAAGAGAAAAACCACAGTTACATTTTTGGTGGACCAGTTACGTGGGCTCTTCTGATACATTTCTGCTGGACAGAGCGAGAAATTAACATTTCCGTGGACTTATGCTACATTTATTATGCCTCCAGTGTTGTCCAGAAATTTACATTTCTACATGTGCTACATGTCATGAGGAACAAAGTGGACAACTGAGAATAACACACATACTCTATGCTTTCAAGTTTTGTCTACACAGGACAGAAATAGGTCATCAACTGTTGACCCAGATAAACAGTGCGAGCATTTATGTTATAATGCTACATAAACCACAACAGGACAAGTACTGAAGTTAACATCTAGGCATTTGCTACGTGGACCACAACTGCAAGTCGAGTCCCTTTTTGTAAACGGTACCGCTGGTCGTTTACACGTTTCAGTCAACAACAGACTTTTCTACGCCCGAGCATTCAAGTTATAGTGTTCGAGGTCAAGTGTTTGTAAACAGTACGTGGAAATTGTAAACATTCTATGTGCAAGTCCTGAGTCGAGAAGGTCATAGTAACTTTTGTTCGTGAATACCACTTTATGCTACAGTGGATTTGACATTCAGTGCGCGCTTGACATTTTGTTTCTGTGTTCGCAAGGAGCAAGTTAGTTACTGTAATTTCATGTGTGACTAAGGTTTATTTTGCAACACATTGAATTGATTGCTATTTATAATAATTGTACTATTGTTGTGTATTTTTCTTGTGTTCTTCTGCGGGTTTTCGGTTGGTGGGTCTTACAGTAAATATGCCACTTAATCGAGGGTTACTGTAAGCGTTCTGTAGGGATTGCAATTTTCTTAATTGAAATTTGCTAGCGACTTTTGTTGCTATTTTTTTTTTTAGCTGTGACGACATCAGTTAGTGTTGTTTTCGTTATTTTTCTGTTCTTTGATTTTCGATTAATTTTGTTTGTATCTGTTCTTCTCTCATTCCTTCCGTTTATTTCTTTACACCTTTTCGTTTATAACAGTGTTGCCATTTGTCTTGTTTATTTTTCGCGGTTATCATTACACATTTGTGTAACATTTTTTTTTACTTTTTGCTGTATTGTTTATTTGACTTCCGCGAACGTTTTCGGTCATTGTTCTGTATCTTTGTCTTTGTATTTATGATTGTTCTACATTATTGTCATACACAGTCTACATACATATACTTGGTCATGTATTATTATTGTTATTGATAAGGTACACTCTTCATATAGAGATTGTTAATAAAATATTATTATATAAGATATTTATACAAGTTCTTTGATAAAAGACTTGTTATCCACAAAGATTGAGACAAGGTGAAATACATATTCAAGTTCTTTAAAAAAAAAAAAAAAAAAAAAGACTTGTGCCCATAGTGAGTGGGATATAAAGGAATTATTTTCCACAGGTACTCAAGTGATTTTTTGTTACATTATAAACAAGAGGACCATACAAGGTCTTTGTCTAAGACTAAGAGAGTGAAATAAAGTGAAGTGAGTATACAAGTCTAGCATTTCAGACTTGTCTCCCATTGAAGTGGGATAAGGTAATTGTTGAATTTTTCAGGTTACTGATCTCATTAGACAGAATGTCTACATTGGATTTCTTCATCCAGCAAGGGTTGACTCTTGGTAAGTCTGGTAAAGAATTGGAAGAATATTCATCTGCTCTATTCGCCACTGCATTAAAGTCAGAAGAAAAGAAACAAAAAGAGGAAATTAAATTGAAAGCAGAAGCTGAACAAAGGAGAGCAGATGCTGAACTAAAGAAGCTAGATGCTGAGAATAGAAGATTAGAACTTGAAGAGAAAAAAAGGTATCAAGAGAGAAGCTGCTGCTGAGGAGAGAAAAAGCTCAGGCTGATGAAAGAAAATTCCAGATGGAAATGGAAGACAAAAAACTTCAAGCTGCTGCAGAGGAGAAAAAAATTCAAGCTCAAGCTGCTGCAGAGGAGAGAAAACTTCAAGCTGAGGCTGAAATTAGAAAAATGGAACATGAGGAAAGAAAACAGAAGATGGAACTTGATGAAAGACTCGCAACTTTGGAGTTAGAGAAATTGAAATTGGCGAGTGCGGGTGCTCAGCAAACAACTTCGAGTACGACAAAGGAGTTTGTTAATAGGATTAAATTGCCTCATTTCAATCCTTTAAAGGATGACGTAGCAGATTATCTAGATAGATTCCAATTTTTATGCGATACGCATAACATAAAAAAGGAAAAATATATTGAACAACTGATGGAATTTTTTACAGGTGACACAGTGACTACTCTTATGACAATAGACGAACATGACAGGACTAATTATGATGTTGTCAGAGCAGCATTGCTAAAAAAATACCAACTAAAAGAAGAAGACTATCGTCTTCGTTTTAGGACAATGTTGCCAGAAAATGGAGTAGATTTCTCTGATTTTGTTACAAAAATACGTCGTACATTTACACGATGGGTTGAGTTGTCTCAGACTGAGAAAACATATGAAGGTCTAATGGACTTATTATTGCGAGATAAGGTTTTGTCATCTGTTAATGATTCTTTTCTTGCATTCCTTCATGAGCGTAAGCCTAAAAACTTAAAAGATATGGAGGAATACTGTTGTCAGTATGCCACCGCGCATCCCCATGCTACAGTTAGCAATTCTAAAGTGAAAGAAGGGTTGCCAGCTGCTTCGGCAACACCATATGGCCATAATTTCAAAAAAAAATTTCAGGGTGCTCAACAAAACTGGAATAGGGGAAGTAATCAGAATTACACTCAGAAGCGGAGTAATCCAACACATGATGGTTCTTCGTCTATGAATTGGAGACAAGATGGTAGTTCTCGTAATTTTAATGGTAATAATCTTAGACACTTTCGCAAGGGTTATCGTAATAATAACCATTCGAGCTTTCGAGATAACCATTCTCGACGTCAAGATTATGACGATGGTGAATTTAGAAACCGGGATTCAAACCGGAATGATGATTACAATAGGCAATATGATAACAATTACAGGGGAAATGATAGTCGAAATAATTACAGGGGAAATGATAATCGAGGCAGACCTAGGTTTAACAAAAAAAGACCTTTCCAACAGGCAAACTCTGCACAACAAGAGTTTGATGGAGCCTGTAATACAGTAAATGATAGTGGTAACTCTAGGGCTATCACTGGTTGTGCTTTCGATTTTGAGAGAGCAACTGAATGCCCCCAATGCTTAACATTGTTCGACTCATCGACTGTATCTACTCTAAGTTGTGGTCACCCTCTTCCTGCTCTACCTGCTACAGTTGCGCATGATGGGAGAGGATCTCTCATCTTACATAAAGGTCTAATAAATGATAGGCTAGTCTCAGTACTTTTCGATTCGGGATGTACTACCGTCGGGGTTAGGGAGTCTCTGATAGATCCTTGCTGTGCCACTGGAAAAACAATCAAATGTGTTACATTTGGTGGTACTATGGAAAGTTATCCTACTGCTATTATTAGGATTGACACTCCCTTCTTCACAGGAGATGTCCATGCATGTCTTCTTCCTAATCCTATTGCGGATCTTATAATCGGTCGTATTCATGGGGTTAAGGAATGCACCCCGCAACAAATTTCTAGTTGGGAGGAAAAAAAACATTCAAACGGTCAATGCAGTGGTGACAAGAGCTCAAGCTCTTAATCCCCCAACTTCATCGGATAATAGTAATGAAGTTGATAGCCAAGACGAGCACTTGGTGATTTCCCATGACTCGTTTGTTAAACGTCAAGAAGAGGATCCTTCTTTGAAGAAATTCTTCCTTCTTGCAAAGAAAGGGGATCCCAATCAAAATACGAATCACAAATCGTATATTACTATGAAGAATGGTATATTGGTACGGATGGTACAACACTCGGACAAGTCTATGCACTCGCAAATTCTTGTGCCTAAGTGTATGAGAGCCTTAATTCTTCAGCATGCACACGATTCTCCGTGTGCTGGACATATGGGTTTTTCCAGAACTAAAACTAGAGTCCTTGCGTCTTTCTTTTGGCCATTTGTTAATAAAGACATACGAATTTATTGCCGATCTTGCAAAATTTGTCAAGAGGTCAAGTCTAGAGGTCCGAGACATGCTGCCCTATTCAGGCTGCAGATATTCCGATTCGGCCGTTTCAGAAAATGGCTATAGACATCATTGGTCCGTTCAAGATTAAGTCAGCCAGAGGACACCAATTTATCCTCACTTGCGTGGACATGTGCACGCGTTGGCCAGAGGCTATTCCTCTGAAGAGCATATCAACTGTCGATATCGCTGATGCTCTTTGGCTCATATTTTCTCGTCTGGGATTCCCCGGAGAAATACTGTCGGACCACGGCACTCAGTTAATTTCGGACGTTATGTCTCAGGTAATGGCTACGCTAGACATAAAAAGGTCTCTCAGTAGTATTTATCATCCAATGTCCAATGGATTGGTAGAACGTCTTAACAGGACACTAAAGAACTTACTTGGCAAGATAACGGAGGATCATCCTGAAGATTGGGACAGGGTTTTACCTGCAGTCCTCTTTGCCTATAGAGAAGTTCCCAACGAGCATACAGGGTTTTCTCCTTTCGAACTTGTCTTTGGTGCGCAACCGCGCGGTCCGATGTCCTTGTTACACGATTTGATAACTTCTGATAATATTGACGATGATACACAATCGTCATATGAATATGTCATTGCTCTTAGAGAAAAGATTATCGAATCGTGCAGGTTAGCAACTTCATCTTCCGAATTTGCGAAAGAAAAAGCTAGGCGATTTGCTAACAAGAAAAGACGCCTACGTCAACTTTGTCCTGGAGACAAAGCATATGTCTTACTTCCCTCAAGAGAGAATAGACTTCTCATTTCATGGAAAGGTCCATACACTATAGTCTCCAAAATTTCCGATGTCGACTACATCGTCGATGTGGATGGAAAGCATAAAACCTTCCATATAAATATGCTAACAGAGTTTATTGAACGTCCAGACTATTTGCAGCCTATTTTCCAGGCGACGGACGACTCTCCAGTCCAACATGGTCACATCTCATCCCTGTCCGTTATACAGGATGAGGAAACTATTTTTTTCTGACGTTAACTTACCTCTTCCTGCGATTCCACTGAATTCAACGGAATCGTGGAGGGACGTTACAATCTCTTCGAACTTGTCTTTTGAGGAGCAACGTCAAGTATCCTCTACGCTACAATCATATCAGGATGTCCTTACCGACATTCCTGGACACACAGATGTCATAGAACATGACATCATACTTACTGATCGTAATCCGATCAGAGTAAGACCATACCCAATACCTATTCATTTTCAAGCACAAGTCGAGAAAGAATTGGATGAAATGATTCAACTGCAAATAATTGAACCATCCACTTCAGCTTATTCTTCGTCGATAGTTATTGTTCGAAAGAAAGACAATAACATACGTCTTTGCGTTGACTATCGCAAATTAAATCAAGTTACGAAGTTCGATGCTGAACCTATGCCATTATTAGATGATCTACTTATTAGACTTTCTAAAGCTAAATTCTTTACTAAACTAGACTTGTCGAAAGGTTATTGGCAAGTCCCACTGACGGAACACGCCAAACCTCTCACTGCTTTTTCGACACCTAGGGGTCTGTTTCAATGGAATTTTATGCCTTTCGGGCTTATGAACGCCCCAGCGACTTTCGTGCGCATGATGCGACGAATTCTATCAGATCGTGCAGATGTCATCGCATATTTAGACGACATCTGTCTTTTCAGCGATACTTGGGAAGAACACTATTTGTGTCTAAAGGAATTGCTATCTACTCTACGTGAGCATAGTTTGACTGCAAAACCCTCTAAAGCTTTTGTTGGGTTTAGTGAAATTTCCTTCCTAGGTCATCGAGTTGGTCATGGTCTGTTGAAGACAGAGGACCAAAACATTTCGAAGATATTAAATATCTCGGTTCCGAAGACAAAAAAACAAGTGCGTAGTCTCTTGGGATTGATATAATTCTATGGAAGATTCATTGAGAATCTGTCCTCCATTATGGCACCACTTTCATCGTTATTGAAAAAAGGTTCTCCTAATATGGTGCGTTGGTCCCAGGAATGCCAATCTTCATTGGAGCAGGTTAAGAATTTGTTCTCATCTCATCCTATCTTAAGACTACCAACGATTGATAAGACTTTTGTTCTTCGTAGTGATGCCTCTTCCACTGGGATTGGAGCGGCGCTAATGCAGGAATATTCAGGAACTCTGCATCCTGTAATGTATATTTCTAGGAAGCTAAATGCAGCAGAAAGGAATTACTCGGTTTTAGACCGTGAATTGTTGGCTATGGTTTGGTCCATTCTTAAGCTACAAAGGTTCCTTCTGGGCGCGCATTTCTTTATGGAAACCGACCAAAAAGCTCTTACGGCTATGCAAAGTAAGGATTTGAAGAACTCGAGATCTACTCGTTATGCTATTGCTCTTCAGCCTTTCCATTTCACGGTGCGAGCTATCCGTGGTTCGGATAATGTGATGGCGGACATATTGTCCAGATGCCCACATGATTCCAGTTAAATCTTGTGTCCTAGTTTTTCCTGATACACTTTCAGACTTTTGTCTGTCCTTAATATCCTAATATGTTGTAATACAAATGTATTTGGATGATGTTTAGATAATTTAACAAATTTCATTTTGTCCATCCATCAGTGATATGTTGCTAATATAGCATTGTAATTCATGACATTTGTATATTGCTATAATTATAGTATTTAGTAATGATGATATATGATTGGTATTGCCAGCAACTTAGGTTTCTTTAATGGTACCCCCTTAGTTTGTTTGGCTTAAAGGAAATATTTTCTCCTATGTTGGGAGATGATTTGTATCCTCTTCAGACGCTTTGTTTATGCGTCTATTGTACCTGATATTAGGTTCATTTTTTTCATGAGCACATAAGTGATACTTGTGCAATCTTGCTCATGGACATATTAAAAAAAAAAAATTTCATTTTTTTTACAGGGGGGTGGTAGTAATATGTTGCTGTCATTTTTGACGGAGTCATCTGTCAAGTTATTTGCTTATGTTTTTATCATAAGAATAATTGTGCTTTTACCTGCGATGTCAGGTTGATTAGGGGTTGTCTTCCCTTGTTTATTCATTCATTGTGTTTGACCTTTAGGGTAAAAGGTAGACAGTTCGGGCGTGTGCCCATGGGCAGGTTTTTTTAAGCGGGAGTTGAGTTAGACTTCCGGCGAGCCGGGGAAGTGTCCTGGTTTTTTTCTGAACTTATATGTTGTTCATACCATCCAGAAATCCAGTGACGAAGATATATTGTGGGAACCGCAGATTGGCGGAATTTATGTCTACAATAAGCATTACTGCAGGGTTGATGGTAACCTGCTTATCAGAAGTACACAGCCGACGTCAGAACGAGGCCTGTGTTTTCGGCTATTATACTACAGCCTGATAATGTGCAATTGGCGGGGAATGCCAAGTTGCACCTATGTGTCAAAGTGATTAAGGTATCTGACGCGTTTAGTCAGTAATCCCAGGGCGACGCCACGAACTGTCCTTATTGAAGAACATTGTATTGACCATGCACGAATATTCAAATGTTTACCAGCTTGATGAATGCCTAATGTATACCTATCGATTTCCGGTCAGCATGACCTTGTTTACACTGACTGTTCCTGTTGATACCATGTGTGTTCTCGTCAATAAATGTTTTGAAACGTGCCTGCAGTGTCCAAGCATCCTTGACTACTGCATGTGAGTGTATGGGTTGCAGGGTCTACATACATAAGAGCCTAAACACATTCGCGCCTTCATTCGCACCCACACTCAGTTCATCATCCGCTCGCACTACACACCTAACAACATGTATACTGTCTTGGGCCAGTGATCACCTCAACAAGAGAAAAAGTACAGTTACAAACATCTATGTAGCAGTGTCGATATCTGCTTTGATGGTCTCTGCTGGAATGCCATCAGGTCCAGACGCTTTTCCATCTCTTAGAAGCTCTATGGCTTTCTTTATTTCTTCCTTCGTTGGTCTTTCACCGTTAATTTGTAGCTCTTCTTCTGCTGGCTGGATGTCCGGGGGGTTTTGTGGAGCTGGTCTATTGAGAAGGTCCTCAAAATATTCTGTCAACCTCTTCATTTGCACTTGTATATTGCTGAGGAGTTTTCCATTCTTGTCTTTTATGAGGAAACTTGTTTGCTTGTATTTCCCTGTTAGCTTCTTTGTGCTGCTATACAGTTCTCTCATATTTCCTTTGGCTGCAGCATCTTCTGCCTCTCTTGCCAACTCCTCAATATACTTCCTCTTGTCTCTTTTGATACTTCTTTTTTCTTCTTTGTTTACTTCTGTGTACACTTCTTGAGCCTTGGCTTTGGAACTTCTGGTTTTGCTTATGTTTAAATCTGCTTTCTTGTTTTTTTCTGTCTTTTATCTTATTGATGGTTTATGTTGTTATTCATGCTTTTTGTTGTCGTTCCCTTTTCCCCAGTATTTCTTCACATGTCTCATTCCATACAGTTTTGATTTGCTGCCAATAGTTTTCAGTATTCTCTACATCTTCCAGCTGTTGGAGCACTTGGAATTTGTTAAATATTGTGACCGCAAATTTGTCTCTTGTTTCTTGATTTCTTAGATGTCCTACATTAAATTGTTGTCTATAATTTTGCATTGCTGCATATCTCTTGAGTTTCATTTTTACTTTGGCTATCAGAAAGTGGTGATCTGATGCCACATCTGCTCCTCTATATACCTTTACATCCTGCAATGATGATCTAAACTTCTTGTTTATGCATATATGATCAATCTGATTTTCTGTTCTATGGTCTGGTGATATACATGTTGCCTTGTGTATTCTTTTATGGGGAAACATGCTTCCTCCTATAGCCAGTTGATTTGAAGCACAGACGTTTGAGAATAGTTCCCCATTTTCATTCATTATTCCTAGCCCATGTTTTCCCATGACTTCTTCAAAGCCGGTGTTGACTGTACCTATCTTTGCATTCATGTCACCATCAAAATTGTGATGTCTCTTCCTTTTTACTTTTTCCACAACTTCCTGTAGTCTAGTATAAAATGCTTCTTTCACAGACTCTTCTTTGTCATTAGTTGGTGCATAACATTGGATGACATTTACATTTATTTTTTTTAAGCTGTTTTAAAAGTAGCTGTTATTATTCTGGGCCCAACAGCTTCCCATTCAATGAGTGTTTTCTGTGCTTCTTTAGATATTGTCGCAAAATTGGTTTCAATACATTGCAAACGTGGTCGAGGAGTTTACAGTTAAAGTCACCGATCGATTGTCAACAAAGCGACCGCTATCAAAATGGCGGTATATCGGCAAACTGTAGACGATACATCGAAATCGGCAATTATAAATAAAAGCATAATGGAATCATGGTGAAAAGGATTTCACATTTTAGTCCAGGAAAGGATTGTGTACAACTGTGTATAAGAAGAAACGGTAGGAAGTTATCCTTTACGGAGATATATTAGCAGATGAATGTAACGACATTAAGAATGCAGTATCTCAATTTGCAGACGACTGTGCCATTTGGCGATATGGAAAAAACTTGGACCATGTTTTCAAAAAACTTTAAAATCAAATAGACAAAGTTTCAGAGTGGATGAAAAGTTGGGGCTTCCAAATTAATGTAAACAAAACAGTAGGTATGATTTTCAGTAACGGAAATTTAAAAAAAAAACAAACAAAATCAATATAACCATTAAAGGACAGAAAATATGTACCTCCTCTACAACAAGATTTCTGGGCGTAACTTTAGATAAACAACTAAATTATAATAAACATATAGACAATTTGGTAGAAAGCTGTAGGGGACCCCTAAATATACTAAGGATTGTCAAAGGTAATGGATTGGGGGGGGGGGGCATCAATAAAATAATGCTTATGTTCTACAACTCTTTCATCAGGGGGAAACTGGATAATGCCAGCATAGTCTATGACTCAGCTGCAGCTTCTAACAAAGCAAAACTGGACAGGATTCAAAATGCAGCCATGAGAACCATTACAGGTGCATTTATATCGACACCAGTAGAAGCGCTAGAAGTAGCTCTTGGCATACCTCCCCTTGATCTAAGACGGAAAGAACTGAGAATAAATTATTGGAGTAAAGTAACACAAGAAGTGACCCACCCAGCACATAAAGCATTTGTCAAAAACCAACCAAGTGTATGGGACGTCCCCTTAAATAAAGATAGATATCCAACAGGGTGGAGAACGATAGAAGACCTAACGCAGTTCAAAGAACTATCAAACACAATTGAAAATAGTAATAAATACAAAAGCAAAATACCACCCTGGGAACTAAAAACACCAATCATAGACTACTCACTTACAGAAAAGATCAAACAAAACATAGAAGATAAGGAAGCCAAAATGATAAGTAGAGAGTTCATAGATCAACTAACTAAACAAAGTCTGGCCGTATACACTGATGGATCCAAGGGTGATAGTGGCCAACTAGGTGCCGGAGTTGTAATACCAAAATGGGGAATAAAAAAGAGCTACAGTGTAACAGAAGGGGCTTCAATTTTTACCGCAGAGATGGTAGCAATTCTTAAAAGTTTAGAAATAATCGAAGATAACCCACCAAAAGCTGTTACGATATTTACAGACTCACTATCATCACTACAAGCACTAGAACACCCAGGTAAATGTAGCCGGCCAGACATAAAGGAAGAAATTCTAGCAATTAACACATCACTAGGACACAGAGGATGTAGTGTGAGGCTAGTGTGGGTTCCAGCACACATAGGTATTGCTGGCAACGAGTTGGCAGACCAGAACGCCAAGAATGGAAGAACAAGTAAAAACAATATAAAAGCAGGACTAGGAAGGTCGGAGATCAAGAGCCAAGTGAAGATAACTATAAACGAGGAATGGAAGAC
This sequence comes from Oreohelix idahoensis, assembly GCA_024509875.1. Classification (NCBI taxonomy): domain Eukaryota; kingdom Metazoa; phylum Mollusca; class Gastropoda; order Stylommatophora; family Oreohelicidae; genus Oreohelix; species Oreohelix idahoensis. The sequence continues at coordinate 347,653 of JAMPIV010001161.1, forward strand.
AACATGGAAGAAAAGTAGAAAAGGCAGACACGCGTTCAAACTGCTGAAAGAACCAACAAGGACGTGCCAGGTCAGAGAAGAATTAAAGATACCATCAAACAAAAAATTGTGGCGTCTCCGTCTCGGTGCAGCATACTTTATGGTAGAAGAACCACACTGCCAAGAATGTCAGGAAGAGAATGACATAGACCACTACCTGATCCACTGTAAAAAATATGAACAACAAAGGCTTGAATTAAAAACTTACTATAGAAATCACAATATAGACTTAACAGGTGATAAGGTTTTAAGTATAGATGCCCCAAGAGATGCCCAATCAATACTTAAAAGATATATACATAAAACAAAGGAAAACATATAAGATTAGTAACTCAGGAAAACCATCCAACTAAATAGAAATTAAGCAGCAAGAACTAACAAAGCATTAACAAAAACCTAACTACTCATAGGACAAGGAAAGACAACAAGGAAAAAAAAGGGGCAACAACTCAAAACGAATAAATACTAATACAAATTAAAACCAAGCGTAAAGGACAATAGTTATCAATAAACAATACAAATAAATAAATAAAATTGACAATACTAATATAAACAAAAATCAGCAACTGCAAAAGACAATAGTTAATTAAATTGAATGCAAATTAGTAAATAAAATGACACTAAATACCCCAATTATAACCAACTTTCAGGTTGAACAGGGTAGACCAAGATGGAACGTAAAGAGGCAATAATGATCAGATGTTAAATGCCGATCTACACCCATCAACCCATCAAAACAACAACAACAACAACAACAACGAGACACACACAACGAAAGAGGTTTGAGACAGACTGACGGCAGAGATCGCTACTACGCTAAATCCATCTGAAGTGTGAGCGGATCGCTAGAAGTTTCAGTCAGTGTCTGGAGTCTGAGGGTAAGCGAAATTAGGATAACTACCGTGTATAATATTGTTTTTTAATTCAGGTTCATATATAGAGTTCACAAAATATGCCTGTATAATATTCATTAATATAATGTATTGTTATTTTGAATATGATTTAAACATGTGCTTTGTGGATGATTGTTGTTTGTACAAAAACGTATCAAAACTAGCCCCACAGCCAAATGTAGATAATATTTACCATTTAATGCTGTATATCGTACGGAGATAAAGGCAGTCCCATGGCAGAGATTGTCATAGGCAAATGAAGTGTTAGAAGGTTCATCATGGAAGATACCGCTTTTACGAGGTTAGGTGACTAGTCCCCTTCCTTGCTGCCTTTTCCTTCCCTAGTTCGAGCGCACAACTGAGTGCCCATCTACAGCTGGTAAACTGGAGTGGTCCACAGCCAGTTTCAATTCAACAACTATTTAATTGTACTCTGAAGAAAGCAACCTGATCGTTTGGGCAGTCGGGCGCTCACTTTATTTAATTGTGCATTACTTTTGTGTAGATGCTAAGAATGGCATCAGTATTTAAATTTGTACCCTACATGGTTTGGAAAGATCAAGTTATAAATAAGTAAAGGATATACAGGAGCAGAATAAACCAGATGATGTTTATTACTGATAATGTTAATATTAATTCTGTATCATTGAAATGTTGTTACTTACTGTGACTGTATAACTTTGACATTTGATGACTGACTAGTCTGACTTATGTGCTAGTCAGTTACAATTAACTGAAATGTTAAATACTTCTGTATCACTGAAATGATGTCCTTACTTACTATGATTGTATAACAGTGACATCTGATGACTGACTGGTCTGACATCTGTGCTAGTCAGCTACAAGTCTAGCCAGATACTAGCCAAGGCTAATATGATGTTTCAGGTTCCATGAAATAACTCGAACCAGACTGTCAAGTGTCAGAAGCCGGTGTTGTTCATCAGAGGCAATCCCACAAAAGTGCAGGACCCCAAAGAGTGAACGACAGCTGGTCATTGATATCCCTAGTGCTGGGTTTACCAATACTGATAGCTACAAAAGACAGTCCCGTGTCAGCATTGTCAAGTTGAAAGATAAGTGTTATTTAAGACACTGACCACCCATAAATGAAAAACAGCTAATAATCAATTGATGACAGTTATCAGAGGACTAAGAACAGTGATATATTTAAAATGAATGCAGTTTTCAGTAACTTTATTATCCAAGATCTTGCAGTCTAAATAGACAATAATAGTAATTGTGTGACTTAATTTTATATATATTTCAATGCTCTGTTCCAACTAGCAGTAATAGAATATTAGTGTAAATATTAAAATATTTTAACTGTACCTGAGGAATTATTCACTTCTTATAGTTGTGGTTCAAGTGAATGTTCATTTTATTTATTCCCTAGACATTATTAAGTAATCATAAGATAGTCACAGGAAGGAGACACCTTAAATCCTGGTACAACTTCTTACCAACTGGCCAGGGTTTTCACAGTCTGACTATTTCTATGATATCCATAAAGCAGTGCTTATTTCTAAGACTGGGGTATTACTTGTAAGACCAGAACTCTTTACTGGCATACTATCCTGGTAGCCTATGAGATACCTGGATTCTCACATAGATCATAATTTTAATTAACCTCCCGCTACAGATATCATAAGAGCTACCCCTTCACTGTGGTGTGAACTTTCGTCTTCATGTCCTGAGGACAGCACCAATTCACCTGTGATGAGTTTCTTCTTGTCTACCCCCTTCCACTTTGTTTCACACATTCCCAGAACCTCGATGTTATATTCCCTCATTTCTGCTGCTACTTGTGCCACTTTCCCTTGTTCGTTTAATGTCCGAACATTCCAGGTGCCAAATCTGGAAGTTCTCCTAGAAGAAAGAAGGTTAGTCAGTAACACAGACTCCTTTCGGCTTTCTCTGTGTTGCATCATACGCCTCCCTGCGAGAGGACTTTCCCCTGTCTTGGATGGCTGTGTTTTATTTTCCTTAATTGACTTGTCCATGTTTCTTGAAGTTTTTTGTGGTTTAAATTTTTTACAGGATGGGGTAGCCGGCCCCATGCCCAACCCTCCTTAGTCGCATTCTACGACATGCATAATTGACCCTTTAAAGTGTTACAATTCTTTGCTTCGCATTCTGACCCTAGTAACAACATGGACGGATATAGAGGTGTACTTGACAAATATACAGATCATATATATATATATATATATATATATATATATATATATATATATATATATATATATATATATATATATATATATATATATATATATATATATATATATATATATATATATATATATATATATATATATATATATATATGAACATTATTTATCAGTTCTGTTGTTGACTTATGTCCATGCCATGATGTCATACCGTCGAGTACCGTTTCTCTTTGTTGTCCTCTATCTCTTGTCTTTAAATTCTTTCTTTTGTCACAATACATTCCAGCTTTCTTCGTATCATAACATGCCCAAAAGAGTGGATTACTTCTTTTAATGACAGTGATATGCTTCCGTTGCACATTGGCTTCCTCCAGGACATCCTCATTACTACTTTTAGCCATGCAAGGTATTCTTAGCATTCGTATATAAACACGACATCTATGTGGCCTCCACGGTTTTTCCTGCTTAGTCGATATTTGTCCATTGCTCATTTCCATACAACAAGATCAGCTTTATATGTTATCGAAGAAATGTGTTGCATAATACCATTTTCTTGTTTCTGAACGTCGTGTCTTCCATACTCTTACTCTGTACCTCGGAGATGCATCGTCCATTTGATGTTATCATCATGCTTTGGTATTTGAATTTGTTCAGTTGTTTCAAAACAGTTCCATTTACTTTAATGGGGACATTCTAGCGAAGTCCTTTTCTTTAAGATGACCATTATTTCCTTTTTTTTATTTTAGACTAAGGCCTTTATTTTTAGTCAGTCGCTATTGTATCAAACATTTCCAGTAAATTGTTTTTTTTTTAACTTTTATTTGTTGTTATTGTGATCTTCCCTACTAGTCATTTCTGACCAAAGGAGCGTACCTCCCGAAATAACTTTCGGTGGCACGAGGTTGGGCAATGTTAGATCAAGCTGTTGCCCATGCAGCATGACCCGGCCTGGACGTCAGAGGAACGGTCTAGCCGATACAGTCTGACACCAGTAGCAACAGCCTAGTCATTAGTAGGATACGGAACTTGCCCTCCAATTCAACTTCCCTTTTAGTCATTTCTGACTGTATAAGGGATACAGACACCCCGAGAGCAGAGGGTCTTGGCGCCGGACTTTCTACGTCCCCGAGTCATTGCTGACCATATGAGGGGACGCAGACACCTCGAGACCCGTAGGTCTGAGGAAAATGCCGGACTGTGCGAGCTCTATCTGGAGACGGACACATCACTCTGTCTCGATTTCTGATACTGGGAGGGCTCAATGAAGGCACCACACACAGTCGCTAAAGACAGAATTTCGCCATGCGCTTGTATTAGCTCTAGAATTGCCACAGTTATCCAAGTAGGATCGTGTCATCTAAGGAACCTCGACTGATTTAATGAGCCATTCGCGGTTTCACCGTGAGACAGTGTGAACTTAGACATGCATGGCTTAATCTTTGAGACAAGCATATGACTACTGGCAGGATCAACCAGATAACTGTCTGAACAGAGCATTTCGTCGCTCGCGCGGGGAGGGAGACAGCGCTCTGTGCAGAGCGGATCCCGGCGGCCCCGGCGATTTTATTCTTGCGAGAACCACTAGCCGCCTGCCGACTAGTCGGACAGGACTGGCCGAAAGCGACACCAGATTACTGACTGCCGGCCCACGACTCGTTGCGAGAGCGGGGCCGTTTTTCGAGACTGTTGTCGAGCCACGATACGGAGATGCGACTGCTTGCTAACATCACGACCGAAGGCTGCGATTTACGGACACAGGAGCTTAACTACTGCCTCGCTAACCGATGAACTGGGAGGGCCCGGTCGTACCGGGCTCACCACGCGCAGTCTATCGAGACAGCGACCGCCAGCGCTCTTGACGAGGGCAACGAAACGAAACGCTTGCCCCCACTTGCTGTATCATCAGCATATCTCAAGTTCTTTATAGTTTGTCTACCAGCTGATGTTCCCGACATTTCCTCTATGGATATGTTCAATGTACCGATTGAACAGATCAGGAACGAATGCAGCTCAGAGAAGAAAACGAAATAAACCTCCACACAAAGCATGGTTCAAGTTGAAGGCAGTAGACAGGAAGCCGCTATGATGGCCAAAAACTCGACAATTCGCTTCAAGTTAGAATTTTTATTATACAGTTTTTTTTTTTGTTTTTTTTTTAAGTTTTTAAGACGGCCTCAGGATTAATTGGGTGTTATTAATTTTAAGAAGCTGGAAACCTAATTGTGGTTAGGTTAAGGCTAGCTGTAACGTAAATATGGATAACTAGCAACAACCCGCCAAAATTGGCAGGTTTTTAATTATAGTGTGTTGTTTCTGTTACACGTATTACATTGCTTCTTCTTCTATAGTCTCGCTTGCTCGCTGTGAATGACGCGGTCCTTTCTTCCTTTAAGCCATCTTATCATTTTGATCCATAATAAGTCTTCTTCTTCTTCTTCGATCCTTAACCACCGACCGTCAAAGCAGTCAGTGGCCATCACGCCTAGTGGCGTCTTGTAGGGCAACAACAAATTGATTCCACTTTGCACGGTCGGTGGCCATCCTTCGTACAGTGCCCCAACTCTGGTTCATTCTTTGCATCTCAGCCTCCACAGTCCTCCGCCAAGTTGTTTTTTGGTCGGCCTCTCTTTCGCTTTCCTTCAGGGGTCCAAAGCATAGCTGTTCTTGTGATGGCATCGGGGTCTCTTCTGAGGACATGACCAACCCAGCTCCAGCGTCTGCCAGCTATGATGGTATGCATGTCCTCTTGCTTGCTACGAGTAAGCAGATCTTGGTTGGTGATGGTATTCGGCCAAAAGATTCGGTGAATTTTTCTTAGGCATGTTGTGTGAAAAGAGGACAATTTTTGACATTTCCTTCTCTGTGACTCTCCAGCATTCCGCACCATAGAGAAGCACAGAAAGCACGCAACTCTGGTATAATCTTAATTTTGTGCTTGTGCTGTATTGGGAGAACTTCCAGATGTTATTTAGGCTAAAGAAGGCTGTTCTTGCCTTATTCATTCTGATGTTGATGTCTTTGCCTGCCCCACCGTCTGGTGTTACTATGCTTCCTAGGTATGTGAAGGTATCTGTCTGTACCAGTTGCTGATTCCTTACTGATATGGGCTCAGGGTTGCTCACATTGAGCGTCATGACCTCAGACTTCTTTAAATTGATGTTCAAGCACACCTGCTGGCTAAATTTATTAAGTCCATCCGTTTTTTCCTGGATGTGTTGATGTGAATGTGCCAGCAGTGCAATGTCATCTGCATATTCCAGATCTTCCAATGTTGAAAATGTAGTCCATCTTATTCCTCTTGGACTGCCCTCTGTTGTCTGGCGCATCACCCAGTCTATGACTGTTAAAAATAGAGTGGTTGATAAGGGGCATCCCTGTCGTACTCCTGTCTTCACCTCGAAGGTTAGGTTGCTCTGCCCAACACTACACGTAAAGTTGGCATAGAGGCTTTTTATGATTGACACTATGCAGCTTGGAATTCCATAAGCCCTCAGTATTTTCCATAAACTGTCCCTATGTATGCTGTCAAAAGCCTTTTCAAAATCAACAAAATTTATGTAAAGCTGTCTTTGCCATTCTGAGCACTGCTCTATAATGTTCCTGAGAGTGAATATATGGTCTACACATCTTCTGTTCTTTCTAAATCCTGCTTGTTCTTTCCTCAGTTTGTAGTCTACTGCCTTTGAAATTCTCTGTATAATTATCCTGCCTAGTATTTTGCTGCGAACTGAGAGAAGAGTGATTCCTCTCCAATTATTGCAGTCTGAAAGATCTCCCTTCTTGGGCAATTTGACAATTATTCCTTTGTTCCACTCTGATGATGTTGTCCCCGTTTTCCACACTTGTGCAAATAGTGGTTCTAATAGTTCTGCTGCTAGCTCAGGGTCTGTCTTAAATAGCTCTGCATTTAAGTTATCATGGCCCGGAGCTTTACCGTTCTTTAACCCTTTGATTGCTGTGATGATTTCTTCTTTTCGTGGAATGTCTGTATTTACATCTAGATCGTTTTCAGCCTCAGGAACATTCAAGGAAATCTCATCAAGACAGCAGAGGGACAGGAAACAAGAGGGGCAGAGCACGTCAGAGAAACTCTGAACAAGGAAATAATAAGTCTGCAATACTTTAAATTAAAATTTTGTCTTGAAGAAACGATCAGAAATTTACATTTTAAGGTTATTTTTAAGAAAATTGATGAGTTAAATCCGTTTCCCGAATGACACTGGACAGAAGAGTATCTTGATTGTCTGTTGGTTTAATGCACACTGTCACACTTTTCTATTTTCGCGAGAGTACATATAAGGGGAAACAATACAATTATTGTCTAACTTTCAACCACAGTTGCACCCCATTAGCTGTGGTTGAAAGTTAATGTACTCATTGAAAATAGACTGACCGACCGACCGACCTACCGAAGTACTTACGGTGAGAATTATGTTATTGGATTAGTCTAGCAACATGGCTGACATTGTCTACTGTCCTCGATATCTACGAAAGGCATTAAAAGGGTTCTTATAAATACAACAGAGATATGGAAGGATACAATTTGAAGAGAAGAATAATACGGATAAAGAATGATGTAAGAAATCATACTGAGGAAAAAAAGAGATCAGGAAATAAACATGAATAAATGGTATCGATCTTCGAATCATATTAAAGCAACGGAACTCCATGGCTCACTTACTTACGCATGAAAAAACCGCGCATGGCTAAGACAGGTAATGGAGTGGAATTAACAGGGACACACACAAGGGGTAAGCAGACCCAAAGGCAAGTGTGAAAAATTCAATGAGGCGGAACTGCACACAGCAACAGATACAGAAGAAAATAGTAGTTTCTGGGATGAAGATTGTTGTCTCTGAAAGAGATAGAGCAGCTTGCTTGGGTGTCCTGCTAGCACAAGAGGAGCATGTACTAGAGTTGCATCCCAAACTGCAAAATCCGTAGCAACATCCTTATAGCAATCAGTCTTAATACCCACCCTTTAGCCCCCGAAGAAGCATAGGCCTTCAACAAACAAATGCCAAGTCCTCCTGTCACGTGCCAGCAGCTCAAGTTCTTTCCATGTTTTCCTCAACATTTTAGCTTTTGTCTCCCGTTCTCTTCTCAATATGTTTTTGTTCTACATCTGCCTCCCATAACCTGGGGGTTGCAGAACAAGGATTGCCTTGAAATTGTGTCCACAGATTTCCCCAATGTGTGTCTTGTCATCCTGGTAGGCTCTTCCAAGCTGGACAGGTCTTCGTGGGTAGAGGTCAGATTAAAACTGGCACCCCGGTCCTCCTGGTTGGGGGTTTTAGCACAGGGCCGACACCCCTGCCTATGTACAAAATCATAATCGTAATGGAAACAGCAACAAATGAAAAAGCTTTGATGTGGGACGGACATCATGAGGCTCGCATGACTGGCAGTGGTGAAATCGGAAAGGAAGTCATTGGCATGAAAACTGATGCCCTGATTGCAAACACAAAACAAGAATTGGATTCTGCAATGTCAGAACTATGAATGGGGCAGGAAAACTGAGGTAGATCACAGTATAGATGAGAAAATATAGATCACAGTATAGGTGAGAAAATATAGATTACAGTATAGATGAGAAAATGTAGATTACATATCCTGGGATAAGTGAGAGCACAGTGAGAATTAAAAAAGCAACAGGAGAAACAGTACTTTACTCTGGAATAGAGGATTGTCAGCACAATGAGGGCGTAGCCATTATCCTAAAGAAAGGAATAGAAAGGTCATTACTGTAATTCTTCTTCTTCGATCCTTAACCACCGACCGTCAAAGCAGTCAGTGGCCATCACGCCTAGTGGCGTCTTGTAGGGCAACAACAAACTGATTCCACTTTGCACGGTCGGTGGCCATCCTTCGTACAGTGCCCCAACTCTGGTTCATTATTTGCATCTCAGCCTCCACAGTCCTCCGCCAAGTTGTTTTTGGTCGGCCTCTCTTTCGCTTTCCTTCAGGGGTCCAAAGCATAGCTGTTCTTGTGATGGCATCGGGGTCTCTTCTGAGGACATGACCAACCCAGCTCCAGCGTCTGCCAGCTATGATGGTATGCATGTCCTCTTGCTTGCTACGAGTAAGCAGATCTTGGTTGGTGATGGTATTCGGCCAAAAGATTCGGTGAATTTTTCTTAGGCATGTTGTGTGAAAAGAGGACAATTTTGACATTTCCTTCTCTGTGACTTTCCAGCATTCCGCACCATAGAGAAGCACAGAAAGCACGCAACTCTGGTATAATCTTAATTTTGTGCTTGTGCTGTATTGGGAGGACTTCCAGATGTTATTTAGGCTAAAGAAGGCTGTTCTTGCCTTATTCATTCTGATGTTGATGTCTTTGCCTGCCCCACCGTCTGGTGTTACTATGCTTCCTAGGTATGTGAAGGTATCTGTCTGTTCCAGTTGCTGATTCCTTACTGATATGGGCTCAGGGTTGCTCACATTGAGCGTCATGACCTCAGACTTCTTTAAATTGATGTTCAAGCCCACCTGCCGGCTAAATTTATTAAGTCTATCCGTTTTTTCCTGGATGTGTTGATGTGAATGTGCCAGCAGTGCAATGTCATCTGCATATTCCAGATCTTCCAATGTTGAAAATGTAGTCCATCTTATTCCTCTTGGACTGCCCTCTGTTGTCTGGCGCATCACCCAGTCTATGACTGTTAAAAATAGAGTGGTTGATAAGGGGCATCCCTGTCGTACTCCTGTCTTCACCTCGAAGGTTAGGTTGCTCTGCCCAACCCTACACGTAAAGTTGGCATAGAGGCTTTTTATGATTGACACTATGCAGCTTGGAATTCCATAAGCCCTCAGTATTTTCCATAAACTGTCCCTATGTATGCTGTCAAAAGCCTTTTCAAAATCAACAAAATTTATGTAAAGCTGTCTTTGCCATTCTGAGCACTGCTCTATAATGTTCCTGAGAGTGAATATATGGTCTACACATCTTCTGTTCTTTCTAAATCCTGCTTGTTCTTTCCGCAGTTTGTAGTCTACTGCCTTTGAAATTCTCTGTATAATTATCCTGCCTAGTATTTTGCTGGGAACTGAGAGAAGAGTGATTCCTCTCCAATTATTGCAGTCTGAAAGATCTCCCTTCTTGGGCAATTTGACAATTATTCCTTTGTTCCACTCTGATGGTGTTGTCCCCGTTTTCCACACTTGTGCAAATAGTGGTTCTAATAGTTCTGCTGCTAGCTCAGGGTCTGTCTTAAATAGCTCTGCATTTAAGTTATCATGGCCCGGAGCTTTACCGTTCTTTAACCCTTTGATTGCTGTGATGATTTCTTCTTTTCGTGGAATGTCTGTATTTACATCTAGATCGTTTTCAGCCTCAGGAACATTCAATTGTGTCTCTGGTATTTCCTTGTTCAAAGTTTCTCTGAAGTGCTCTGCCCATCTTGTTTCCTGTCCCTCTGCTGTCTTGATGAGATTTCCTTGCTTATCTCTTACTAATGTAATATTGTTTGCACCTTGTTTTCCGCTGATGAATTTAGTTATTTTGTATACTGTGCTTTGTTCATTTCTCAGTGCTGCCTCTTCTGCCTGTTTTGCAAGATCGTCTAGGAAATTCCTTTTGTTGGCTCGGGTTTGGCGTTTAACTTCCCTGTCCAGTTGACTGTACTGTTCGCTATATAGTTGCTTTAACCTGGGGGACTTCGCTTCTGTTTTCTTTCTTTTCATTTCCTTTCTCATCTTTATGGTGTTTAGTGTTTCTGGTGTTATCCAGTCTTGCTTCTTCCTTTCCTGGAATCCTAAGCATGATTTGCTACTTTCCTTATATTTTGTTGAAATGGTGTTAAAATTCTGGTCTATATCATCAGTCAATGTCTTTTCCTGGCTTTTGGCAAATTGATATCGTTTCTTAATGTCGGCCGCAAAAGCTTTTCTGGTAAGGGGGTCCTTCAATTTGCTGATGTCAAACCTTTTCTGTGTAGTTACAGTTGGTCCAGCCCTTCTTAGTTTCACTTTCAGTTTTGCAACTACTAAATGGTGATCGCTTCCCACATCTGCACCTCTTCTTACCTTCACATCTTGTAATGCATGTCTCCATCTACCGTTAACCATGATGTGGTCTATCTGGTTTCTGTCCCGACCATTTGGTGATTCCCATGTTAACTTGTGAATTTCCTTATGTGGGAAAAGTGTTCCTCCAATGACCAGGTTGTTAATGCTACAGAAACTTATTAGCTTATCCCCATTTTCGTTTGCTATTCCGCTGCCGCATTTCCCCATTGTTCTTTCATTATATGTATTGTGTGTACCAACTTTCGCATTGAGGTCTCCCATTACTATAACAAGATCATATCTAGGTGTGTCCTCCATTTCTTTCTGCAGTTGTTGATAGAATTCATCCTTGACCTCCTCATCGCTATCATTCGTTGGTGCGTAGCATTGTATTATTGTAGTGTTGGTGAATCTCCCTCTCAATCTCAATCGTATCAGTCTGTTGTTGATGGGTTTCCATTCCAGTAATGTCCTTTCTATCCCTTTCTGTAGAATAATGGCTACGCCTTCACTGTGCTGTCCATCCTCTCTTCCAGAGTAAAGTACTGTTTCTCCTGTTGCTGTTTTAACTTTTCCTGCCCCTGTCCATCTGCTCTCGCTTATCCCCAGGATGTGTAACCTATAGTTTCTCATTTCTGCCGTGACCTGTCTTAGTTTACCTGTCTCGTACATTGTCCTGACATTCCAAAATCCTATTCTTGTATCCTGTTTTGCGGTCAGGACATCCGTTTTCATGTCAGTGGCTTCCTTTCGGCTTTCACCACTGACAGTCATACGAGCCACAGACTCCGAATGTCCATCCCGCAGCAAAGTTTGTTCATTTGATGTTGTTTCCGTAACTTCATTATTTTTTTACATAGACAGGGGTGTCAGCCCTATGCTAAAACCCCCAACCTGGAGGACCAGGGTACCAGCTTTTGTCTGACCCCTACCCACACAGACCAGTCCAGCTTGGTTGAACCTACCAGGAGTAAAACTCCCACTGGCATAGCTCTGGGGATTGACAGGGTACGCAAGCTGCCATACCGCTACAAGGTATAGGTACCATTGATGGCAGCATTACTGTAATGGAAACTCATAATCAACTGACTGATAAGAACAAGGCAGAGGGAGCTTCACCAACATCACAATTATACAGTGCTATGCACCAACAAATGACAGCGACGTAGAGGCCAAGGACGAATTCTATCATACAACTACAAAAGGAAACGGAAACTGCACTTAGATGCGATCTTATCTTAGTAATAGGAGACCTCAATGCGAAAGTTGGAACACATAATACATATAATGAAAGAGTAATGGGGAAGTGCGGCAACGGAACAGCAAATGAGAATGGAGATAAACTAATAAGCATTAACAACTTGGTCATTGGAGGAACACTTTTCCCACACAAAGAAATGCACAAATTAACATGGGAATTACCAAACGGCCGAAACAGAAACCAGATAGATTACATTATGATCAATTGTAGATGGAGGCATTCATTACAAGATGTGAAAGTAAGAAGAGGTGCAGATGTGGAAAGCGATCACCACTTAGTACAGTAGTAGCAAGACTGAAGGTGAAACTCAGAGCTGCTGGACCAATTGTAACTAAACAGAAAAGGTATGACATCATCAAACTGAAGGACCCCCTTACCAGCGACTGATGATGCTGACCAGAAATACAACACCATTTCAACAATGTAAGGAAAGCAGCAAAACATGCTTTGGATTTCAGGAAAGGAAGAGACACGATTGGATATGTGTCATAAAATTAACAAGTGATACAACGTAAAAATATCTCCAAAGGATAAAATGTAAGGATAAAAACCAATGCATAAGCTGCTGGAATACATGATCGCCCGCGCCGCGGGTCATCAGGTGTTAGACTTGAAGGCAAAACGGAACGAGGATCAAAAGACAAAAATCTGACTGAACGCGTACTTGAACTAGCGAGGTTAATGGACGCAAATTGGTGGGGCAAGGAGGAAAAGTCACGTTTCCCCCCCCCCCCCCCCCCCCAAGTTGACATAAAGTAAGGAATTCGACAGAAGGGACCTTGGATATGATACGCCACAGTCATTTATTGGACGCTTTTGCGATACCAAGCCTTTGATTTGAATTCAGCGGCTAAACGCAGATGCTTGAAATATTACAAAATTTAAAAAGTAACTTTTTCTTAATATTGATGTTAGGAATATAAAAATTAGATGGCCGGATGGCCCATTCTGAGCAGTGAAATAATATGTTTTAAATTTTACAGACGGATAGATAATAATGAAAATAATGACAAAAGACAGTGTTGTTCACAACAGCGAAAGACTGCATTGAATCAAAAGTGTCGCTATTTGCACAAAAAATCGCGACCTTGAGACGCAGGTGTTCAAATCTACTTAGCATGGAAGAGAAGGGATATTGGTGGAAGCTGTGTCTAAAAATAACTTTTAACGACAAAATTTTGGAGGGGAGAGAAAGGTTGGTTCAAAAATCAAGTACGTTTTGTGAAAACGCAAGTAGAGACGGACAGACTAACAGATAAAAATCCATACTTGACTGAAGCATGACTGAAATGACTTTAGTGTAGGAAATTTGAATTTAAAAAAAAACCAAGGCATTGATTGGCCACAGACAATCATATTATCCGCGCTTAGACGAGCTTTTTTGCCATTCCTCAATAGTTGTCCAGTGATAGACACAGTAAATTTCAAATGTGGTGATTTCCAAATGAAATAAATTGAAATAAGTTCAGGGACGCCATACTATAGCCAGCAGCTCAGCTGAGTTTTGCTAGCATTTCTGTGTTCTTTATTCATAATCTGGTAAGATTGAAATTATTTCTTTGTATATTTTGAATATTGTTTAATGTTCGAGTGATTTGATACTGCCATATCGAAATCTAGCCTTACAAACAAGTAAGGATTCGCTCTGGACCCCCCGCCCTAGTTCAGGGTCTAGGGACAAACAATATATAAACTACAGCAAGGTTTAGGAAGGGGTGATCAAGTGTTGAGAACAGTGAATCATATCACCTATCCTATTCTATGGCAGTGAGATAATGCACCTATTTCAGAATCTGTAGACTGGGGAAACTTACCCTATGCGAAACCAACTAGGTAAGATGTGCTGTCTGGTCAGAGAGAACTGACCCTGTTTATGTGGTGTTATTGTAATTTGTTATGTGTAGAAGTGGCTTATTAGGTAAGGTTCTGAGCAAAAACCAATACTTTATTTCAGAGCTGTGAGTTCGATCTTGACACTAAGGTGGTGTCAAATGCTGATTAATAATTGAAGTGAGGACCCGTGCAGGGTACATTTCGACAGAACATCTGTGTATTGCTCAAGCACGGAGAGGTGGGGCCATCATATTCCAGCACCAGAACAAATCTGGCAAAGTTAAGTAGGCTAGCTGGCCTGCTGAACTTACACCAACTTCATAAAACTAGCACCCAAGAGAATTTACTACTGAAGCATCCCATTTCCTTCTATCATTAATGGACAATGCTGTGTAGACATAAACAGGGAGGGATGAAGCCACCCCAACAGCACATCCATTCATAGTTTTCCCCAGGAAAATTAACATTACGAACAGTAATACTATAATTAATCTTGAAGATTGCATATGTAAACATCTTTCATTTAACATGCCATTTATTCATGCCATTCATTCATAAATTTCAAAATCTTTGCATAAGTTCTGGCCAAAATAAAACCTTGGTTCAGAACAAATAAATTTAAAAAAAAGATTTTCTATTCTAAATTTAACCAGCTGAATTTAGTTCATTGTGTTATAAATTTTATTGATAGTATTAGACTTAATTAATATCTGTGGGTGTGTGTATATGTCCATACAACACATTGCATTCAGTACCCTAGATTTTAACGTAGCCACATTCATTAGTAAAAAAAAGATATGTGTGAGGTCATAAAGTGGTAGCACGAAAGGGCCTTCTGTATATTCACAGTTACAATTATCTCAGGAGCCTTCACAGCTGACCTCACGCATCACACTAGGTGATAACACCACCATACAATACCATCAAAATCCACTACATATATTGGGGTCTTGTCCAGGGATAATTAGCATAAACAGTAATATAAGGATCTCCTGGTGGGAGAAATAAAATTAGGGGAACAAAATTGTAAAATTCCCTTAAAATTAAAAGTGTCCCTTTAAATTAAAAGGGCAATTAGAAGTTGGTGAATCTTCACAGCCAGTAATAATTAAGTAGTTAACTGGTTAGTTAGAATTAGTTAGACTATAGTCATAAGAAGTACTTAGTGTATTTACTGGTTAGAGATTTATCTTGTATATTATTATATTGTCTAAAAAGTATGGCGGAGCTAGCAAAATTCCGATCAGCTGCTGTGCTGACCGCAAAGGAGATGGGAATGGATGGTCAGATTTTAATTCAATACGTAACGGCTGAATGTGATAAATATATTGAACGGGAAGAAAGGAGATTAGAAAAAGAGGCTGAAAGAAAATTAGAGTCTGAAAGGTTGGCTGAAGAGAAGAGGTTAGAGGCGGATAGAGAAATTAAGAGGCTGCAGATTGAGGCAGAAGACAAACGACAGCAAAGGGAGGCAGAAGATAAAAAGGCCGAAAGGGAGGCAGAAGATAAAAAGGCCGAAAGGGAGGCAGAAGATAGAAGGTTGCAAAGGGAGCACGAATTACGACTAAGGGAGCTGGAATTACAAGGCCAGGCTCCTGAAAATGGTGCCAGCCCTTTTGCCTCAGATGCTACGCCCAGTCTGGGAACCTCAAACTCAGCTATGGGGTTTCATTTAGACCATTTTGTTGAAAAAGACGATGACATAGAGGGGTACCTAGGACGTTTTGAGTTATTAGCTACTACATATGGGTTAGAGAGAGAGAGGTGGAGTTTAAAGCTATCACAAGGACTGAGAGGTACTTCTTATGAAGTCTTTGCTAAAATGAACAGGGAAGACCAAGACAATTATGACATGTTAAAGCAGGCTTTGTTATTAAGGTACGAGAAGAATGGTGAATTTTATCGTAAGAAATTTAGAAATGCCAAACTGTTGTCTGGGGAGACATACCACCAATTCTCTGCTAGACTGGAAACCTATTTGGAGAAATGGACTGCTCTGGGGAAGACCCAAGATCTTAAAGAAATGATCATGATTGAGCAATTGAGAGAGTCCATGGCTCCAGACATGAGAAAATTTCTCATGGAACAAGGTGCAGAGAAGTTGAGAGAGGTTTTAAATGTCGCTGAGAGGTATCAGGCAGCCCAGGCAGAGGTAAGTGGTGCTAAAAAGAAGCACATAGATAATTTTAAAGCTCCACAGCAATTTAATAAATTTGATAATAGAGAGCAGGGAAATAAAGGTAGGACAAACTTTGAGCGGCCAAGAAATGACTATCGCGACAGAAACTCACAGTTCAATGACCAAAAGTGCAATGAAAGAAAACCGTTGAACCAAGGAAAAAGATGGTGTAAATGGTGCAAGAAGGATAACCATAACACCGAATTTTGTAGAAGGAAACCTTCAAACATTGCTGCAATGAAGTCGGGGACGCAAAGATTAAAGGTTAATCCTAATGGACAACAGGAACCTTATCACCCCCCAGTTTGTGAGGATGTTATTTGTAATGGGGTCACCATAAGGTGCCTTTATGATACAGGTTTGGATTATGATTCAGTTGTGAAGTCTAGCCTAGTGGACCCAAGTCAGTATACCACAGAAACAGTGGAAATACAAGGGGCGACCAAGGACATACCACTCATGACACTTCCCATCGCAAGGATAACGGTGAAAACTCGCTATGTGGAAGGAGAAATCAGAGCAGCAGTGATAGATGAACCAATCTACCCTCTGATATTGGGGTGTAGATACGTCTTCTTGGGGAATCCCGAGAAACCTGTGATAATGGCGACAGTGCAGACCAGGTCACAGAAGAAGGAGGAAGAAGGTGAACCTATAAATGCTCATCCAGAGGAGATGAGAAAGGCGCAGGCTGAGGATAGGACACTCAAGCCATGTTTTAAAAAATTGCCCAAATGCCACACACCTCCGAGCAAGGGAGAATATTTCATGAAGAACAAACTATTATACAGGAAGGCCGGAACTGGAATAAATGGTCACAACCAGCTGGTTCTTCCCACCTCATATAGAGATAAAGTGATGGAACTCGGGCATGCGATTCCCTTCAGTGGTCACATGGGGATCAGCGCCACAGGACAGCGTATAGCTTGTCATTACTTCTGGCCAGGGATAACGGAGGATATAAAAAGATATGTCAAATCCTGCCCTGAATGTCAAAGGGTAGCTCCAAAGCACTGGACTGCTCCTGCAACTCTAGGGGAAATGCCCATAGTGGGAACACCTTTTGAGAGGGTTGCAGTGGATATTGTGGGACCTCTCACTCGGACCAAGAGGAGGAACAGTTACATCCTTACTCTGGTGGACACTTGTTCTATGTGGGGAGAGGCGGTAGCCCTGCCATCAATTGATTCAAAACATGTAGCAGAGGCACTACTTACAATATTTACCCGATTAGGATTCCCGCATCAAATCTTGACGGATAATGGATCTCAGTTCAAGGGGAAACTAACGGAAGAAGTTTTTAAACTATTTCAAGCCAGACACTTTCATTGTAGTCCGTACCATCCACAAGGGAACGGCCAGGTAGAGAGGTTCAACGGGACTCTCATTTCTATCCTGAGAAAGCTGGCACACGAAAAACCGGATCTGTGGGATCAATTCCTGCCCGCCGCATTGTTTGCGTATCGGGAGGTACCACATAGTTCAACCGGGATGGCTCCCGCAACTCTGCTATTTGGGAGGCCAATAAAAGGTCCTTTAGAAGCTTTATTAAGGGCCTGGACGGATGAGAAGGCGGAAGAACCTGTTACCTCATCTTATCAATACGTGAACGAACTGACCACTCGTTTGAAAGCTGGATGGAAACTGGCAAATGATAATTTGAAACAAGCCAGGAAGAAACATGCAGCATATTTTAATAGGAAGGCAAAGGACCGAGAACTAGCTGTGGGAGAGAAGGTGCTTCTTCTACTACCCGGTAGCCAGAATAAATTACAAATTGGTTGGCAAGGTCCATATACGGTTCTAGAGAAGGTGTCTAGAACAAACTATAAAATTGACAAAAAGGGGAAGGAGAAAGTTTATCATGTAAACTTATTAAATAAGTATCTGGACAGACCACTCCAGGAAAGCACCCCCTTATTGACCTTGGCTATTGCAACCCAGATGCAAAAGGAACCACTCACCTCACATGAATACCCATTACATCCTTGTGAAACAGCAGCACAGGTAAAAGTCAGTAAGCACCTGACTAAAAACCAGAGGGAGAGAGTTCAACAGGTTCTGGAGGAACATACAGATGTATTAACAGATAAACCAGGCCATACAAATTTGCTACAGTATGACATAAAACTGGTAGACTCAAACCCAATCTGTATGAGAGCCTATTCTATTCCGTTCGCGAAGGAGAAGGCATTGAAGGAAGAAATAGATTATTTGTTGAAGGAGGGGATTATTTCGCACAGTGAATCATCTTTTAGTTCTAGTGTCGTTTTGTTGAGGAAACCGTCTGGGGAACACAGACTGTGCATAGATTACAGGAAACTGAATGCTGTCACAGAAGGACAAGTGGATCCATTACCAGACACAAAACAGTTATTTGCCAGACTGAACAAGGCAAAATACTTTTCAAAGGTGGATCTTAGTAAAGGATATTACCAGATCCCAGTGAAGCCTGAAGTGAGACCTTATTTGGCTTTTAGCACTTCGGATGGACATTATGAATTCAATATGCTACCCTTCGGACTGAAAAATGCTCCGAGTGTATTTTCAAGGATGATGCGCAAATTGTTGGATCCCCTGAATAACCCATGTATCACGAATTTCATGGATGATATTCTCGTCGCCACAGAGACATTTGAAGAACACATTGAAGCTCTAGAAATGTTATTTAATAGACTTCGGGAGGCGAACTTAACTGCTAGGCCAACAAAATGTTGTATTGGATGCAAAGAGTTGGAATTCTTGGGACACACTGTATATCAGGGTAACATGACCCCTGATCCTAAGAACTTGGAAAAACTGCAGAGAGCACCTAGACCACAAACAAAAAAAGGACGTGCGATCATTCGTGTCGTTATGCGGATTTTATCAGAAATACATCAAAAATTTTAACGCTATTTGTGCTCCTCTGACTGATCTGACTCGCAAGGGACTTCCAGATAAAATTATTTGGACTGCACAATGTGAACTAGCGTTCCAAGAGTTAAAGGGAAAACTCACTAGCAGGCCTATTCTCAAACTGCCTGATTTGACACAGGACTTTGTCTTAAGAACCGATGCAAGTAATGTAGGACTCGGAGGGGCTTTGTTGCAAAGATCATCTTCACCTGATGGGGAACTGAAACCAGTCGCTTATGCAAGCCGCAAATTGAATAAGGCGGAACAAGGATACTCCACAAGCGAAAAAGAATGTTTAGCGTTAATCTGGGCAATAAAGAAGTTTCAAATCTATCTGTATGGTAGGACTTTTGTGGTGGAGACGGATCATCAGCCTCTCGTATTCTTATCTCAGGCTAAGCATGAAAACGCAAGATTGCTGAGGTGGTCTTTATTACTTCAACCTTATCAGTTTAGTATCCAATATATCCCAGGCAAATTGAATGTCGGTGCAGATTTCTTCAGTCGGCACCCCTGTGATCAAAATTAGAGTAATGGCAGACGGGAGGAGAGATTTTATCTATGTGTATCACTGGTTTTGGAACTTGCCGTAGGCATGTTTTCAAGTGGGGAGATGTGTCATAAAATTAACAAGTGATACAACGTAAAAATATCTCCAAAGGATAAAATGTAAGGATAAAAACCAATGCGTAAGCTGCTGGAATACATGATCGCCCGCGCCGCGGGTCATCAGGTGTTAGACTTGAAGGCAAAACGGAACGAGGATCAAAAGACAAAAATCTGACTGAACGCGTACTTGAACTAGCGAGGTTAATGGACGCAAATTGGTGGGGCAAGGAGGAAAAGTCACGTTTCCCCCCCCCCCCCCCCAAGTTGACATAAAGTAAGGAATTCGACAGAAGGGACCTTGGATATGATACGCCACAGTCATTTATTGGACGCTTTTGCGATACCAAGCCTTTGATTTGAATTCAGCGGCTAAACGCAGATGCTTGAAATATTACAAAATTTAAAAAGTAACTTTTTCTTAATATTGATGTTAGGAATATAAAAATTAGATGGCCGGATGGCCCATTCTGAGCAGTGAAATAATATGTTTTAAATTTTACAGACGGATAGATAATAATGAAAATAATGACAAAAGACAGTGTTGTTCACAACAGCGAAAGACTGCATTGAATCAAAAGTGTCGCTATTTGCACAAAAAATCGCGACCTTGAGACGCAGGTGTTCAAATCTACTTAGCATGGAAGAGAAGGGATATTGGTGGAAGCTGTGTCTAAAAATAACTTTTAACGACAAAATTTTGGAGGGGAGAGAAAGGTTGGTTCAAAAATCAAGTACGTTTTGTGAAAACGCAAGTAGAGACGGACAGACTAACAGATAAAAATCCATACTTGACTGAAGCATGACTGAAATGACTTTAGTGTAGGAAATTTGAATTTAAAAAAAAAACCAAGGCATTGATTGGCCACAGACAATCATATTATCCGCGCTTAGACGAGCTTTTTTGCCATTCCTCAATAGTTGTCCAGTGATAGACACAGTAAATTTCAAGTGTGGTGATTTCCAAATGAAATAAATTGAAATAAGTTCAGGGACGCCATACTATAGCCAGCAGCTCAGCTGAGTTTTGCTAGCATTTCTGTATTCTTTATTCATAATCTGGTAAGATTGAAATTATTTCTTTGTATATTTTGAATATTGTTTAATGTTCGAGTGATTTGATACTGCCATATCGAAATCTAGCCTTACAAACAAGTAAGGATTCGCTCTGGACCCCCCGCCCTAGTTCAGGGTCTAGGGACAAACAATATATAAACTACAGCAAGGTTTAGGAAGGGGTGATCAAGTGTTGAGAACAGTGAATCATATCACCTATCCTATTCTATGGCAGTGAGATAATGCACCTATTTCAGAATCTGTAGACTGGGGAAACTTACCCTATGCGAAACCAACTAGGTAAGATGTGCTGTCTGGTCAGAGAGAACTGACCCTGTTTATGTGGTGTTATTGTAATTTGTTATGTGTAGAAGTGGCTTATTAGGTAAGGTTCTGAGCAAAAACCAATACTTTATTTCAGAGCTGTGAGTTCGATCTTGACACTAAGGTGGTGTCAAATGCTGATTAATAATTGAAGTGAGGACCCGTGCAGGGTACATTTCGACAGAACATCTATGTATTGCTCAAGCACGGAGAGGTGGGGCCATCATATTCCAGCACCAGAACAAATCTGGCAAAGTTAAGTAGGCTAGCTGGCCTGCTGAACTTACACCAACTTCATAAAACTAGCACCCAAGAGAATTTACTACTGAAGCATCCCATTTCCTTCTATCATTAATGGACAATGCTGTGTAGACATAAACAGGGAGGGATGAAGCCACCCCAACAGCACATCCATTCATAGTTTTCCCAGGAAAATTAACATTACGAACAGTAATACTATAATTAATCTTGAAGATTGCATATGTAAACATCTTTCATTTAACATGCCATTTATTCATGCCATTCATTCATAAATTTCAAAATCTTTGCATAAGTTCTGGCCAAAATAAAACCTTGGTTCAGAACAAATAAATTTAAAAAAAGATTTTCTATTCTAAATTTAACCAGCTGAATTTAGTTCATTGTGTTATAAATTTTATTGATAGTATTAGACTTAATTAATATCTGTGGGTGTGTGTATATGTCCATACAACACATTGCATTCAGTACCCTAGATTTTAACGTAGCCACATTCATTAGTAAAAAAAGATATGTGTGAGGTCATAAAGTGGTAGCACGAAAGGGCCTTCTGTATATTCACAGTTACAATTATCTCAGGAGCCTTCACAGCTGACCTCACGCATCACACTAGGTGATAACACCACCATACAATACCATCAAAATCCACTACAATATTACCAGAAACATTAAACACTATAGCGATGAGAACTGAAATGAAAAGAAAGAAAATAGAAACAAAGTCTCACAGGTTAAAGGAAAATTTTAGCGAGCAGTACAGTCAGCTGGACAAGGCAGTAAAACGTCAAACCTGAACCATCAAAAGGAAATTCCTGGACGATCTTGCAAGACGGGCAGTAGACGCAGCACTGAGAAATGAAAAAAGCACAGTATATTAAATAAATAGAACCATCAGCGGAAAGCGCGGTGCAAACAATATTAAGTTAGTAAGAGTCAAGCAATGAAATCTCATCACCACAGCACAGGGGCCGGAAACAAGATGGGCAGAGCACTTCAGAGAAAAACTGAATAAGGAACCACCAGAGACCAGTCTCCTATTTGAAAATGATCTAGGCGTAAATACAGACATTCCACGAAGAGAAGATATCATCACAGCTATCAAAGTGTTAAAGAATAGAAAAGCTCCTGGTCATGACAATTTAAATGCTGAGTTATTTAAGACAGACTCTGAACTAGCAACAGAACTAATACAACCACTATTTGCACAAGTATGGAAAACAGAGACAACACCAACGGATTGAAATAAAAGAATAATTGTCGAATTGCCCTAGAAGGGCGACCTTGCAGACTGCAACAACTGGAGAGGAATTACTCTCCTGTCAGTTCCTAGTAAAATACTAGGCAGGATAATTATCCACAGAATCTCAAAAGTAGTAGACCATAAACTGAGGAAAGAACAAGCAGGATTCAGAAAGAACAGAAGATGTTCAGATCATATATTCATCCTCAAGAACATTATAGAGCAGTACTCAGAATGGTAGAGACAGCTATACATTAACTTTGTTGATTTTGAAAAGGCTTTTGACAGCATATACAGGGACAGCCTATGGAAAATACTGAGGGCTTATATAATTCACAGCTGCATTGTTTCCATTATAAAAACCCCTTTCCTAACTTTACATGCAGTGTTGGCCAGAGCAACCTAACTTTTGAAATGAAGAGGAGTACGACGTGGATGGCCTTTATCAAAAACTTTATTTTTGACAGTCATAGACTGGGTGATGCGCCAGACAACAGTCATAGACAGGGTGATGCGCCATACAACAGTCATAGACAGGGTGATGCGCCAGACAACAGAGGGCAGTCCAAGAGGAATTAGCTGGACAACGTTTTCTACACTGGAAGACCTGGAATATGCAGATGACATTGTACTACTCGTACATTCTCATCAAGACATCTAAGAAAAAACAGACTGAATAATAGAATAATAGCCAGCAGTGGGTCTGAACATCAACCTAAAGAAGACAGAGGTCATGACACTCAATGTGGGCAATCCTGAGCCCACAACAATAAGAAACCAGAAGCTAGAACAGACAGACACATTTACATACCTAGTTTGCATAGTAACACCAGACGGTGGAACAAGCAAAGACATGAACAACGTAATGAATAAAGCGAGAACAGCCATTGTTAGTCTAAACAACATCTGGAAGTCCTCTCAGTACAGCAAGCACGCGCGCGCGCGCGCACACACACACACACATACATATATTAAGATTATACGAGAGCTGTGTACTTTCTGTTCTTCTCTATGGTGTTGAATGCTGGAGAGTAACAAAGAAGGAAATGTCGAAATTGTTCTCTTTCCACACAATCTGCCGAAGGAAAATCCTCCGAATCTTTTGGCTGAATACCATTACTAACCAAGAACTGCTTACTCGGAGTAACCAAGAGGACATGCGCACCGTCATAACTGGCAGACGCGGGGTTTGGGTTGGCCACGTCCTCAGAAGAGGTCCCGATGCCATCACAAGAACAGCTATGCTATGGACCCCTGAAGGAAAGCAAAAGAGAGGCCAACCAAAAATAACGTGGCGGAGAACTGTGGAGGCCGAGATGCAAAGAATGGATTAGAGCTGAGGCACTGCACGAAGGATGGCTGCCGACCGAGCAAAATAGAAGCAGTTTGTTGCTGCCCTACAAGGGCCACCAGGCGTGATTACAACTGACTGCTTGGACAGTTGGCGACTAAGGATCACAGAAGACGAAGAAGTATCTTATCATGGCCATCGATTTCTTCTCATCTCTTGTTCCTTCCACTGGAACTTGTCTATTTCTTGATATAGGCACTCAATATGGAGATTTTAATAGAACAAAAAAGTGAGTCAACAACCCACACTGCTTATAGCTTTCTCTGGGCTTCATCGTAAACCTTCTCCCGTCTTTAGATTGTTGGATTGAATTATTTTGTTTACTTGTTGTGGACTTTTATTTTTGCTTTACATTTCTACAGGTTGGAGTGGCCGGTCCGTTGCGCAACATCATAAGGAGTCTGGTAACACAAAGACGAGTTTGTACGCATTATTTATTTATATTCTCAATGTTCCACCCGTTTCTATTCCAAACGACATTCTAATACGTGCCTACGAATACAACGTGTTCCCATCCTCATTTTGAGAAACAAAACACAAGTTAGCGTAACCACCTACTCACACGTGACTCAGCCCGAACATTGGCCCTTGCCGGATTCCGTGTTCGATCCCAGGACACACGTTTCATTAGCGAGTTAATTGAATTGGGATATTATTATGTATATACGTGAGAAGTTTTAAATATGGGTGTAGCTCGCTGATCTGATTATGTATGTTAAAATTTGTGACAGGGGCAGAAACGTGGCGTTACATGAATTTGAATTTAGTGTTGATTATTATAGGTGGTAATTACAAGGACACGAAAAAGTGTCTTACGGCTTTTGATCGAAGGAGTGCGCTAGTGTCGTAATGTGAAATTCTCTTAAGTTGTTGTTGTTTTTTAAGAATCAAATGGTAACGTTAAAAATTTTATCTACTTGTATCGCAAAAATGTTCCAGCACATGGTTAATAATAAGAGAACATGTAGGGGCCTATTTGAGTATAAAGAAAATAAGAGAAAGTAACCGCACTTGTTTGTGTGTCAACAATAAAAGAACCATAAAGACGCCAGTCTGCGTGTCAACAATAACAGTAATCAAATTCAAGACAAAATAAAATTACTTGATGAGAGGTCACATCAACTGGGTTTCAAAATACACAGCAAGACGACAATGAGAATAAATACAGGAAACTATAACAAAATTGAATTTGAAGAAAAACCTTACAAGATGTAGAACAGTTGGAAAGACATAAATTCAAATTAAAATAAGATGATATACGTTTTCATTGCTGTTATGATTAAAATTCATAACATGTCTGTCGATATCAAAATGGTTCGACTAGGCTTCATATTTGTTTATCACCGGTAGTCCTTGGTAACAGGAAGTTACATCATTGCCTCGGGGTAGAGTAGCAGACGTCTAGTGTTGCTACCAGCAGAAGTCTACGATCGTTTGCTAGGACTTCTCAGTGTGTTTTTGAGGCAGGTGGACGTGTGTTTTTGAGCTCCTGAGAATTATACTACTTCACGTTATATTCCTATGATGTTCGACCACTAGATCATCCATACACCTCCGTGTGATGAATTCTTATTATGTGAAGAACGTGAGTAAATTAAAATTGTGAAAACCTGTCGAGGACAGCGTTATAGCGACAGACGATACTGAGCTATTTTGATGACTGCATTTCTATATAATGCCAATGTATATAATGGCTTTCCTGATGAGATTTGTGGAGCATCGTTTGAAATAATAAACTGTCTATTCATTTGTCCAGCCTGGCCTTTGTGGTGACATTATTCATCGTTGGTGGAGAAGGGTTGTGTGCGGGGTCTATCTACATACCCCTATATGTGGACTTGGCCTGAGTGAATGTATTACTCAATATAAAATAATATAAAGACCCGCAACAGCTAAAATTGGAGTCTCAAGCCGGAGATCCTGAAGTTATTATTGATTGCAGATGTCAGGAAGTATATTTCAAGTCGTTGGACTTCGTCTTTGAAAGAATTCACAAATTTTCAAAATGGCGGTGCATGTCGTCTGCTGACATGTGTGGGGATGTATGATCGTTAATTGCTGTCCATATTTTCAAGTTGACTGCAGAGGCTGAATATATTAAAGGAAAAAGTATTTCCTGCAGAAATTTTACGTTCAAGAATTCAAGTTTTTTGCCCGATGAAGGCCTATTATCAAGAAGACGACGGACCGAATAGCGGTCCAGTTCGAGTGAGGTGTTATTGAATCCTAAACCTAACCTGGTCCTAACGGAGTGTTTTCATCGTTGCCTTGGGAAAGAGGCGTCAAAACCAGGAGGATTTTTATTATGAATTTTAATCATAACAACTGCATTGAAAAACATATTAAGATAAAACGAAAACAAGTCCAAAACAAAATTCAGAATTTGCAACTCAAATGTCAAGTCAGTCCTATGGTATAGCTCTGAAGCACAGAGAACAAAATTAAAAAAAAGCTTACAACTTTAACAATGTGTGATAGTGTAGAATAGAAGGGTTGAAATGGTATGACAAGATCACTGACGTGGCACTGATGTCACGAACCAGACACGTGCCAGTGGAACAAGAGATGAGAAGAAGACAATGGTAACGAATAGGACACACAGTGAAGAAACCTGTTGATAGTATTACAAGGCAGCCATTGTTCTGTGATCCCCTGGGAAAGAAAAGCAAAGTTAAACTGAAAAAACCCATGGAGATACGAAAATTGTAAGGAAGACAGAAAGATCTAAAGCTGATGGTACGGAACAGGAAGACTTAACATGTTTGTTGTTGGAACCCTGTAGTGCGGTCAGTTTCTGTGATATACGTTTCAGTCAATACGGTTCGATGTCTAGAGTTCCCAGGTTTACGAGTTTTGAACATCAACTTTTGAAATGGCTTTCAACCGAGCCAACAGTAAAGACTTTTTCCAGAACTCCTTGGTAGTACATGACAAAATGTATTCGCAAAACACTGATGCATTTATGGTTCGGTATTTGCATGACACTTCCTCAAAGACATCTTGATAATAAGTTACTTCTAGTACACTAATGATTTCCATTCACGGCATATACATAATCCAAATAGGTTTCAAATAGGAACACTTTAAGACACAGCTACCCCTCAAAAGGGCATGTAAATAATAATCTCCATCAAACAAATCGACGTCACATGCGAACTACGCAAATTGTTATTGTTATTGTTAATCAGAATCGACGTCATTGTATTCCGGGCAAACCCATAGGTGCTCAGTCTCCCGCAGCAAATGTCGAAGGGTGTGAATGCTAATTGGGACCCAAAGATGCAGCAATAGTGAATGCAGTCAGCGACCCATAGCTTGACTGCTTGCATCAGGATCAGCGAACCAGAGCTGGTCAAGACCGTGCTCCACCTACACGTGGTGGTCCTGGAAACAGTCTGCAGCAGTACAGTCTGGCTGAGCGAGTACGGATCGAAATGGGAAGGCAAACCCGGTCCCTAAAAAATGCCGTGCTGAAGTCGGATGTGTCGACCGAAAGGTGCAGATATCACAGCTTAGGCGTAAACAGACACAACGCAACCACCGTCCTTTTCAGGACGAACGAGGAAGTTTGTCAGTCTTCTTGTGGTGGCAGCATGGTCATTTCCAACCGAGCTGCAGGAGAAAAATGTATGGTGGCGATATAAGCCTGAGACAGACAGCCAGCTATATAAGAGAGGTAGATGGGATTATTTGAGAGCGACAGACGATGAATAAGAAGAGAAACATTAATCTTCATCTCCATCATTTCCCTTCAGTTTCCCATGGAGTCTAGGTTTTCTCGACTTCTAAAAATATTAATCCTCTCGTTTTCTAATAATCTTTAAAATTTTTAAAATATTTGGTCAAATCACCATGGTGTAATGAACTCTTTTTAGCCATCTCTCAGGTTCATTGCTAGTTACTTGCCATGATTTAGAATTATCAGGATTTTAAAATTATAAATTAATTTTGCAAATAAAATTTTTATTATTTCACTCTACTCACACATTGTAAAGAGTCGAAACACTTTATTTTTAAATTTAAAATGTTCCACATTCACAAGGTTAAAAACAAATACAGTAGAACTCCATTTATCCGAACCCCATGGGACCGAGCATCATTCGGATAATCAAATGTTCGGATAATTGGATTACATAATGTATCGAGTACATGTACACATATTTCTAAAAATAATTAACCATCACAAGGAAATTACACTATAAAACATATTTACTTGTACTGTAATAATAATACCCACACTGTATTAGATCACTGTATCACCAAAATCTTTCATTACACTGCAGTGCATGTACTACTTGTATTAATTATTTTTATTAAGAAAGAGAAATGTTTTCAAAATAACATTACAAACGATTCAAAACCAGGCGCAACTTACGTATATATGTACTTGCACAGATGTAGCCCACTATTTAAAATAATGAGGAATCCTCTTTTGCACCAAACTGGATAGTCTCCTTTTGGCTGCTAAGTCCCGCATTCTCTTCAACAGCAGAAGCTGTGTAGGACAGCTGTCATCTTCTTGCTTATACCAAGCCATCGCTGTTTCTAGTGCTATAAAGGCCTCTTCAGGACTTGGTCGACGTTTTGGTTTTTCTTCATAATCTACAAGTAAATCATGTACTTCTGAGGAGTCTTCATCATCGGTCACTACATGTATTTGGTTTTCTTCTTGCACAAAAGACAAAATTTCTTCGTCATTCAAAAACTGAAAACCAGAATCATTATCATCTTCTAGCCACATGTGTGCATCATCTTTGTCACAGTCCGAAAATCCGGGCATTGCTTGAAACAGTTCCACAACTTCATTTATACAATCATCATTTGTGTCCACTGCAGTAGTTTCATTTCCTCCTTTTTTCCCAAGCAATCTACTCCAAGCCTTGTTGAGATTATCTTGTGACAGGGTGGTCCAAGCATCAGCTAACACATAGCAGCAGTCTTTGAGATTAAGCTTTTTGGAAAACGCCACCACACTTTCTTCATCTTCAGCCAACAATAAATGACGCAGGACTTCCTTCTTGTACATCTTTTTAAGCTTTGCTATAACACCCTGATCCATTGGTTGAATCAGTGCTGTTACAGTGGGAGGCAGAAAAATTACTTTAAAATTTGCATCAACTGCATTCAATGTATCCGTCTCTGGATGAGATGGTGCATTGTCCAGTAGAAGAATTACTTTTCCAGTTTTCTTTTCTTGTTCTCTCAACCTCTTCACATTTGGGATGAACTGATTTGTATACCAATCAAGAAATATTTCACTATTCATCCAAGCACTCTTCTGTGCTTTGTAACACAATGGGAGACATGTCACATTCTTTAAACAACGTGGTTTTTTGGCTTTGCCGATCATTAGCACCGGTAAACGATGACTTCCACTGGCATTCGCGGTTACCAAAATTGTTACTCTCTCTTTGTACTTTTTAAACCCAGGGGCAGCTGCTTCGCGCTGAGATGCAAGTGATTTTTGAGGCAATGATTTCCAGTATAAGCCAGTCTCATCGGCATTATACACATCATCGAGTGAATAACCTTCTTCT
Source organism: Oreohelix idahoensis (assembly GCA_024509875.1). Lineage (NCBI taxonomy): Eukaryota > Metazoa > Mollusca > Gastropoda > Stylommatophora > Oreohelicidae > Oreohelix > Oreohelix idahoensis. The sequence goes on from JAMPIV010001161.1 coordinate 377,309, forward strand.
TCCAAAAAAGCCAAGAATGTTTCTTTAAAATTTTTAGCGGCAGTTGCATCGCTAGATAAAGATTCCCCTTGAATCTCCAATTCTCGTATTCCATGACGAGATTTAAAGTTTCTTAACCATCCCTGGCTAGCCTTAAAATCAGGAGGACCGTCAAGTTTATTGTTGAACTGAAGTGCCTTTTCACACAACAGAGAACCAGAGATAGGTTTCCCTTTGCTTCTTCTTTGCACAAACCATATATACAAAGCCTCTTCCAATTTCACATCTTTCGCATTTCTCATGGTTTTACGTTTCTTCGACCTATTTTCACTATCAAATTTCGATGCAAAACTCATAATTTTATCCTTGTTACTTTTGATGTCAGAGACGGTAGCTTTCCCAACATTGAAAACCCTCGCAAGTGAAGACACAGTTTCACCTTGTCCTGGTCTCTTGATAATTTCTGTTTTCGTTTCAATTGACAAAACATTGCGGTTCCTTTTATATGCTTTAGGCCTACTGGAAGATGCCATATCGCACAGAGAAATACTTGTACACCAAAATTATTCTGCTGTAGTAGTAGACACAATTATTTTAAGTTGAACTGTCTGTTTAGCCAGTGTTCTACCTAGAACGCACACGTATACTGGATTGGTAAACCAGATATTAACTGACTTTATGATCTAACTGACTTTCTGTACGTAAGCGACCGACCATTAGCCATCCCATTCTCTACAAATTGTTCGCACACATTTGAAGTTTGCCGCATCAAAAGATTCAGAATTTTAGTCTAACGTGACTGTGGCATCTGATTTTTTTTTTTTTTTTTCTGGAAAAAGTGTTCGGATAATTGGATGTTCGGATAATTGGGGTTCGGATAAATGGAGTTCTACTGTATATGTAAACCCTTTTCCTAACAACGGCTATTAAAACGGCATATTTCATCTGCCAAAAGCAAAAATCTTCTAGTTCCTTTTTGTTTTTAAAATGTATTTGTTTGTTTATTTTTTATTTTTTTTTGCGTTGATTTATTTGTTTATTTTTTTGTTTTGTATTATTAAATTTATTTAAATTTTTTTTATTTTAAATATTCCATTAAGTAACATGAGGTCAGCCATGTACATAAACCCCACTTCCCCTTTCGGAAGGAGTCTGAGCCAAAGTATGTGAGTGCTGGTTCCTGTAACAATTTGTTTCACATGATGAATTTGGTGGCTGCTCGCACAACGTGAGTAAATGAATGAAAACATGCATGACGAGTCGTAGAGTCCTAGTATTTGCTGTGACTTTTCCGTGCTCCAGAATCCGTAAGTTCGGAAAGCGCGTGCTTAAACAAATAACCATAACTCCGAGATTTTAGCTGGATCCCACTTTCAATGTTATCTCCCTTCCTTCACTTCAGCTGTGCTTTGCTTATGTGTAGATAATGCACTGTATACGCCTACAGCTGATGCTCAGTGACAGTAGATCAAAGTCAAGTCAATACACTGTCACTGTATACACTAAGAGCTGACACTCAGTGACAGTGCATCAAAGTCAAGTCAATACACTGTCACTGTATACACCCAGATCTGACGTTCAATGACAGTAGATCAAAGTCACGTCAACACACTGTCACTATTTACACATAGAGCGGATAATCAGTGAAGTAGACCAAAGTCAGGTCAATACACTGTCACTGTATACACCCAGATCTGACGTTCAGTGACAGTAGATGAAAGTCAGGTCAATACACTGTCACTGTATACACCTAGAGCTGATAATCAAAGACAGTAGATCAAAGTCAGGTCAATACACTGTCACTGTATACACCCAGATCTGACGTTCAGTGACAGTAGATCAAAGTCAGGTCAATACACTGTCACTATATACACCTAGAGCTGATAACCAGTGACAGTAGATCAAAGTCAGGTCAATACACTGTCACTATATACACCTAGAGCTGATAACCAGTGACAGTAGATCAAAGTCAGGTCAATACACTGTCACTGTATACACCTAGAGTTGATAATCAGTGACAGTAGATCAAAGTGAAGTCAATACACTCTGACTGTATACACCTAGAGCTGACGCTGAGTGACAGTAGATCAAAGTCAAGTAAATACTCTGTTTAACGCTATGCCATCATAAGATTATGTTTTATATTGCTGTTTGCCTTTACACATTGAAAAAAAAACATGAATATATCAATGCCATTTAGAAAATAAATGCACGGGGCATTCTCGGTGATAATTAGGGTATATTGGGTGACTCTTAGAAATTCATTTGAGATCACAGTATAAAAATAGCCTTTAGATTCTTAATGGATCCTAATTCAGTTACCTTCGGACTACAGACCACGAAGAAGCAAACACCTGCTTTCGTATGCTATCCGTTAAATAATGTGTCCATGTCTTCTACTATTTAATGGGTGCTTGCATAGAAAAGAAAGCATGTTGTGGTACGGTAAGTCACCAATGCAGAACTGATGACAACAACCAGATAAATGCCAACAGAACAGCAGACGAGAAGAAAAAGCTGGCGATGGATATGACATATAATGAGCAAACACGTTGATAGCATTACATAGTAGTTCCTTGCTGCTCTGGAATCCCCAGGGTAAATTAGACGAAGACTGAAAAACACATGGAGAAGAGTACTGGAAACAGACATTTAAAAGATCAATAAGAAAGGAGCGGGCAGCATAGACCAAAATGACTTGACACACATGTGCTGAGTGTGTTGTGAATGAATTCATTGTATCTCCTGATTAACCCCTTCATGCTAATAACTAATTTTCTTCTCAGTTTCTTGATGTGCCTCCATTCATGGAAACTAATAAAGGGAGACAATTAGTTATTACACCAACTGTTAGTCTTCACAGCAGTTGTCTCTCTGTTCTTTTTTTTTTAACCAGCTCAATGGCGAACAGCACGCTCAGCCATGTCGCAGAGACGAATAATATGAGGTTGTATCACGGGCTGGAATCTTATCATAAAAACTAATTGCTACCAAAATTACAGTTGCGAGAGTACATGAATACTTTGGGTCAGGCTTCTTGAAAGATGGCAGAAGCAGTTTTTTTAATTAATTTAAATACAACTTTGCCTCGTTTTGGCGAGGTGCGCATCGTTCAAAATAGATGTCGGTTATATTAGGGCGCATGTCCATATATCAAGACCTTGTGGTTTGGTTACTTCTAGATCTGACAGGTGCAGTAGTGTCTCGCTACTTCATGTGGGCGACTCGGGAAACTCAGGGCCGCGGTTGTCTCATGCAGGTGTTGGCGCTTTCTGTTCTGGTGTGGTAATAATATCACCTGCCTAATGCCACATACAAACAAACAAAATGTGTAAACCATGCAGTAAATAAGAATAAATTGTTGCTTAGTTGAAAAAATGTAAACAAACTCAAATTATTTAGTCGTATGGAAAAAAAACTGAACAAAAACGTATTTATAAAACTGAACAAATGGTAATCGAAATGAAGAATACAAAGATGGTTATAGAGAGGCTCGACTTAAAACGATATCAGACATAAAAAAAAAGAGAAGGAGAGAGAAAAAGAGAGAGACAGAAAAAGAAAAGAGAGAGAGAGAGAGAGAGAGAGAGAGAGAGCGAGAGAGGCGATAAACTACGAGGCATAAAAGACACGACCCAAAGTTTCTATGGCAACAGCAGGTTATTAATAGGTAAAGGTAGTCCCAGAGTAAATACTGCCGAAGGGGAGTGAAGTGTTAGAGATTTCAATATACTAGGTCCTACATCGAGAGGTGGGGGGTGACCAGATCTCTTCCTCGCTGCCTTTTTTTCTCTAATTCAAGAGCAAAGTCAAGTACCAATTTACAGCTGGGTATACTGGAGTGTGTTGATACTGTGAATCTAACCCGGCACTTTTGCCGCGAGAGAGATTAGCGCTCTAACCATTATGTCAAAAAAGACACTCAGCAGGTTATTACTGACTGACTCAGCAGGTTATTACTGACTGACTCAGCAGGTTATTACTGACTGAAAACTTTGAAGGAAAAAAAATGAAACATTACAACAGGAGTACGGGAGGCATGCGAACTATTCTTCTTTGCTGTCGTTCATTCTTGTATCATAATTATCGTCATTACCTTTCTGTTCCCCGTGAAGCACGTGACTTCAACAAATTTATTTCAATCATTCACGTCCTGTGCCATCCATTCAATGTCTTTACATGTCTTTTTTTCTAACCTATTTTATTTAAGATCAAATGCGCATTGTACGAGGTATACGTATTCGTTGCGTTTAAAATCTTTGACACGCAAAATTTCATCGTAGAGATGGGAACTTTTCATCAAGGTTCTGGAATCGGAGTCGTGGAGTCGGTCGTTTTTTTTTTTAGTGGAGTCGGTGAAGGAGTCGGAATCGGTAAAAATGTCTGGACTTCGATTTTATGCCATATGATTTTATGCCATATGATTTTATGCCATTTGAGTAGTACAAACAACTGTAGTCGGAGTTGGTAGTCGGGGTAGGACTTCTAAAATTTCTAACCATTTCTAAAATTGACCCAACCGATGTTACATTACAACTGAAACAATGCAAAATATTAGTGAAATAACTTCATTAAAGTAAGGGTTTTCAAGCAAGGGAAGTGATGAACTGTCAATATTTACTGTTTCATATTTCAAGAGGCGGTGCCGTTAAATCAATATGAAAGTAGTTCCGAACAACTAATTTTCAATAATAACCTAAAATCATTAACATGTATAGACAGAGACAAGTTTTATTTTGTATTATTACCATATGCACTAAAAACAGAAAATAATTGTTCATTACATTCTATGGAACACAAGTGGAGCGCCAGTGGCCAGAAGTCGGTCATTCGTCACATCATTCACAAAATGATCCCGTTACACGCCCATTGAGGCATATTGGGAATATAGTATTAGGCTCATATTTTCGTGACCATCGGCACACTAGTAGTAATATTGTCAGCATCATGCCGGCCGCCTTAACCTTCCCAGAGTTGTTCTGGTACCCAATTCACGAGGCTGGGTCGACCCTGGAGCCGTTTGCTGTCTAAAAAAATCCCACCTCAACTGGGGATCAAACCATGGACCACCGAGCTAAGAAGCCAGTGCATATCGTTCACAAGGTTATATTAAAAATCTATAACTCGGATGTCAAGTCAATCTTACAGTATGGTTCTGAAACATGGAGGGGAGAAAAATGTAATACAAATAACAATAACACAAGCCAAGAAAGCGTAGAACTTCATAAATGGATGCAACAAGAGACGAAAAGATATTTCTCTATCAGTCGCTCTTTCATGTTCACACACAAACACGAAACTTAAAAAAAAAAAAAAACACCACCCACCGATATTATCCCCTCTAGCCTGACATCATTGATCAACCAGGATGCACTACGAGTATATAATTTTCTCTAAAATTGATCTTTTCTCGCACGGGAAATTACAAGTATGTGCAAAGAGGGAAAGTAGCTGATTTTTCCAGAAATCAATGGCTTACACTTTCTCTGTTCCCAGCCTTGTCTACAATCCGGTAATGATTTTATGCTAAGGGAAGAAACAGGATACATTTTTTTTTAATATGAAGAGTAAAAAACGTGAAATGAACGAATATACTTTAGTCTTAAAAGATGGAAGTACGGGTTCCAGATTTGGAAGTCTTTAATAAATATGAGCCTGATTTCTAGATAGGTGGTTCTGTAGACGTTTTCTTTTTCATACGCTTTCAGACGCCAACATTGAATTTGATTAAAGAAAGCAGTGGTCAGTCTGAGATTGATGATATCTCCCTTACAATGAGCCCAGGCATGGTAGTGGTGATGGCCGTATGTGCTTTCTCTGTTCTTCATATGCCGGGCACTGGTTAAAAGGGTTAATATAATAATTATTACATTATTTCTGTCATCATCCACTCCCTGCTCCATATGGAGCTTTGGACTACCCCTGCTTTTGGTTCTCTACGAGAAACCCGCATGAAGCAGTCACCAGCTCTTTCAGTGTTGATTCATTAAACCATTATTCAATATGCTGAGGTTGCCAACCTCGCATTACCTTGGACATCCACTAGCAATTTTCACATGTTAACGCTGCAAAATATATAATTATAAAGCGTACAACTCACCCCAAATTCCTTGTGCAATACAGAAATCTGGCTCAGGGAAATAGTTTCGGCAACTTTGTTAAGATGCCTTGTACACGTGATCTGAGGTATTACTTTAAAATAGAGTCCCACTATGACTTCTCGTTAAGGTTCCTAGGATTCCGGGCTTTCCGTATTAGTAAATGTAGAGTTTTCTTACTCTGTAAGCCCAGAAGATCCTCAAATACGTTGTTCTCTCCTTTAACGTAGAATTATGATTCTATTTTTTATCCTGGCTTGTCTGACTGTCTTCTTGACGTTAAATTATCAGTGTCCTAATCTTAAAATAATGTAGATTTTAAGCAACATTCGGCCGTTGCATCCACATTGTGACGTGGAGGTGAAGTCCAATCAGAGATGTTGTATTTTAACATCTTCCATGCCAGGCCAAATACATCTAAGTGTCAGACATTGATAGAGGTTTTGTCCTCCACCCCTCTTATGGAAAAATCCTGTGGTGACACATAAGATGTGATTTTTTAAAATTCACTCCTATATTAGATAAGTCGAGGAAGTTGAGGGGAACTGCGGTAAGACGTGGAGTACAATGGATGGGTATATATTAGATACTGCCTCTTCTGTTAATATTGATCATGTTTACAGCTCATCACTTCGTAGATTTAATACTGATAATGTCTTCCCAGACTGACAACTTATCGTAACTATTGCCTACAACAAATCTGCCCGGAAACGATTACATCACTTACGTGGTCCAAAATCCCATCCTTTAAGTGCGTGTCTGTCACCAGATTGATATTTCTCGACACGTTCATGTGCAAACGAGCAATTATCAGACAATAAACCTGAGTTTCTTGTACCATCGTAGACAGAAAATCGGAGGTAACAATAGCCGTATTAGCGATAAAACAACTCACTGAGACACCTTCGCTTTTACGTGTTAATCCGTGCGCTCCAATTCACTGTCGTTATTTTTCTGTTAACACATGGTAACACCACATTAAATTAATCATCATTTGAGGTTAATATTGCCTCACCTGTGCCTAATCTCACAAGGGATGTCAATTAGGCCTAAACATGGCATGAATTGAAGGAAGAAAGTGTAAACAATTAAACTAAAATACCAAATACTGTCAGAGGTGGAACAAAGAAAGGGAAAAGCAGAGAATGAAATATAGGATGGCACATGAAAATGTGACGATCAAGGTTATTATTTCGTCATATATATATATATATATATATATATATATATATATATATATATATATATATATATATATATATATATATATATATATCATCATCTCATCTCAGCCCGTAACCGGTCATGGGTCGTAGGGGTGCCATGGTGGAAGCATCAGCAGACAGGGTCCTCCACTGCTCTCTATCCTCAGCAATGCGTACAAGTGTGGAAAAACCGTGTCCTGCCCATTCTTTGATGTTATCAGCCCAGGATTTTCTCTGCCTTCCTCTTCTCCGTTTACCTTCGACTGTTCCCTGAAGGATCGTTTTCGAAAGGGAGTCATGACGAGTTACATGCCCAAACCAGGCAAGCTTTCGACGTTTCACTGTTGACAAAAGTGGTTCTTGGTGGCCTGCATAGGTGTTTATCTTCTCTCTAACATAGACATTTGTTTTGTGCTCTTTATAGCAAATGCGCAAAATTCTTCTATAACATTTATGCTCGAAAGCCTGAATCCTTCGCTCCGTATCTGCAGTGAGTGTCCAGCTCTCACACCCATACAAGAGAATAGATAATACAAGTGATTTGTATAATTTGATCTTCACAGGAAAACTGATGCTACTTTTCCAGATCACATTCAACCTTGTCATGGCAGCTGAGGCCATCCCAAGTCTTGTCTTGATTTCTTTAATTGATCTTCCATCACTGCATATAGTGGACCCGAGATATTTAAAGGTGTTAACTTCTTCTAACGTTTGCCCATTTAACGTAATGTTGGTCGGAACATGTTTCTTATGGCTATTCACCAATATCTTGCTTTTTTCTATATTAATTTCCATCCCATACGTTCTTGTTACTTTCTCCGGTCTATATATATATATATATATATATATATATATATATATATATATATATATATATATATATATATATATATATATATATATATATATATATATATATATATATATATATATATATATATATATATATATATATATATATATATATATATATATATATATATATATATATAAAATCGTGGCAGTGATATGGACAAAGCTTGAGGAACAGACAGTGATATCAATTTAAGAATACAATAGGCAAAAGGTGTTTTCGTTGCATTTGGGAAATAAAGAAAAACCAAAGAACTCAAGTTCAACACAAAAATGATAATTTCAAGTCAAATGTCTATTCAGTTATGTTGTATAGCTGAGTAATATGGAGAATAGTAAACACACACACACACACTCACACACACACACACACGCACGCACGCACGCACGCACGCACGCACACACACACACACACACACACACACACAAACCCAAGAAGCTACAGACTTTCATAAATGAGTGATTGTGTAGAATAGAAGGGCTGAAGTTTTATGACCATATCACCGGTATGGAACTGAAGACAAGAACCAGACAAGTGCCGTTGGAACAAGAGATGAGAAGTAGACGCTATCGATGGATAGGATACACAACTAGAAAAGATGTTGATAGCGTTACAATGCAGTCCTAATTCTGGAATCCCCAGAGTAAGAAACGTAGATAGAGACTGAAAACACACACAGAGAATTGAACTGGAAATGTAAGGCATAAAGGAGAAAACACTGAAAGATCTTGCACGGACAGCTCATGATAGAAAGACCTGGCAAAACTTGTTGAAGGAATTTGGTCCTTAGGGAACTGAAAGGTATGGGTGATAATGACGCTGATTGACAATGAGGTCTATTTCGTTTTGGATGACAATGTTGTTACTTGAATGAACTTTGTTAAGCGTCAGATATGCCGGTTTCTCTTGGCTGCTTTTGTAGTCTTTTCGTGTTTTAATTTCATAATTCTTATGAAGAATTAGAAAAACGTAGAATTTATTTACAATTGACACCTACAGTGCTCTTAGTCTCAAGGTCTTTTAAGAGAGGATGTTATTGCATTCACTTAATGTACTGATCAATCAAATGTTGATTACCTAATATGACACCTGCTGCTAGAAACAAAATTGTAGTCTTTGAGACACCCAGAGGCAACTGTCTCAGTATTCTCATAATTGACTTTTATTTCACACGAAGAACTGCTCCGGTTAAGACAAGAATATCGCATTGCGTTATAGGGAGAAATCTATATCTGTTTTATTCAACAGGTCTTAGCTCCTATGTGTGGTAAAGTGGGATGTTATAAATATTTATAGGGGACTTAGTGTACTGACTGAGATCAGCTGTGAAGGTATCTATATCTAATAAGAGTAGTGTATTATAGATAACCTTACTTGCTGCCACATATATATATATCTCAGTCAGAATTATTCTGGAATAGTGTGATGACTACGTTATATGTCTAGGGTATGTGTATGATGAATTGTAAGTCAGAACAACAACAGACAGATAAACAATTTAATTTATTCCACCACACTTGACAACACTGTGACACTCACATACATAAAACACTCTAAGAGGATATCTTAAAGGAGTCACTGATAACTTTTCAAATAACAATATGTATTCATAGCTGTCATGAATGTATATGTGTCCTGATTCAAATACAAATGGAACCAGGAATCACAATCAATTTTAATTACAAGTTATATGTACAGAATTTATTAATATGATTATTATAGTGACATATATTATTAATGGTATCCTATGTGTGTCAGTTGTGTAGTGGTAACATGAGGTAATACTGGTTTTGTTTTGTTCAAGCTCTGTTGGTATTTGTCATCATGACTTCAATAGTTTGTTTCTATGGGAACTAGTATTGGAGATGTTCTCAGTTCCTGGTATTAAAACAATTTAATTCCCCTCTTAATTTTAGTTTATACTGTCATTTTAAGATGGGGGTACATAATGTTGAGCTCCATGGCCACACTCTCTTATCTTGCGTGATGACTGCAGTAAAAGACTCCTCTGCTCGTTAACTGTAATGAGTTCTGGAGCCACCCCACTGGTTGCTATATGGACCAAGGAGTATGCTGTCCACTTCTGGCTTCAGCAAAGCTCTGACCAGGTGCTGCTCAATAACTTTAAGACCACGGTCCCTGAAACAAGAAGGTTGTACCTTCTACGTCAGAACTAATTTACACTCTAGTTCTACACTGAGCACAATACATCACAAACATTGAGTTCAGAGCGTTAGGCCAACTGTCAGCTTCATCTGAAATACCTTATACCAGTATTTCCCTCTCTAATGGTTACTACGCCTCTGCAATTCCAGCATTATTTCTTTCTAGTTAATAATCTAGGTGTCAGTGTACTGTTTGGCCATTCCATGCAGTTGTACTTTCCTCCGACACCCTCTGTTCAGGCTGGAGCCTATAGGCTTTACATCATGTTCGCTACTGAACCACACATATATACAGACATAAATTATCAATTTACATTCAATTTTCATTAAAAGATATTGAATATTTCAAGCTTACCACAATTCATGGAAATAATAATAAACAGTTTCGTTGACTGGCAATGAATATAGCACAACTCCGATCTGCCGATGTCCCAGGCTTTATTTTATAAAAAATATACACTGGTGCTCAACGTACTGCTTCTTAGTAGGTTTATTACAAGATGTGGCGATGAACAGACGCTCTGAATTGTGTATATTCGCAGCTCTAACCAATGAAACCCTGTCCACACATCTTTTCAAAAAAATACTTTTACTCCCGTTTCCCCTGACAACGAAAGATAGTATTTATAGTCCGACCAATCGTGTTTAGTCTTTCATTTGTTGCGCTCCAATCACATAGGAGTTAACATGGTAGGCTATTTCCGTACGTAATGTTTTTTCAAACACGTTATAAAAAAATTTTATGAACAGAAATGATTTCATGCTGTCAGGCACCCCCACTATTTTATTTTGGCCATAACTTGGTAATTCCTAGACTATTTGCGTAACGTTTTACATATTCTTTGTCAGCAAACCCTAAGGAACCCAAATATATATATTTAATAGAGCTAATATGCTGCGTTCAAAATATGCAATTTCTTCTACCTCCTGTTTCGAAGATGTGCTGTCTGGGTACTGTAATGTTTTCAAACGTAAACCCATCTATTGTCATCTTTCCTAATAAGCGTTTTTCAGGATTTTAAAACCTAACTCTGGGAAGGGTAGTGAATTTTATCACTGTCGATTTGAAATAAAGTTAGTGCATGTGGCCTTACACGCGTGATGGCAGCAATTGTGTATCGCGCGACGCGTGTTTAGTGTTGCACGTGTTCGGCTTTATGCCTCTCCCTTCTCTCTATCCTTTAGTCCATCTGTCTTTATTTACGCCGTGTATAAAATGGAATGAATGAAATATTAAAATTAGGTCATTGATCAGCTTGCGTATCTCAATGTTTTTCCAAGAAATACAGCACACGTTTCATTGAAGAAAGCGGGTAATAATACAGTAGGCTTTTACTATCAACGTGAAAGCGTTACAATTTGCCGACGAAGTAGAAAACAAGGGGGATTTCGAGTACAGTCATTGTGACAGCACTGTTCTTTACCATTCTTCTTCCTTTTATTAAATTTATTTGTTAGGCTTTGCATTTACGTTTTAATTTATATATGGGGATTAGAATAATTCACGACATCTCCCCTCTTAAAACAGACATTATATGTCAGTCCTTTATTCTATATACACATAGAGAAATTTATTATTATTTCTGGGGTTTACGGTGATTCTCATCACACGGATGGCGGCTTAAAAAATCCGCTCCCAAATTTGTTTTTCCAGATATATACTCAATGCTAAAATTATAGGGAGCCAAAAGCAAGGACCATCGGAGTAACCTAGAGTTCTCATGCCTAGCCTGGGCTAGAAACGATAAAGGTTTGTGGTCCGTTTGCAACTTAAATGCCTTCCCATACAGATAAATATTGAATTTCTTTATTGCCCATATTACTGCAAGACATTCTTTTTCGCTAGTTGAGTAGTTGATTTCAGCTTTATTCAACTTTCTGCTAGCATATGCCACTGGGCTTAATTCCCCATCCAAAGCATCTGATTTCTGTAGTAGAGTTGCACCTAACCCAATATTACTGGCATCCGTCCTTATTATGAATTCTTGACTTAAGTCAGGTAATTTCAAAATAGGTTTACTTGTGAGCTTTTCCTTCAATTCTTGGTAAGCCATTTCACAATGTGGTGTCCATGTAATGCGATCTGGATGTCCTTTACGTGTCAAATCAGTTAACGGTGCACATATGGAATTAAAGTTTTTGATATACTTCTGGTAGAAACCACATAATGAGACAAAGGATCTCACGTCCTTCTTGGTTTGTGGTCTCGGGGCTTTCTTTAGTTTCTCTAAATTCTTTGGGTCAGGGGTCATGTTTCCCTGATAAACTGTGTGTCCCAAAAATTCCAATTCTTTACATCCAACGCAACATTTGGTTGGTCGGGCTGTTAAATTTGCTTCCCTAAGTCGATCAAACAGCATCTTCAGAGAGTCAATGTGTTCCTCAAATGTTTCTGTTGCTATCAGGATATCATCCATGAAATTTGTTATACATGGATTATTCAGAGGGTCCAATAATTTTCTCATCATTCTAGAGAAGACACTAGGCGCATTCTTCAATCCAAATGGCAATCTATTAAACTCATAGTGTCCTTCTGAGGTACTAAAAGCTAGGTATGGTCTAACCTCAGGCTTTACTGGAATCTGATAGTATCCTTTACTCAAATCCACTTTTGAGAAATATTTAGCTTTATTTAGTCTGGCAAACAGCTGATTTGTATCCGGCAATGGATCCACCTGTCCTTCTGTAATAGCATTCAGTCTCCTGTAATCTATACAGAGTCTATGTTCTCCAGAGGGCTTCCTTAAGAGTACAACACCGGAACTATATGAGGATTCACTGTGCGAAATAATTCCTTCCTTCAACAGATAGTCTATCTCTTCCTTCAAAGCTTTCTCCTTAGCAAACGGAATCGAATATGGTTTCATACAGACAGGTGTGGGGTCTATCAGTTTCATATCATATTCCAATAGGTTTGTATGCCCTGGTCGGTCTGTTAACACCTCTGCATGATTATTTAGAACCTGTTGCACTCTCTCTTTCTGAGTTTTTGTTAAATGTGTACTGATTTTCACCTGTGCTGCTGTCTCACAGGGGTGTAATGGATATTCAAATGATGAAAGTGGTTCCTTTTTCATCTCCATGGCGATGGACAAGGTCAACAAGTGTGTCTCTTCCTGATGTTCTCTTTCCAAATATTTCTTCAGGAGATTCACATGATAGATTTTTTCTTTCCCCTTCTTATCTATCTTATAATTTGTTCTAGACATCTTCTCTAAAACTGTATATGGACCTTGCCATCCAATCTGTAACTTATTCTGACTCCCGGGGAGAAGAAGCAGTACCTTCTCTCCCACAGCCAAATCTCTGTCTTTCGCCTTCCTGTTATAATAGGCAGCATGTTTCTTCCTGGCTTGTTTCAAATTTTCATTGGCAAGTTTCCAGCCAGTTTTTAAACGAGTGGTCAGCTCATTCACATATTGGTATGAAGATGTAATGTTTTCCTCTGCCTTTTCATCAGTCCACGTTCTTAACAAAGCTTCGAGTGGACCTTTTATTGGCCTTCCAAACAATAATGTTGCCGGGGCCATACCGGTTGAACTATGGGGTACCTCCCGATAAGCAAAGAGGGCGGCGTGCAGGTACTGGTCCCATGTATCTGGTTTTTCGTGTGCCAACTTTCTCAGGATCGACATCAACGTGCCGTTAAATCTTTCCACTTGGCCATTCCCTTGGGGATGGTACACACTACAATGGAAGTGTTTGGCCTGGAAGATCCTGAAAACTTCTTCAGTTAGTTTCCCCTTGAACTGAGAGCCATTATCAGTCAAGATTTGATTGGGAAAGCCTAACCTTGTGAAAATTGTGAGCAATGCCTCTGCCACATGTTTAGAATCAATCGATGACAGGGCTACTGCCTCTCCCCACATAGAACAAGTGTCCACCAGAGTCAGAATGTAGCTGTTCCTTCTCTTGGTTCGGGTGAGAGGTCCCACAAGATCCACGGCAACTCTCTCAAAGGGTGTTCCCACTATGGGCATTTCCCCCAGAGTTGCTGGTGCAGTCCAATGTTTAGGTGCTACTCGTTGGCACTCTGGACAGGATTTTACATATCGTTTGATATCTTCAGTTATTCCTGGCCAGAAATAATGACAAGCTATTCGCTGTCCTGTTGCGCTGATTCCCATATGACCACTGAAGGGAATCGCATGCCCTAGTTCCAACACTTTAGTCCTATATGAAGTGGCAAGGACCAGCTGTCCGTGACCATTGGATTCAGATCCAGCCTTCCTATATATCAGTTTGTTCTTCATATAAAACTCTCCCTTGCCTGGAGGTGTATGAGATTTGGGCAACTTCTTGAAACATGGCTTGAGTGTTTTGTCCTCAGCCTGTGCCTTCCTCATCTCATCTGGGTGAGTATTTATTGGATTATCCTCCTCCTTTTTAGACTGTGATCTGGTCTGCACTGTTGCCAATATCACAGGTCTCTTGGGATTCCCCAAGAAGACATATCTACACCCCAATATCAGAGGGTAGATTGGCTCATTTATCACTGCTCCTTTTATGATTCCTTCCACATATCGCGTTTTCACTTTTATTCGGGCGACGGGAAGTGTCATGGTAGCTACATCCTTGGTTGCAGTTTGAATCTCCACTGTTTCTGTGGTGTATTGATCGGCCTGCACCAGGTGAGAACTCACAACGGAATCGTAATCTAAACCGGTATCATATAAACACCTTATAGTGACACCATTACAGATGACATCTTCACACACTGGGGGGTGGTATGGTTCCTGTAGTTCTTCAGGTTTGACCTTCTTTTCCTTTTTCCCCGATGTCATAGCAGCACAATGAGGAGGTTTCCTTCTACAATGGTCAGTGTCATGATTGTTCATCTTACAATTTTTACACCACCTTTTTCCTTGGTTGAAAGATTTTCTTTCATCATATTTCCTTTCATCGAATTGTGGGGTTTTATTTTTATTTTCATACCGTGGCCTATCAAACTGGTGCTTACCTTTGTTTTGATCCCTAGGATCAAATTTATTAAAGTTCTGTGGTGCCCTAAAGTTATCCACTTGTTTCTTTTTATTACCTGTTACCTCTGCTTGAGCTGCTTGATACCTTTCAGCAACATTTAGCAACTCACCCAGCCTCTCTGCACCTTGTTCCATGAGAAACTTTCTCAGGTCTGGAGCCATGGACTCTCTTAATTGCTCTATAAGGACCATTTCCTTAAGATCTTGGGTTTTCCCCAGAGAAGTCCATTTCTCCAAGTATGTCTCTATTCGTGCAGAGAACTGGTGATAGGTTTCACCTGACAGTAGTTTAGCATTCCTAAATTTTTTCCTATAAAATTCTGCATTCTTTTCATATCTTAACAAAAGAGCCTGCTTTAGCATGTCATAATTTTCCTGATCACCTCTGCTCATTTTTGCAAAAACTTCATAAGCTGCCCCACGAAGTCCCTGAGATAACTTTAAGCTCCACCTTTCTCTCTCTAACCCATATGTGGTAGCTAATAGTTCATACCTATTTAGATAGCTCTCTATATCATCGTCTTTCTCAACAAAATGATCTAAATGAAAATTCATAGCTGAGGTTGAGGCTCCCTGGCTAGCAGTGGCATCAGAGGCAAAGGGACTGGCACCATTTTCAGGAGCATGGCCCTGAAACTCAAACTCCCTTAGTCGTAACTCATGTTCCCTTTGTAATCTCTTCTCCTCCTTTTCTGCTTCCCTCTCTGCAGTCAATCTTCTTTCTTCTGCAGCTAATTTCTTCTCTTCCCTTTCTGCAGCCAATCTTTTGTCTTCTCTTTCTGCCTCCAATTTCTTAGCCTCAGCCTCAATCTGCAACCTCTTAATCTCTTTTTCAGCTTCTATTCTCTTATCTTCGGCCAATCTTTCAGATTCTAATTTTCTTTCGGCCTCTTTTTCTAATCTTCTTTCTTCCCGTTCAATATATTTGTCACATTCAGCAGTGACATAAGAAATCATAATTTGCCCGTCCATTCCTAACTCTTTCGCAGTCTGTACAGCAGCAGATCGAAATTTTGCCAGGTCGGCCATTGTCTAACAGATAAATGTCTAAAATAATCAACTAAACAATTGTATCTATGACTAATTAACTTAGGACAACACAGGCACTGTGAGCTCAACCTTATTTATGTTCACCCAAGGATACCTTTTAATTCTTATTATTCCCTGAAGTGAGTTACCCCCAATATTTGTAATAGGGAAAGATTCAAAATCCCGAGGACGAGACCCCAATATATGTGGTAAAGTGGGATGTTATAAATATTTATAGGGGACTTAGTGTACTGACTGAGATCAGCTGTGAAGGTATCTATATCTAATAAGAGTAGTGTATTATAGATAACCTTACTTGCTGCCACATATATATATATATCTCAGTCAGAATTATTCTGGAATAGTGTGATGACTACGTTATATGTCTAGGGTATGTGTATGATGAATTGTAAGTCATAACAACAACAGACAGATAAACAATTTAATTTATTCCACCACACTTGACAACACTGTGACACTCACATACATAAAACACTCTAAGAGGATATCTTAAAGGAGTCACTGATAACTTTTCAAATAACAATATGTATTCATAGCTGTCATGAATGTATATGTGTCCTGATTCAAATACAAATGGAACCAGGAATCACAATCAATTTTAATTACAAGTTATATGTACAGAATTTATTAATATGATTATTATAGTGACATATATTATTAATGGTATCCTATGTGTGTCAGTTGTGTAGTGGTAACATGAGGTAATACTGGTTTTGTTTTGTTCAAGCTCTGTTGGTATTTGTCATCATGACTTCAATAGTTTGTTTCTATGGGAACTAGTATTGGAGATGTTCTCAGTTCCTGGTATTAAAACAATTTAATTCCCCTCTTAATTTTAGTTTATACTGTCATTTTAAGATGGGGGTACATAATGTTGAGCTCCATGGCCACACTCTCTTATCTTGCGTGATGACTGCAGTAAAAGACTCCTCTGCTCGTTAACTGTAATGAGTTCTGGAGCCACCCCACTGGTTGCTATATGGACCAAGGAGTATGCTGTCCACTTCTGGCTTCAGCAAAGCTCTGACCAGGTGCTGCTCAATAACTTTAAGACCACGGTCCCTGAAACAAGAAGGTTGTACCTTCTACGTCAGAACTAATTTACACTCTAGTTCTACACTGAGCACAATACATCACAAACATTGAGTTCAGAGCGTTAGGCCAACTGTCAGCTTCATCTGAAATACTTTATACCAGTATTTCCCTCTCTAATGGTTACTACGCCTCTGCAATTCCAGCATTATTTCTTTCTAGTTAATAATCTAGGTGTCAGTGTACTGTTTGGCCATTCCATGCAGTTGTACTTTCCTCCGACACCCTCTGTTCAGGCTGGAGCCTATAGGCTTTACATCATGTTCGCTACTGAACCACACATATATACAGACATAAATTATCAATTTACATTCAATTTTCATTAAAAGATATTGAATATTTCAAGCTTACCACAATTCATGGAAATAATAATAAACAGTTTCGTTGACTGGCAATGAATATAGCACAACTCCAATCTGCCGATGTCCCAGGCTTTATTTTATAAAAAATATACACTGGTGCTCAACGTACTGCTTCTTAGTAGGTTTATTACAAGATGTGGCGATGAACAGACGCTCTGAATTGTGTATATTCGCAGCTCTAACCAATGAAACCCTGTCCACACATCTTTTCAAAAAAATACTCCTACTCCCGTTTCCCCTGACAACGAAAGATAGTATTTATAGTCCGACCAATCGTGTTTAGTCTTTCATTTGTTGCGCTCCAATCACATAGGAGTTAACATGGTAGGCTATTTCCGTACGTAATGTTTTTTTCAAACACGTTATAAAAAAAATTTTATGAACAGAAATGATTTCATGCTGTCAGGCACCCCCACTATTTTATTTTGGCCATAACTTGGTAATTCCTAGACTATTTGCGTAACGTTTTACATATTCTTTGTCAGCAAACCCTAAGGAACCCAAATATATATATATTTAATAGAGCTAATATGCTGCGTTCAAAATATGCAATTTCTTCTACCTCCTGTTTCGAAGATGTGCTGTCTGGGTACTGTAATGTTTTCAAACGTAAACCCATCTATTGTCATCTTTCCTAATAAGCGTTTTTCAGGATTTTAAAACCTAACTCTGGGAAGGGTAGTGAATTTTATCACTGTCGATTTGAAATAAAGTTAGTGCATGTGGCCTTACACGCGTGATGGCAGCAATTTGTATCGCGCGACGCGTGTTTAGTGTTGCACGTGTTCGGCTTTATGCCTCTCCCTTCTCTATATCCTTTAGTCCATCTGTCTTTATTTACGCCGTGTATAAAATGGAATGAATGAAATATTAAAATTAGGTCATTGATCAGCTTGCGTATCTCAATGTTTTTCCAAGAAATAGAAAGCGTTACAATTTGCCGACGAAGTAGAAAACAAGGGGGATTTCGAGTACAGTCATTGTGACAGCACTGTTCTTTACCATTCTTCTTCCTTTTATTAAATTTATTTGTTAGGCTTTGCATTTACGTTTTAATTTATATATGGGGATTAGAATAATTCACGACACTATGTGTGGTGAAAAATTCTAATACCCATATATAAATTAGAACATAAATGTAAAGCAGAAAGCAAATATAAGAAAGAAAGAAGAATGGAGCAAAACCAGTGCTTTCCCAATAGCGCAAAAGCCTGAGATTAATAACGCTGGAAGGGATGAACGCAAAATCTCTGCTTTCCCTGCTGCATTCTTCAAATAATTGTATCGCCACACCCCTATAAAATATGTACTGTATTTTCTCAATGACCTAGATACTAAAACAAACATTAGTGTAATTACACGCACAAGGTTAACTTAGAAAGACAGACGGACGAACTGAGAGAGAGAGAGATGCACTGAGGGACACATGCAGTTATGCCGCTCGCTGTGTGTCGCTGTGTAAGCCATCTCGCACGCCGTTTGCATGGCCTGATTTTCAAATAAACAGTGATGAAAAAACTAACGACACGACATTAGGTTTCGAAAACAGGTTTAATTCTTATTAGGAAACATGACATTCCCCTGTTTTACATCTGATTCCTGACTTTATACTGATAGTACAGTTAAAAAGATGCGGACAGATGATAGTTAAAAAATAAACAACTAAGATCGAAAAAAGACAGTATTTTTAAATAAGCCATTTAGTCTCATGATAATTGTATATTCGGGTTTCTGAAGACTTGTGGACAAAGAATATGTAATTGGTTGTTTAAATAGTCCATTAGATAATTAAATATTGGTAATAAAACATATAGAGAACAGAGATACTGTCATGTCGAGTCATATCTGCTTGGATGGAATTGCATGATTTTTTTTGAAAACACGTAGGTGAAAGAAGGCTAAGATAATACGAAGTAGGGGATTGGCTTGATTTTGAAGGAAGCCGAGGTATGATTGGCTAACTTAGATATACGAATCTAGTTGTTGATAGTAACACATAGTAGTGTGAGATTTTTTTTTTTAAAGTTAATTCAAAAATAAAGATAGGCTTAGTCCGATTGGCCAAGGCATGTGACCTTAACGAAAGAGTACGCTGCTCGTTGCCATTTTAAAAAAATATTCATAAGAGCAGGAAGCGGTGACAGACTTGTGCTGTGTTTTATAAGATATAACTACAGAAATCAGTCTGAGACAGTGGGCAAATCTAAAAGTGTGCCATATTCAAATGCCTTATTCATCGTAACCTGTGTAGATTTCCTTTACATGTGGTAAGATTGATTTTATTGACTTTTTTGATTTGAAAAAGGGTTGTGTATAAGAAAAGGCCATGACAAAAGGTTGTAATTAAATGGTTCCATAGCAGACTTAGGCATGGCCTAGTTGTTGATGCATTATACTATGGACCATTTAAGAAAGTTAGAACTACAGGAATATATATGATGATCATGCAGAAACATTACACCTATCTTATTGCATGGTGAAGTATTGCAGGAATGGCAGAGGCGTAGCCTCCATTAGGGAAAAATAAAAGAAAACTGGTACCATTTGTTCCATCACATGAAAGTGGAGAAGCTAGGTTGTCAGAAGAGCTGACCATGTTCTTTTGTGAAATATATGTTTACAGGTAAATTTGGAGGAATTAGTTTGATATTAAGACAGAACCATAACTTGCTTTGACAGGGGTTCCTGCTGGTACTTGTATGATGCTGATACTGAATGATAGAGCAATTCAGCACTAGATCAAGGAGTCTCTGACACCTGCTGTTATAAAAGAGGCTTAAGACCAAAGGATTTGGAAGCGTTTGGCCAAACTGACTGCAATTGCTGCGATTCCAGGGCTCAGATAAGTGATATATCTGGCCTGGAACAACTTATTACTATTCCTGAAAGATCTCCTGTATTGAATAAAAACATTCCTCCAAAAAGAATAACAGAGACCATATTATTAAAACTAAAGAACATTGGGATGATGATAAACCCCAAGCTGCTTCATAATACCAGTAATTAGATATATTAAAGAATATCCATTTGGAAATTGTACCCATGTACTATAGACATACTGTCTATTGCTTGTAAATATTTTAATATATATTTGTAATTATATTATGCAATCAAATTGATTATCATTGACTAAAGTCTTGACCAAAACAATATTTAGGCTCAGGACCAATAAAGTTTAACAGAAAATTCTTCATTATAAAATTTAACAGCTGGATTTAGTTGAGTTTATCTTAGGATTTAATATTTGTTTGTATATGTTTTGTATTGAGATTATTCCACAACACTATTACAATACCCTAGACACTTAACGAAGCTATTATTCACATTGATCAAGAATAAGTCTGATTGAGATCGAAATGTGGTAGCAAGTAAGGTCTTCTGTATACACACCAAACTTATTATCTTCAGAAA
Organism: Oreohelix idahoensis; assembly: GCA_024509875.1. Taxonomy (NCBI): domain Eukaryota; kingdom Metazoa; phylum Mollusca; class Gastropoda; order Stylommatophora; family Oreohelicidae; genus Oreohelix; species Oreohelix idahoensis. The sequence continues at coordinate 398,506 of JAMPIV010001161.1, forward strand.
CCTTCACAGCTGATCTCATTCAGTACACTAGGTCCCCTATCACCATATTTATACCTCATAAACTCACTACACTATGGAGTAATGACGTACATTTTGTCCGGATATGTAATTTGCCAATTTTTATCAGCGCATTTTGTGAAATTGAGTATGCTCCAAGCAGTGGTGTGGTCTTGCAAAGGATATCTGCGTCTCATACCTTTTTTTTTGGCATATCTGTCTACAGGCAGCCATAATTAACTATTGAATTATGGGAAAGTATGTGGGCAGGAAGACGAAGAGTGAGAGAGAGAGAGAGAGAGCGAGAGAGAGAGCGCAGATAAACGGACAGATAGTTAGCGACAGTGACAAACAGATAAACCGAGAGACAGATAGTTATAGTGACAAGCAGTCACAAACATATACAAACAGACATACATACAATGACAGACAAACAAGCAGATATAGAGACGGACGACGTATAGATTGATTGATTGATAGATAGATACATAGAAAGATAGATGATAGATAGATAGATAGATAGATAGATAGATAGATAGATAGATAGATAGATAGATAGATAGATAGATAGATAGATAGATAAATAGATAGATAGATAGATAGATAGATAGATAGATAGATAGATAGATAGATAGATAGATAGATAGATAGATAGATAGATAGATAGATAGATAGATAGATAGATAGGCGGGTGGGTGAATGGATTATGGATGGCTGGATGAATGGATGGATAGACAGACAGATAGATAGAATAGATAGATAGATAGATAGATAGATGATAGATAGATAGATAGATAGATAGATAGATAGATAGATAGATAGATAGATAGATAGATAGATAGATAGATAGATAGATAGATAGATAGATAGATAGATAGATAGATAAATAGATAGATAGATAGATAGATAGGCGGGTGGGTGAATGGATTATGGATGGCTGGATGAATGGATGGATAGACAGACAGACAGACAGATAGATAGATAGATAGATAGATAGATAGATAGATAGATAGATAGATAGATAGATAGATAGATAGATAGATAGATAGATAGATAGATAGATAGATAGATAGATAGATAGATTTAATATTTGCTAAATACTTTGAAATCAGCAGACAAGATAATGTCCTTTTTTCTCCTTATATAAATAAAACACACACACACACAAACACACATGCAAGCACGCACGCACGCGCGCACACACACACGCACGCACGCACGCGCACACACACACCCACACACAAAGCCAACAGAAATGCTAACAAATGTGAACTATAGCACGTTTCACTAGCTTTGCCCAACTTCAAAATGCGATATCTCAGCGAATATATAACGCATATAAGTGAAATTTTGTGTGTGAATTTGAAATGGTATAGACCCTATGAATTAAATTTTTCATTAAAATGCGGCCATTGGTTTCAATTTTCGTCTCTTTGCGATATGATATAAAATCCTACTTGCCAACACACATCACACGCACACATATTGAAATGTCTACAGTAAATCATACGACCTCATTTGCACATTTTTGGTTTATCAAGTATTTGGCATGATTTTTGAGTGAAATTGCGTGAAATCGCACTTCTTGAACATAAAACAGTTTATATCCGGTGCAACGCACACATTGTCAATCAGAGGTGTGTCTACAAAAATTATTGTGTGGTTAAGAAGGAAAGATGAGTCTGCGAGTACATTTTATGACATTACAGCAAATCATAAATAGGATTTTTAAGTATTTCTGCAATGAAGCTACTCGAGGAAAACTATATCATTCTATTTCAAACCCACAAAAGAGGACTATTCACGCCTTGGGGATAAGCAAACGATCATTGCACCGCTGGATAGCGACATCTGAAATGTCTAATTCCAGTGTTTTACACACGAAAATTAGGCCAAGAGTGGTGGATAATTTTGACAGAGAATTGATCCGCAGAGAAATTTGCAATATGTTTCACAATAATGAGGCAGTGACTTTAAGGAAATTGAAAATTTGGTTAAGAAAGAATAATGACATTGATATTTCCAAATCTACGCTATGGAGGACTATTAGGAGTTTGGGATTCACTTTTAGAAAATATGTTGGTGGTAGAAACCTTATTTGTGAGAAGCCTCATATAGTTGCAATGAGAAGCAAATATTTACGCGAGGTCAGAGAAATGAGAAGAGATTGTTATGATTTTGTGTATTTAGATGAAACTTGGATCAATGCGCACCACAGTAATGAACGAGAATGGCAATCAACTGATGGAACAACTAAGAGACTAGTACCAAGCAGCAAAGGACAGCGCCTAATAATTGCACATGCAGGAAGCAGCCATCATGGGCTTCTAAATAATACTGAACTCATATTTGTTTCAAAATCCACAGATAATAGGGATTATCATACAGAGATGAATGGCAAGATATTTCAAGATTGGATTGTGAATCATGTACTTCCTTCATTGGATAGACCGTCGTGTTTGATAATGGACAATGCTTCATATCACAACGTTGTGACACCAGATGATAAAGTTCCTAATTCATCAAGTACTAAAGATGTAATAAAGATTTGGCTGACCAAAAAACAACATTCCATTCAACGAAATGTCCCTGAAGCCTGAATTACTTGAAATTGTAAAAAATACACAGCATACAAAGATATTTCACATAGACAAGGCAATCCATGAACATGGTCACAGATGTTTAAGATTGCCTCCTTACCATTCTCACTTAAACCCAATAGAATTAGTCTGGGCTAAAATTAAGGAACAGGTAGCAACAGAAAATAGGACGTTCAAATTAAAAGATGTTGAAATACTTACAAAAGCCGCCATCTCGAACATAGCCAGGGATTATTGGAAGAAATGTGAGAACCATGTGTTACAAGAGGAAGAGGAATATTGGACGAATGATGGTTTGTCCTTCATTCAGCCGAGATTGATTATCAATTTCTCAGAGACATCTGATTATGATTCGGATGAAGTTTAATTTCTTTAAAGATGACCTTACCGTTATTTACAAGCACAGTAGAGGAGAAACTTTCCATTATGATATTTATGAACCGCAAAGTGGTGATACCTATTGAAATAATCAGATCAATGAAGGTCCAGTTCTGTAGCGCATTAAATGTCAATGACAAACAATGTCACGAGTATCTCCCATGCAGATCATTTAAGAAATCATCTTCAACAGGTATTCATATGCAAACGTGATGGCCACATTATTGTGATAGTAGACACGCCTATGCCTATTCAATTCACCGAATCTGTGAATGAAGTGGTAAAATTTCTTTTTTCGATACACAATAATTAGTATGCCGACAAAGATCAAGGGATTTCATCCGTTTGTGGGAACTGGACAAGATGCACAGATATAAAGTATATATTTGTTGGGTCTAACCCAATATAACATCGTATGCAAAAAATGGCATTAATACGTTAGACGGTTAATCAGATAATTACATTTGAAGTTGGGCAAAGCTAGTGAAACGTGCTATAACATATCTATCTTGTGAGAGCAAATTTCCTGGTTTTAGAATGTATTATTTACATTTCCTTGCTGTATAAATCTAGACCTTACAATTTTCTGCACGACTTATTCCATCATATGTGAAGAAATCAATTTTGTATCGCTGATAAAGAAAATGTTTCTAAATTTAAAAAAGCAGAATTATTAAATGTATTCATGGAACAAGAAACGGAAATATTCAGCATCGTATTTGTGAGAACGTGCGTTACTCAGCAGACAATATTCCATGTTTAAAAGTTTTTGTATTTATAATTCTCTTACTTAGTCGTTCCCCTTCTACCGTGAGGTGTTTAGGTTTGGAAGAGAGAGCGCCAGACTATCCTATCGGCTGTCTTCCTCCTGGCCTGGTTCCATTCTAGTCCTCGGTCCTTCAAAGATTGTCTAATGTTGTCCTCCCAGCGGACTCTGGGTCGTCCTGGGGGTCTGGATCTCTGGCTCTTTGTTTCCCAAGTTTGTCGTGGTAGCCGATCTTCTCCCATTCTGCAGACATGGCCAAACCATCTTAGTTGGGACTGTTCTACTTGGGTCTGCAGGGGGTGGGATTTTATGCCTTGACGTATCGTCTGGTTGCGGACCATGTCTCTTCTTGTTACTTCAACCACCTTCCACAGATACCTCATTTCTGAGGTTTGGATCTAGCTTTTATGGGTTGTAGTCATTGCCCATGACTCGCATCCATATGTCAAGACTGGGACATAGGTGGAGCGATATACAGCCATCTTCGTTTTCTTATCAACCTCTCTCTTGCTGAGGAATCCTCGATTTATGGCCTGAAAAAGTCTCCCAGCTGCTGTTTTTCGAGTGGCCAACTCTTCTTTGATGCCTCCCTTTCGGTATATAATAGCTCCGAGATATTTAAAGTGGTCGACCTGCTCCAGGACCTGTTCTCCCAGCTTAATTTGATGTCTTCTTTCTTCTCGTGATATCACCATGGATTTTGTTTTAGAGCTACTTATGACCATCCCTCTCTTCTCCAGCTCTTCCTTCCAGACTTGCAGGTTGGATTGGAGATGTGCCTCTGATTTAGCAATCAGGGCAACATCATCAGCAAATGCCAGCTCTGAAATACATACCTGTCTCATCTTCCAGTACCCCACTGAATACTATCTTGTTCTCTCCTTACATGACTTGATAACATCGTCCATGAGGAGTATGAAAAGATAAGGTGACAGGATATCACCTTGTCTTACACCAGTGGTGGTCCTGAACTCTTCTGACTTATGGTTTGCTGTCCTCACATAATTTCTGCAAGACTTGTAGAAGCTCTGTATAGCATGAATCAGAGGTGCTGGAATGTTCTTCCTTGCCAAACAGTCCCAAAGTTTGCTCCAGGGAACCATGTCAAATGCCTTTTCCAGATCTATGAAACAAAGATGGATCTCACTCTTATACTCAAGGGCCTTTTCACTCAGCTGTCTGAGTGTGAAGATTAGGTCTTGGGTACTTCGGTTTGCTCGGAATCCGCACTGAACCTCATCCAATTGTGGCTCAGCCAGGCGTCGGAGTCTCTGCTCTAGGATTCTAGAGTAGATTTTACCATGGACACTGAGAAGGGATATGCCTCTATGGTTTCCACATTGTCGATTGTCACCCTTTTTGAAAATTGGTGTTATGATGGCAATCTCCCAGTCCTTTGGTATGATCTTGTTGCATCACACTGCCTGTAGGACCCTTAAGAGTAATAGATCGCTTGATGCTCCCATGTACTTAACCATTTTTGGTGTTATACCATCATGCCCTGCTGCTTTGCCCATCTTGATTTTCTCCAGTGCTGCCTTCAGTTCTTCCATCTTTATGTCATCTTCATCACCATTTGTTTCCTCTTCTGTGCTAGTGGTTATCATTTCTGATGCTTGACCTTGCTCACCATCAAGGAGTTCTGAGAAATATTTTTTCCATCTTTCCATTACTTCCTTCGGGGCAGTAAGCAATTTGCCTTGCTTGTCCTTTATAAATTTGAGAGGGCATTGTTTTTCCTTCCTCATGTTCTTTAGGGTCTTATAGAACAATTTCTGGTTTTCTTTCGCATCTTTTTCTAGCTTTCCTCCAAATTCTTCCCAGGACTTCTGTTTTGCTGCTAGCACCTTGTTCTTTGCTTCTGTTCTGAGTATCACACATTCTCTATATTTCTCTATTTGTCCTGCTGTGTTTTTAGCTCCTAAGTATTGTTTCCATGCCATTTCTTCTCTCTTATTTTCTCTTTGACTTTCTCTGTCCACAAAGGTGTCCTCTTTCTCTTGTTCCCAAGTCGGACTTCACCACATGCTTCTGCAGCAGCTGTCTTTATGATGTCCTTGAATTTAAGCCACAGGGTTTCCAAGTCATCAGGTTGTTCTTCTGTGTTTCTCACCGCTGTAGCAATAAGCCCCTGATATCTGGTCTTAATTTCTGACTCTCTCAGCTTGTAGGTCTTAATGCTCATTTCTTCCGTTCGTTTACTTGGTTTCTTGCGTGATGCTGGGCAGTTCCTAGACTGAGCAACTCTTTCAGTTGTTCTTTTGATTGTAAGCAGGTAGTGATAACTTCCAATCTCTGGCCCCCTCCAGACTCTAGCATCCCGGACATATTTGAATGAGTTCCTCCTAACAATGGCATAGTCGATCACTGACTTCTCATTCTTTATTGGTTCACACCTAGTGTATGCATGTATGCGCTTATGAGGGAACTTTGTGTTGGTAATGATCAGATTCTGCTCACTGCAGAATCTAAGGAGTCGCTTTCCATTGTCATTGAGAGTTTCTTCTCCATATCTTCCGATAACTCCACCCCATCTAGCATGGTCATTTCCAACTCTGGCATTGAAATCTCCGAGCATGATAATTTCATCTAGGCAGTCATCCACTGTCCTTTAAAGCAGCTCAAAGAATTCCTCCTTGACCTCTGTTCTCTCATCCTCATTTGGCCCATACGCTATGACCAGGTTGACTATGGTTTCTCCTTCTTTTAGTTTTACAACCATAATGCGCTCCGAGATAAAGTTCCATCCCTTGATACTATCTTTCTGGTTTTTGGCCACAATGCAACCCACGCCCCCTTTAGATCTTTCAGATGTGGGTACACAACTGTAGAGCAGCGTGTTGCCATCGAGATCCATGACTCCTTCTCCCTTTTTCTTTGTTTCCGTAATAGCCAGGATTTCTAGTTTTGCTTTCCTCATCTCTTCCACCAGCTACACTTCTTTCCCATTTATACTTCTTGTATTCCAAGTTCCATAAGTCGTAGTCCGTTCCAGTTCGTCGCCTTTAGAATCAGTCCAGTTTTCTCTCTTATATTACTCGTAATCATAGTTTAAAGCAAACAGGTGATTGGCCTGTTGTGCCTTTGCATGGTGGAGGGGCTGCCTCCTTACGGCCTCCATGCAGGCCGCCCTCCTCCTTTTTTTTTATTTATAATTCTCAAGTTTTTAAAAATCAAAAACATTCGTTTGCCTTGGTTTTGTAGAATACGTGTCATACAGAGAACAGGACCATCAGGATGATGATAACCAAACAGGCCCATTCCCCCCCTTAGAGTGTCAAGAATCTAAAAGGCCCGAAACATTTCTCTGACGGAGGGGCAACTTCTGATGAACAGACTACTTACTGTTGATACGCTCTGTAAAGAATTTCCTTTCATTATAAGCATTCATTGAAGAATTTAAAGTATAAATCTTTTAACTAGAATTCCGGTTAAGTTTTCAATGACAAATTTATGTTTGTTTTAAATAAGACATTTGTCTATTCTTGCAGATCTATCAATCATTACATCATTCAACAGCTCCCCGAGGAGCATAGGCCTTCAATAAATGGATGCTTGTGTAGATTAAAAGGATTGAAATGGTACAAAAAGATCACCAATGTGGAACTAATGACAAGATCACCAATGTGGAACTAATGACAAGATCATCAATGTGGAACTAATGACAAGATCACCAACGTGGAACTAATGACAAGATCACCAACGTGGAACTAATGACAAGATCACCAACGTGGAACTAATGACAAGATCACCAATGTGGAACTAATGACAAGATCACCAATGTGGAACTAATGACAAGATCACCAATGTAGAACTAATGACAAGATCACCAAAGTGGAACTAATGACAAGATCACCAACGTGGAACTAATAACAAGATCACCAATGTGGAACTAATGACAAGATCGCCAATGTAGAACTAATGACAAGATCACCAATGTGGAACTAATGACAAGATCACCAACGTGGAACTAATGACAAGATCATCAATGTGGAACTAATGACAAGATCACCAATGTGGAACTAATGACAAGATCACCAATGTAGAACTAATGACAAGATCACCAATGTGAAACTAATGACAAGAACCAGACAAGTGCCAGAGGAACAGAAGAAGATCAGAAGACACTGGTGATGGATGGGTTATATATATGTATATATGATAGGAAACTCTATACAAAGCGATACAACAGGAGGCAATCTGATCGTCAGAAGTGTTCCCCGTTGATCAAGTTTTTTAGCCCCGTAATCTCCTTCACACTCTAAGGAGGGAGGATGTGGGGGGTGGGCCCACGGGCTCACTTGGGTCATGACTCCCAAGTGTCAGCCTCCTGTTATCTTGTGCAGAGAATTTAACCCACTCCACCTTAGTTGCAGCTTTCAACTTCACTCCTAATTTCCTGCCAGTTGGAGGACATATATATATATAATCTACAAATATCTCATGGCGGTCGCCTGCAATGAAATGACCACAGTAGTGATAGTACCGTCTGTAATACGTGTAACAGAAAACAACACACTATAATTAATAACCTGTCAATGTTGACGGGTTATGGCTAGTTATATGATAATTTTCTAATATAACACGTATTAATGTACACTGGGTCAAATTGGTCATTCAAATTTACATAAAAATTTACAATAAATTATAATTACAAAACCGCACGGTCTTTTATAATTGGACGTGTGCCCTAATATAACCGACGGTATTTGTGTTTAGGTTGAACGGGGCTCGCCTCGCCAAAACGAAGCAAAACTCCTATTTTAAAAAAAAAAATTTACATTCTAAAATACGTATTGATTCTTAGAATGAGTAAAGTATAAAATATAATGTTCAGTTTGTAGAAGATCATGCGCCTTAAGGGGTTAAATTAAACAAAGTAGAGACGCAGTGATCAAACAATTTCCAACAGCAACACTAATGTGATGAAATATTCAATACTAAAAATGAAAACGACTTGCACAACCAGCTAATAGTTTTACTTTCAATAAGTGCACACAAATATTTGCAGTACAGTTTAAGCTGTTAAGAAACAGAGTTAACGCCCACGCCGGTTGTCAACGCTAGTGTAACGTGGCGATTTCACTGCGTATCGAAATACCAGAAAAAATTCAATTTCTACCGAAACGGCTAGACAACAATTGTGTATCAAAAGGTCAGCAGGCATCTATGCTAAATGCATCCAGGTGGACATATTTAATTAAGTATTGTTTGGTGTCTCCAAGCGGAGCTGCCCCCCCCGCCCCCCCCCCCCCCCCCCCCCCCCCCCCCAGGTTATTTAAGGTAGTTTGAGGTCTCATTTTGGCGCCCTTGCCCCTCCTCCGTTTTTCTACTGTAATGTTATCTTATGAGGGTCAATTTCATAATATTGAGTTGAATTACACTATGATTTCCTCATTTTTTGGTTAATTCCAGCGCACCCTGAAGATGGCGACCGGTGCGGTATCACCGAACATACCTCCCACGAGCTGTCTCTGTCTACAAGGGCTGGACGTAAACGCGGCACATTCGTTATAATGTTTGTAAAGTCGATAGTTGACTAGTTACAGGTCACTTGAATTCGTTTGAAGAATTCATCATAAAATGACATTCATCAGTTCAGTCTTCACTCTTCACAGTTGAACATAATTTCCAGGATGCTAAAATGTTGCCCGCTCCGTGTGGTTGCTATGGATCTCTGGCAAGATAAAGACAGAGTAAGACCACAGCTCCCTCAAGCATGTCGTAGGAAGCGATTAACATGAGGCTGTCAGCCTCATCACGTAATACGCATTGCTACAGAAACCACCTTAAGCGAATTAACAGGTTTTTTCTTGTCCTTCCTCTTGTGACTTGTGTATTTTTCTTTTTCATTACAGACTTGTACGGCTATACAACAGGAGGCAATCTGATCATCAGAAGAAGTCCCTCTGGCAGACACGTGTTTCGGCCCTGTATACTCCTTTACACTCTAAGGGGGGCGGGCCCTCTTGGGTCATGACTCCCAAGTGTCTCAGCCTCCTTTTGTCTTGTATCGAAAATGAACTCATTTCACTTTGGTAGCAACTTTAAAATCCACAGCTCCGCTAGCCGTGGAGGCGATTGTGAAAGTAACAAAGAGAAGACAAATTATTCCGTTTGTTCCGTCGCATGACTAGGGACAGACACTGACACACCTGCGCGATGCCGATGAGACTAGCCACTGCGCGCCAGCAACTGAAATTCTGTGCCCAACACCTCTTGTAATATACGCCGCGTGTTGCCCGTCAGTCACAGCCCTTTCACCAGTACACCGAAAAACTCAACGTATTGTGGACTTTGAAAAATTCCTGTTGTTTTCTGTGGCGCAGAGTTTACTGTCACGATTTCCATAGCCCAATGCGGTATTCCACAGCCAGCACGATGCCTTTTCGGCAGTTTCACTAAGCCTCTTCAGTGCCCTTGTTCTCGACTGTCCCCTCAGCCCCAACAGTTTCAATAAATCATACACTGATGCAGCCACGAGCCCTCTTGCGCCCACCTCAACAGCCATGACCCTTGCAGTGAACCCATCGTGTCTCAGATCCGCGGCCAGATCATTATACTTGGCCGCTTTGAACGGATGTTGCTCGTCCAATCTGGATTCAAATGGCACGGTCAGTTAAATCAGTATAACCTGAAGCGATGCTGAAGAATGAAGGACTATATCCGGCCGTCTCCGCGATTTTCTGACACTCTCTGGATATGCCCCTCGTCCAGGTAGGTCTATCGCCATCTCCCAGTCGTTTGCACAGTCAAGAAGAGATGGTAAACTGCTACCTGGTTTACTCGGTTTGGGGTGTGCTGACTTTCCTGCCCTCAGAAAGTATGCATTTGCGGTGCTCGGCCTGGCTTTGCTATTCACCTTCATCCTTGTGTGGCAGCCAGCTCATTTAGCACTTTGTTGTGGCGCCAAGTGTATCGCCCTTGCCCTAATGACACCGTACGCGCCGAGAGCACGTGTTCAAGTGTCTGCCTCCCCTGGCACAGAATATGTTACAATGTTCACTTGCGTACTTTGTTCAAGTAGTAGTCATCTCTCACAATGGGTGAGATGTTGCGTATTCATCGCTTACCCAGGAGTGTCTAACCAACGGGGCTAAATCTGGCCCACCAATCACTTTTACAAAACTCCAATTCCAAACAGAAAACTACTAACAAACCAATTTATGAAAATTCTCAGCAAAGGAGAGAAATATTTTATTTATTTCCTTATTAAAAACAAATTTGGCGTCATCAAGTGCGAATAAGAAAAGAAAAAATGATAATTAATGTCGTGTTTTCAAAGCTAATTGGACAGAGTTCTTCATTTGTTGAACACAGGGGAATGTGTTTTGTGTCTTATTTGTCAAGAAAGAATAAAGCTATCAATCCTACGTCACGAAACACACGTCCCAGTATGGTGGTCGCTTCGGTCAGGTTAAAGCTGATCGCATCATATTTCTCAGATAGAAATATTATTGCCCAACTATTTTTTTATGTTTTTTTTTTTTTTGAAGTATCACATCCGAGTTCAAACGCAGAAAACTAAGGTATGTTTTGTTACAGCAAAAGAAATAGTAAGAAAAAGCAAATCATTTTCCGGTGGTGGATTTGTGAAATCTTGCGTGACTTTTTTTTTTTTTTTTTTTTTTGCACGCGTGTACGTCTAGATAACAGCTTCATGGTTGAGAACATCAGCTTTTTCCGAAACAAAACAACAAGAAGGATAAATAACTTGATATCCGATATCCAGAACACTTCGATTTACAGAATGGTCTAGTTTTCTACTTCTTTATTCCTTACAAATTTCTGTAGCGTACCCGTTTATGAGTATTATTTACTGTGGACAATTAAAATCACAAAAACTCCAATTAGAAACGTGATAAGAGCATTCATAGCAAATAATTCAATACAGTCCACAGGAAACCTGAATTAATGTTACACTCTTGAAACGTAACCTGATTATTTGTGTCATCATAACCCTCCACTCCCAAAGGAGCATAGGCCTTCAACAAACACATGCCAAGTCTTCCTGTCACGTGCCATCATCTCAAGTTCTTTCCACGTACTCCTCATCATTCTCACCTCTGTTTCCAGCTCTCTTCTCCATGTGCTTCTTGGTCTACCTCTGCCTCTCTTGCTCTGGGGGTTCCAGAACAAAGACTGCCTTGTAATGCTATCAACAGGTTTCATCAGTGTGTGTCCTATCCATCGCCATCGTTTTCTTCTCATCTCTTGTTCCACTGGCACTTGTCTGGTTCTTGTCATCAGTTCCACGTTGGTAGCCTTGTCATACCATTTTAATCCTTCTATTCTACGCAAGCACCCATTTATAAAAGTCTTTAGCTTTTTGGTTGTTGTCTTTGTTGTTCTCCATGTCTCTGAGCCATACAATAGTACTGACTTCACATTTGAGTTGAAGATTCTTATTTTCGTGTTGGATCCGATTTCTCTTGATCTCCATATATTTCTCAATGCAATGAAAGCTCCTCTTGCATTTTGTATTCTTATTTTGATATCACTGTCTGTCCCTCCAACTTTGTCTATATTGCTGCCAAGATATGTGTACGATTCTACATCTTGTATATGTGGGTCTTTCAAGCTCAAGCCTGTTATCATTACCTGCATTTATTTTCATTATTTTTGTCTTTTCTCTGTGTATTTTCAGACCCAATTACTGTGACGTCTCATCGAGTGTTTTCAATTTGTCCTGCATCTGATTACGGTTATGGGACAGAAGAGCCAAGTCAACAGCAATGGAGACAAGAGGCGTCCCTGTCGCACTCCCGTTCTTATCCCAAACGGTTCTGTAAGCTGTCCTTCATGAAGAACTCTGCATGTCATGTATTCATATGTTTTCTTTATTAAATTAATGATCTTCAGGGGAACTCCATAATGCCTCATCAATTTCCAAAGTGATTCTCTGTCTACACTGTCAAATGCCTTTTTGTAGTCCACAAATCCAATGTATAGTAGTGAATTCCATTCCAGACTTTGTTCAACTATTATTCTCAAAGTGGCTTTCTAGTCTGTACAGGATCTGTTTTGTCGAAAACCTGCTTGTTCATCTCTCAGTTTCTTGTCTAAGGACTCTTTTAATCTCTCGAGGATAATCCTGTTTAATATTTTTCCTGGCACAGATAGTAACATTATTCCTCTATAATTTGTGCACTCTTGTAAATTTCCCTTCTTAGGCAACTTAAACAGATATCCTTCCTTCCATTCTGCTGGTATCTCTTCCTTTTCTCAGACTTTACCAAGTAATATATATAACATCTCTGTAGCCATGTCGATATCTGCTTTGATGGTGTCGCATGTTACGCATTGCCTAGTTAAATGTTTGAAGACCGAAAAGTGGGACACCAGTGTGCTGGCCTGTACAAAGGAATGCAGGGGTATTTTCCTGTGTGTATCTAGGGCAGCCAATCAGAGAAGGGGTTTCCCACGGTCAGATAGAATGACTTCGGCGAGTGTATAAGGAAGAATAAATCGTCCGAAATCATGGTTAGAATTAGACATCGGGAAGGAGAACGGAATGACAGACAAGGATGAGAATGGTCTCCTTTTGACGGGAATATCTTCAATTATGTAAAGGTACAAGGAAATCAGAAGGGAGTAAGTAGTTGTGAAGAATGTTGCAAGACTAAGTGTCCGTGCCTTGAGAAATCCTGTGTTTTTCCTATTCATAATTCAATATAAAATCGTTAACACGACAGATATGGGAAAACAACATATGGATATAAAGGTCAACTCACGGAGAACGGAAATATATAACTCCAAAGGCTTGAACTGGGAAAGGTGAAATGCACGAGACCAAGGTTGGAAACTCATTTAGCACAACCCCCTCGAAGTTACAACTATTTTGGGAAATTTGCTGGAGTTGCGAGCCTTGTTTCCTGTACGCCCGACAGCTCCCTATATAAGGGCGGTCGTAAATGATTTCAAATTCACTTGTACAGCGAAGCAAGACAGAAGGACAACGGCTGGAGAGAGAGAAACGTGTCACGGCCAATATCTTGTTATTTGCAGCCAGGCAGTTCTGTTACTCCACAAAAGCCAGTCTTTACTGATCTTAATTAGATCCTGCGAGGGTATGTAAAGTTACTATGTAAAATAATACAGTAATTACAACTTTATTTCAGGATTTGTTTAATCTATATGTTATGAAAGTATCATGTATATTAATTGATTACTTGGTATGATTGTTGAAGATTGGAACCCGAAATATAACCACCATGACTGAGTCCGTATCAAGGCTAGCACAATCCTTTTCAGGACTAATAACAATTTTTTCAGGACTACCAACAATCATTATCAGGGCTTATTCATTCTGTCATCAAGTTACTGCACTTTACAGAGCTAACGTGTCAGGCAGGGGGATACTATAACCTCATACCATATATGTGTGTACATATTATTTTGTATTATTTGATTTTATAAAATGTTCCACAGTAGACACCTGTCTTGTCACTGATCCATAATCATGCATTTTCACGCATACATCTGAAAACAAATTCATCTCACCTACAATAGGAATGTGGTAATTTTTAACCACAAATAGCCACATATCCTACAATTATCTGCAGGTTCATATCTGTCAACCAAAAGTCAGAGGTCAATGATCAAGAATTGCTCGATGATCAAGGCGAATCGCCCCGGCAGTGTCTGGATTGGTAGAAGCAAGAGCTACTGAAGCTGTACATCTCATATGAACACTGATTAACCTAACAGATGAGTGATATTTGTGACAATCGTGCAACCAAGAAGTGATAACTGTCAAGCAGAGTTTTGTGATGACAATTTGCGTGATAAACTAGTGAAAGTTATAAAGTGAATAAGACAGTGAAGAAGTCTATTACCCAACTAATTGGAAGAGTCTAAAGAAATGACATTTTAGTTTAACTTGTAAAAACTGTAATTGATTTCGCCAATTTGGTTTTGTATAAATATAACTGTTGTATCACCAGTCACACCCAATCACCACAATTAGATAGATGTAAATAAAGAGGATATAAATTGTATTCACCAGCTTTATTCATTCAATATAGTTGATACTGAGTTTGGTTGAATTTTTATTAATATCACAGGTGGTCACATAGCGGAGGTGGCGCAGTAAGGTCTGACTGTTCTCTGAATATTTTCAGTCCAGATACTTTCACAGCCGTGACTATCGAGTGATACCAGTGTACTTCTCTGTCACTGGGACCTCACACATTCTGGAGAGAATACTATTTCTACTCTAGCATTATCATCTCACACATATAAAACCTTCCGCTACAGTGGGGGCTCGATCGCGGGATATTCTCGTATATCCTGAGCCATCCTCTATCTAATACATCTATCTTTAGTCTATCTTGGGCCACCAATAGAGAATTAAAAAAAAAAATTTTTTTTTTGTAAATTCTAGAATAAGATTTTTTTCTCAGTAACAGTACCTTAGAGTACTCAGTAAATATTGACTATCACAAGGTTGCACGATTAATTGTGTTGTCCATTTGATAATTATTTTGAGTAAGTTTAGGTAAGTTTTCATACCCTACTTAACTTAATATAATGGCTGACTTAGTGAAGTTCAGAACTGCGATCATGCAAATGGGAAAAGAGCTGGGCTTGACAGGTGATGCTCTCATCCAGTATGTCACAACTGAAGTGGACAAACATATGGATAGACAGGAAAGGAAGCTGCAAGCAGAAGCTGAGAGAGAAGCCAAAAGACTAGAAGCTGAGAGAGAAGCCAAAAGAATGGAAGCTGAAGAAAAGAGGCTGCTGTTATAAGTTGAGGCTCAAGCCAAGAAATTGGAGGCTGAAGAAAGGAAGCTACAAGCTGATAGAGACCATGAACTGAGATTAAAAGAGCTTGAAATACAGGCAGCGGCTACAACTAATGGTAGTAGGTCATCTCATTCGGATACCAGCGCCAGCCAAAGCACCTCCAATGGAGCTATGAACTTCCACTTGGACCCATTTGTGGAGAAAGAAGAGGGAATAGAGGATTACCTTGACAGATATGAACGATTGGCCACTACTTATGGCCTAGAAAAAGAAAAGTGGAATTTAAAGTTGTCACAGGGATTGAGAGGTGTATCTTATAACGTCTACTTGAAGATGCAAAAAGAAGATCAGGAAAATTATGAAGCCTTGAAACAAGCATTGTTGGTGCGTTACGAACAAAACGCAGAAGCTTATAGAAGGCGATTTAGAACTGCTATGCTCCAGACAGGAGAAACATATCAGCAGTTCTCAGAAAGGTTGGAAAGTTACTTGCTGAGGTGGTGTCAGTTAGGAAACTTCAATCAGGATTTTGAAGGGATCAAGGAGATGATGTTGATAGAACAACTCCTGGAGTCCATGTCTCCTGAAACGAAGACATTCCTCGTAGAACATAAAAGAGAGAGATTAGATGAAATAATCATCTATGCAGAAAGTCACAAACTGGCTCACCCCCTGACTCAAGGAAACAAGAGGAAGCAGGGAGATAGTTTCAAGTCACCACAAAACCAAAACGAGTTTGAACAAAAGGACAATACAACCAAGAACAACCAAAGATATGACTACAAAGACAAGAACCCTCCAGGATATAACAATAAACCCTCACGAAGGGAAGAAAAATGGTGTAAGTTCTGCAAAATGAACAACCACAACACTGATAATTGTGGAAGGAAAAAACCACTTCATCATGCTGCATGTCTACAGGTGAGGACTTCGGATAGGAAGGAACTGACAGTGAGTCAGAATAGCTTCCATCACCCACCTACACAGGAGATAGTGACTGTGAATGGCAAACAAGTTACAGGAATGTATGACACAGGTTTGTCCTATGACGCAGTCGTGTGTGCATCTCTGGTGCGCCCTGAACAAATCACCACAGAAACAGTAGATATTCAAGGGCCACTAAAAGGAGCATTACCCCTCACTTTACCCATAGCAAAGATTCATGTCAGTTGTCGCTATGTGGAAGGGGAGATAAATGCAGCAGTGTTAGATGATCCCTTTTACCCCCTGATGTTGGGGCGTAGATATGTTTTCTTGGGAAACCCGGTAAAACCTATGGTTATGGCAGAAATCCAGACCAGGTCTGACTCCAGGAACATAGAGAGGGACACCAAATTAAAATTTGATTTGATTGAGATGAAAAAGGCTCAAGTAGCAGACAGCACATTGAAGCCTTGTTTTGGCAAACTGTCAAAAACACATAACAATCCAATCAAAGGAAATTTCTATATGGAACATGGACTCTTGCACAGGAAAGCTGGCAGAGGGACGAACAGTCATGGTCAAATTGTTGTACCATCCACCTATAGAAATAAGATCATAGGCTGGGGGCACATAACTTTGAGTGAACACCTGGGTAATGGTGCCACAAAACAAAGAATAGCCACCCAGTACTACTGGCCAGGTATTACAGAAGACATCAATCGGTATGTAAATTCCTGTCCAGAGTGCACTCATGTAGATTCAGAAAGTCGGCGGAAGAGTCTTCAAAAGTCTACAAGCAAACCAGCCATCATGGGTACTCCCGAGATTTGCACTGTAGGGGAAAGGAAACATCCCACACAGGTTGAATTGCAGTCTGAAACCCATGCACTGGAAGAAAAGAACAAATCCCGTAGCCAAAATCAAACACCTACGAATTTGCGAGGGAAAACCGCAACCAACTATCAACGAAAAGAGGGCGGTAAACTTCAAGGGAAACCTACCGACCCCATTTCACCAGCGGTAAGGGCCTGGATGAAAAGCCGAACTGGGAAAAGAGAGATAGCAAAGGATGAATCTATATCCAGGAAAACAAAATGTAAGAGCAGATTTTCTTAGTCGACACCCAACTGAGATAGAACGAGAGTAAGAAGAACATTAACTACGGCAAAGCTTACAGTTGTTAGCTGTAGAAATCTACAGCTTAAAAGAGAGGGAGGCTCTGTCGCATGTTACGCATTGCCTAGTTAAATGTTTGAAGACCGAAAAGTGGGACACCAGTGTGCTGGCCTGTACAAAGGAATGCAGGGGTATTTTCCTGTGTGTATCTAGGGCAGCCAATCAGAGAAGGGGTTTCCCACGGTCAGATAGAATGACTTCGGCGAGTGTATAAGGAAGAATAAATCGTCCGAAATCATGGTTAGAATTAGACATCGGGAAGGAGAACGGAATGACAGACAAGGATGAGAATGGTCTCCTTTTGACGGGAATATCTTCAATTATGTAAAGGTACAAGGAAATCAGAAGGGAGTAAGTAGTTGTGAAGAATTTTGCAAGACTAAGTGTCCGTGCCTTGAGAAATCCTGTGTTTTTCCTATTCATAATTCAATATAAAATCGTTAACACGACAGATATGGGAAAACAACATATGGATATAAAGGTCAACTCACGGAGAACGGAAATATATAACTCCAAAGGCTTGAACTGGGAAAGGTGAAATGCACGAGACCAAGGTTGGAAACTCATTTAGCACAACCCCCTCGAAGTTACAACTATTTTGGGAAATTTGCTGGAGTTGCGAGCCTTGTTTCCTGTACGCCCGACAGCTCCCTATATAAGGGCGGTCGTAAATGATTTCAAATTCACTTGTACAGCGAAGCAAGACAGAAGGACAACGGCTGAGAGAGAGAGAAACGTGTCACGGCCAATATCTTGTTATTTGCAGCCAGGCAGTTCTGTTACTCCACAAAAGCCAGTCTTTACTGATCTTAATTAGATCCTGCGAGGGTATGTAAAGTTACTATGTAAAATAATACAGTAATTACAACTTTATTTCAGGATTTGTGTTTAATCTATATGTTATGAAAGTATCATGTATATTAATTGATTACTTGGTATGATTGTTGAAGATTGGAACCCGAAATATAACCACCATGACTGAGTCCGTATCAAGGCTAGCACAATCCTTTTCAGGACTAATAACAATTTTTTCAGGACTACCAACAATCATTATCAGGGCTTATTCATTCTGTCATCAAGTTACTGCACTTTACAGAGCTAACGTGTCAGGCAGGGGGATACTATAACCTCATACCATATATGTGTGTACATATTATTTTGTATTATTTGATTTTATAAAATGTTCCACAGTAGACACCTGTCTTGTCACTGATCCATAATCATGCATTTTCACGCATACATCTGAAAACAAATTCATCTCACCTACAATAGGAATGTGGTAATTTTTATCCACAAATAGCCACATATCCTACAATTATCTGCAGGTTCATATCTGTCAACCAAAAGTCAGAGGTCAATGATCAAGAATTGCTCGATGATCAAGGCGAATCGCCCCGGCAGTGTCTGGATTGGTAGAAGCAAGACCTACTGAAGCTGTACATCTCATATGAACACTGATTAACCTAACAGATGAGTGATATTTGTGACAATCGTGCAACCAAGAAGTGATAACTGTCAAGCAGAGTTTTGTGATGACAATTTGCGTGATAAACTAGTGAAAGTTATAAAGTGAATAAGACAGTGAAGAAGTCTATTACCCAACTAATTGGAAGAGTCTAAAGAAATGACATTTTAGTTTAACTTGTAAAAACTGTAATTGATTTCGCCAATTTGGTTTTGTATAAATATAACTGTTGTATCACCAGTCACACCCAATCACCACAATTAGATAGATGTAAATAAAGAGGATATAAATTGTATTCACCAGCTTTATTCATTCAATATAGTTGATACTGAGTTTGGTTGAATTTTTATTAATATCACAGGTGGTCACATAGCGGAGGTGGCGCAGTAAGGTCTGACTGTTCTCTGAATATTTTCAGTCCAGATACTTTCACAGTCGTGACTATCGAGTGATACCAGTGTACTTCTCTGTCACTGGGACCTCACACATTCTGGAGAGAATACTATTTCTACTCTAGCATTATCATCTCACACATATAAAACCTTCCGCTACAGATGGCCTCTGCTGGAATGCCATTTGGTTCAGCCGCTTTTCCATCTCTTAGAAGCTTTATGGCTTTCTTTATTTCTTCCTTCGTTGGTCTTTCACCGTTAAATTGTAGCTCTTCTTCTGCTGGCTGGATGTCTGGGGAGGGGGGGGGGGGGGGGGGGGGTTTTTGGAGAGCTGGTCTATTGAGAAGGTCCTCAAAATATTCCGTCCACCTCTTCATTTGCTCTTGTATATTGCTGATCAGTTTTTCCCTTCTTGTCTTTTATGAGGCAAGTAGTTTGCTTGTATTTCCCTGTTAGCTTCTTTGTGCTGCTATACAGTTCTCTCATATTTCCTTTGGCTGCAGCATCTTCTGCCTCTCTTGCCAACTCCTCAATATACTTCCTCTTGTCTCTTTTGATACTTCTTTTTACTTCTTTGTTTGCTTCTGTCTACACTTCTTGAGCTTTGGCTTTGGAACTTCTGGTTTTGCTTGTGTTTAAATCTGCTTTCTTGTTTTTTTTCTGTCTTTTATCTTATTGATGGTTTCTGTTGTTATCCATGCTTTTTGTTGTCGTTCCCTTTTCCCCAGTATTTCTTCACATGTCTCATTCCATATAGTTTTGATTTGCTGCAAATAGTCTTCTGTATTCACTACATCTTCCAGCTGTTGGAGCACTTGGAATTTGTTGGATATTATGACCGCAAATATGTCTCTTGTTTCTTGATTTCTTAGATGTCCTACATTAAATTGTTGTCTATATCTTTGCATTGTTGCATATCTCTTGAGTTTTATTTTTACTTAGGCTATCAGACAGAAGGTGGTGATCTGATGCCACGTCTGCTCCTCTATATACCTTTACATCCTGCAATGATGATCTAAACTTCTTCTTTATGCATATGATCAATCAGATGTTCTGTTTTAAGGTCTGGTGATATCCATGTTGCCTTGTGTTATTCTCTTATGTGGAAACACGCTTCCTCCTATAGCCAGTTGATTTGAAGCACAGAAGTTTGAGAATAGTTCCCCATTTTCATTCATTATTCCTAGCCCATGTTTTCCCATGACTTATTCAAAGCCAGTGTTGACTGTACCTATCTTTGCATTCATGTCACCCATAAAAATTGTGATGTCTCTTCTATTTACTTTCTCCATAATTTCCTGCAGTCTAGTATAAAATGCTTCTTTCACAGACTCTTCTTTGTCATTAGTTGGTGCATAACATTTGATGGAATTTACATTTATTTCCATTTTTAGCTGTTTTAAAAGTAGCTGTTATTATTCATGCTCCAACGGCTTCCCTTTCAATGAGTGCTTTCTGTGCTTCTTTAGATATTATAAGAGCTACCCCTTCACTGTGGTGTGAACTTTCGTCTTCATGTCCTGAGGACAGTACCAATTCCTCTGTGATGAGTTTCTTCTTGTCTACCCCCTTCCACCTTGTTTCACACAGTCTCAGAACTTCGATTTTATATTCCCTCATTTCTGCTGCTATTTGTGCCGCTTTCTCTTGTTCGTTCAATGTCCGAACATTCCAGGTGCCGAATCTGGAGGTTCTCCTAGAAGAAAGAAGGTTAGTCAGCAACACAGACTCCTTTCGGCTTTCTATGTGTTGCATCATACGCCTCCCTGCGAGAAGACCTTCCCCTGTCTTGGATGGCTGTGTTTTATTTTCCTTAATTGACTTGTCCATGTTTGTTCAAGTTGTTTGTGGTTTACATTTTTTTACAGGATGGGGTAACCAGCCCCATGTCCAACCCTCATTATTTGCTTTCTTCGACATGCATAGTAGGGAACAGTGTTACTATTCTTTGCTCCCCTTCCGGGCCCCGGTAACACACGGGTGGATTATTTGTGTGCTTTTCAAGTATTTAAAACAAACAACATCTGACAAGCGTTTACACCTTTCTCAAAATAATATAATGCGATGAGATCAGTTTTACGATATTACTTGCAATCTTGTATATAGTTGAAGCCTTTCAAACTGTGTGAGAGGTGCCTTAGAGGCATTACTACTTTACTGTAGTATTTTTACGTGTAATTGAACTATATGTATAGCCTATTGTGACATAAAATAAGTTTATGCCCCTTAAAATCGGTTGCTCAACATAACAACGAAATAATACAGAAAATAATACAGAATAACTGCCGTAAATGTAAAAAAAGTAAAATGTACAAGGAAGAAAGAAGAACTGATCAGTTCAGAATGCCAAGAACTTACCACAATCTTCATAAGCACGATTAAGTTCTTTTTATTTGCGGGGAATCAAACCAAGGACCATAAGAACAACGTCATCGCTTTGCTGCCCACAGTGAACCGTGAAATGATACACAGCCAACTAAGTACACTGGGTTGTCAAGTGTCCTCCGTCTTTCTGTATTACGAATGCCTGCTATTTACCTGTGTGTGTGTGTGATGTGTCTAATCAGTCAAGCACAGACACATAAAATGTTAGACTTTTTTTTTGTAGAGGAGACTATTTCAAGCTAATTTAATGTTTATATATCGCTACTGTGTTTCTTTTCCTCTGTCCAGCTGCCTAAACGGTTAGAACGATTTCACTTTCGCAGCAGTCACAAGGTTCCAGAATCAGATCCTGGTAGCATCATTCTCAAGTTTACCCAGCTGTAAATGTGTACCAGACTCTGTTCTTGAGTTAGGGAAGACGAAGGCAGTGAGGAAAGAAACTTGTCCCCCCAACCTCATAAGAAAGCTTTGTATAATATAATGATGGCGACCGGGTGATACAGGATCAAACCCGGGCGACGGCATTTGAGGATTTTTCGTCGACCGGGATTTGGACTGGATTAACTCGAGACCTGGCGAGGACATTTGAAGGAGTGTCGTCGACCAGGGACTGGCGGCTCCTGAGCCGACCCAGCTGCAATGGGTACCTCCGAAATCGGCGAGTATTTGCCTGAATGGCGAGGGACACCTGTCTCTGTACAAGAAATGAAGGGATACTCACGTAAAATCAATGTCAGGTTAGACATAAAATAATAACCTGAGATTTCGCCTCGAGTATTAGCGGGCGAACGCAAAAAAAAAAAAAAATAATGATGTATCTTACACTTCATTCCCAAGCGGCAGCATCTGCTATGGAAGTAAAATTTACTTGTGTTTTTAACTTTAATCTTTATGTATGACTACTGTGTCTTGACCATAATGTTCCAAGTAAGGGAGTGTAATAGTGGATACAATTTTCTCTACAGAAAGTTCATTCATTTTCCTTTTCGCCACTTATGAAGCACGGACCACTATGACAGTTGCTCCCCTTGCAGAACGCCAGCACCAAGCATTCTCACGTTCTTAATGGTGGTGGTTTCTATAGCAACGTGTTTTACAACATGAGGTAGCCAACCTCGTGAACAATCTCTACATGTTTTAGTTGCCATGTACGACATGCATGATGGAGCTGCAGTCCTATTCTTTCTTTGTCTCATCAGAGAGACCCCCCCCCGCCCCCGGAACTACCCGGGGCGCTACAGAAAGTCCAGTTATTATATTGCCTTCATGCCAGTGATAACAAGTCTGCGCACCTTCTTGACCCTGGAAGGTCAGCACGATCTGCAAGCCTGATGCATCACTCGTTACAAGGCTGGTGTATTTGATTTCAGCCGTTTAAAGATATGGGGGAAACCACGTGTACAGATAGCCCGAATTATTTGTTCTTGTGTAAAAGACACTGAAGACAGGAAAATCAATTAGCATCCTGGGAGTGAGCATTCTGTTTCCTGTTTCTGTATGTTTCAAAATTATGTATGCACGAGTAAGTCACCCTCCAAAACATGGCGATAAATCATTATATTGTACCTCTTTTAAGCTTCATCTCCTCATGACGGCACCAATTCTCCTGTGTTCATTTATCCGGTTTCATTGGATATTAAGCTGTGGGGCAACGTATCAAAAATGGCATGAGAAGATGTGAAAAGAAAAGAAAGCCAAGGAACTAAAACTTGACTAAGTAATTAACAGCTGTTTTATCATATTATCTTTTGTAAATATACGGATATTTAGTAAATTCTTGCCTTGGTACGTATTACAATTTAATTTTTTTTTAAATCAAAACGAACGTTCTGTCACTCAGTATCCGAATCATTATTTAACTGAGTATGGACTTGAGCGACTGAACCGGCCGAGTTACTGCAAATTTAACAAACTCCATTCTTTATTACATACTAACTCGATATACAATAGGGGAAAATTCAAGAAATTGCGCCCAAAACCAAATACTGTATCAGCCATTGTTAGGGTTGGAAAAAAATGCGCATTGTTTCAACAGGTGCACAATATAGTTCCCATCCTAAAAAATGCGCCATGAAAAATACTGTAACATTGGTGATAAAAGATAGGACTTAAAAGTAACGTAAGTGTAAGAGAATTCTATATATGGGGGAAGCATAGAATGCACATCAATCAATACCCTTTAGCTCCCATAGGAGCATAGGCCTTCAACAAACACATGACAAGTCCTCCTGTCACGTGCCATCTTCTGAAGTTCTTTCCACGTTCTCCTCATTTTTTTCACGTCTGTCTCCAGTTCTCTTCTCCGTGTAATTTTTAATCTGCCTCTGCCTCTCTTTCCCTGGGGTTTCCAGAACAAGTACTGCCTTGTAATGCTGTTAACAGGTTTTCTCAGAGTGTGTCCTATCCATCGCCATCGTCGTCTTCTCATCTCTTGTTCCATTGGCCCTTGTCTGGTTCGTGTTATTAGTTCCACATTGGTGACTTTATCACACCATTTCAATCCTTGTAAGCATCAGCTTGTAAGAAAGTAATTTTTTTAGAATTTGGCGAGATATGTGAGAATGTTTTAATATCATTTCGTGTTGCTGATACATGGGGTAATGTACATTTGAACTGTTTAAAGTTGGATCACAATGGGTGGGTTTGAAAAAAAAAATCGAAAAAAGGTGATTCGTCTTACGAGGACAAAAGACAAAGAAAGTAGTCTACGTTACGGCCACAAGGCCTTCGTCAGGAAAAGAAAGAAAGTGAAGTCTAGATAGGAGACATAAGAACTTAAAGAAATATAAAAATAAATATAAATAAAAATAAAAATAAAATCTAGGTACTTCCCTGAAGGCGAAGCATGGCTGAAAAAAAAAGCGTGTGGGATTGCCAGGATACAAAAAAAAAAGCGTTAAAACAAAGATCAGAACTTCAGACGGGCTTGCGTGCCCAAATTCTCAGCCTTCTCAAAATAAAGTTCTTTCGTTCGTTCGTTCTTCATCTTTCCTCTGAACTATTTTCATTTTGAATGCTGAAATCGATCAAGTATTTTTGACATCAGTGGATCAAGAGGCGAGTCAAGAAGGGTTGAACGTTTCAAGTCCAGTAATTTTGGCTGCATAGCTGCGCTAAATATTGTCCTGATATGGCAGTTTCCTTTTGAGTAGTTTGTTATTTGAGCCCAAACTATTCCCCAGTGACGCGGCCAGCGGTTTATTCAGAAGATCTCTATTGAAACAACACCATATCTCATGCTCAGAGAACCAGATACGCGCATAACAGCGTTCAAGTCGCTTCGGATAAGCTAGCATTCAGAATTAAGTTAGAGTGGCTTCCACATTATAACTGAAATCGCAGGATAAATAGTGAAACATACTGATAGATCGCTGCAGAGCTTTTCACTGCACGAAACAAAAAACAAAAAAATAAATTACTCTGAAAAACAAAACCTCAACAACAGAGACAATATTTCTGAATGAACTCATATTTATGACGAGCCATAATTCAGTTTGTTAATTTTCCTTTGACAATTTTTCTTGCCTTGTGCCATTCCTTACTTCTTTTTCATCCGCCAATTACCTTTGCTTATGTCTGCACCTAGCGAAATTATCTTCGTTTTACTGGGTTGAACCCTGGTACTTTATCTGCCCGTTTGATCTGTTTATCTTTCTTTGTGGCAGCCGGCGCTTAGCAAGATGGGGAACAAAGCCACTTTGAGTTGCTTGATGTTGGTCGCCAGACTTATTGTGTAAGCCAGACGGATGAAGCTGGCTATCCGCACATTAGAAGCATAACTACCTCCGTTAATAGTGGTAATTCATTTTATCATTTAAGAGATAACGTGGAAGCGACGTGCAAAAACACAGCCCATCCTTAACTTTATCGTGATTTAACAATCTGGACGACAGACATACCACGTAACGATTTCCGGCAGATGGCGTGTTGTAATAAACAAAGATGAGAAGTGATTATCAGATGTAATAATTAAGGTCAGGTTGGGAATATAATGACTTTGATAAATGTAACAATGTAAGGGGCAATACCTTATGTGATCAGATAATAATGTTCAAAGTGAGAGAAACGTTTTCTAAAAACAAGACACTTAGCTTTGGAGGTTTGTTTAAGATTAGAAATTAAACTAAACTAAAATTATGATTGGATCTCCCCTAACAGAACTTCACAAGGTAAAATTTGTGCGGTGGCAGAAAATCAACTTAAAACCTAACGCAGTTCGTAGTTTTCCCTACTGCATTTCCTTACCTAGGTAAGAAGATCACAGACCCCTAGGATACGGAGAAGTACTTAGGATTCTATAAGAGAACGGGCAAAAGAACTAGGAGTATCTTTCAAAAGTTAAAAGAAAAGAAGTAAAATTAAGTTTAATGCTTAGCATCCCAAGTCAGAGCAACCTTCCACACGTGTTAACAGTTAGGAACTTAACTCACAGAATAATGTTTGCATCTTAAAAAGTTGTAGTACTTACTACGGCCATCTTGTGCAACAAAGTCTGGATATATCATTACAATTCACCCAATACACCCCTGTTCACAAAGTTCCGGGACTCAATTTTTATCCGGAAAACCGTTATAAGGAGCTAGGTGATATTAACACAGTGCACGTGTCAACCACGTGCCACTATATGTACCAAACCTGAAGTTTGTAATTTCGCGCATGCTCTATGTGGTAGCGTATAAGCGGATGTGACGTAATAGTGCTCGTCACGTTTCAAAAATGGACGGCAAAATTCAAAAACGTATGTGCATTGATTTCTGTTTTCGTCTAGGAAAAACTGGTTCCGAAACTCTCGAAATGTTGCAAACAGCTTTCGGAAAGTCCTGTTTAAGTAGATCTAAAACATTTGAGTGGTATTCCCGTTTCAAAAGTTGACTCCGATCCTTTGAAGATGGCCCCCATCAAGGGAGACCCTCCACCTCCCACACCGACGAGTTCGCAGCACGTATGCAAGAAATGATACGGGCTGACCGGCGTCTGACTATCAGAGAGGTTGCTGATGATATTGGAATATCAATTGGTACGTGCCATAAAATCGTAACTGAAGATTTGCACATGAGACGGGTGTCAGCGAAACTCGTGCCACGCCACCTGACTGAGGACCAGAAGGACGATCGGTTGTCCATTTGCACTGACCTCCTTGAGATAGCAAAAAACGACGCAAATGTCATGTCCTCGATAATAACTGGTGATGAAAGCTGGGTGTACGGATATGACCCGGAAACAAAGCAAATGTTCTCCCAGTGGCAAACGCAATCATCTCGGCCGAAGAAGGCACGACAGGTCAAGTCCAAGGTCAAGACCATGTTAATAGCGTTTTTCCACATTGATGGCCTGGTGCATCATGAATACGTCCCTATAGGACAGAGTGTCAATGCTGAATTCTACAAAACAGTCCTGCAACGCCTCCGCGACGCTGTGCGCAGACATCGCCCTGAGAAGTGGCGAACAGGCAATTGGCGTGTTCATCATGGCAATGCACCTGCACACAGGTCTGTCACCACAAACGCATTTTTGACGAAACACAACATTCCATTGCTCCCGCATCCTCCATACTCACCCGATCTTGCTCCGTGTGACTTTTTCTTGTTCCCGCAACTTAAGAAAGCAATGAAAGGTCGTAGATTCGATGACATTGAGCAGATTCAAGCCAACACGACGAGACATATGAGGACTATTCCGCAAAGTGACTACCAGAGGTGCTTCCTTCAGTGGCAAAAACGTTGGAATAAGTGTGTACACTCACAAGGGAACTACTTTGAAGGAGATAGAACCAACTAGTATGTAAGTCTACTTATTCAATTTAAAAAAAATTAGTCCCGGAACTTTGTGAACAGGGGAGTATATTGGGGTAAGTTATAACATGTACATTTTATTATTTTATATTCGCTTTTGACTTTTATGTATTGCCTATGAATGTACAGTTGCACATGGGGCTGACAACATCTTCACATAAAATAATTTGTCACATTAACCACTACTGCAAGAGCTGATGACTGCTTCAAGCAGGATCCCTCACAAGGAACCAATAGCAGAAGTAGCCCCAGGCTCCATAGGGAGCAGGGAGTGGATGATGATAACATGGTGATCTCTCTCTCTCTCTCTCTCTCTCTCTATATATATATATATATATATATATATATATATAGAGAGAGAGAGAGAGAGAGAGAGAGAGAGAGATAGCGTGTAGAAATCGCCAAGTTAAAACAAAAAGTAATGGTAGTCCAATGGCCGATACTGCTGTGGGGAAAAAGGGCTTAAGGAAAGGGGGGGGGGGAGAGAGAAGTGGTGTTGGGAGCTTTAGATTTCATTTATACTAGATCTAAAAGGGCAAAGCCAGATTCAGAAGTTGAGTTCTCAGAGTTGTCATCTGCTAATTGGTGTTGAGGTAAAAATTCTTCACGTCGTTTCTCATGTGCCAATTTTATAAGTTGAACTGAATGTTTACTGTCTGTTGGGATTCAGAGTTTCTGTTTTCTTGTTATCTTCTTATTGTCTCTTGTTTGCTCTTTATAAAGCCATCATTACAGTTAGTGCCCTTGTGGGAATACTACATGAAGACTTCTTGTGTTCTTGCAGCGGTGGTATCTGTAGCAATTTATTTTATATAGTAAGTCTGCCAGAAGCTGAAGCAGACATTAGCTGCCTCTTAAGACATGTCTGACGTATCAGTCGTCCTGTTCTTTCTGTGTCGCCACAGAGACCCCGTGAACGACATACATAGGGCTTCTTGTGTGTTATGCTCTGACAACACAGTACTGGATCTGAGATTGGTCAAATATGACGTGCAGACTCATTAATGTTTTGGTACTTTCAATTATGCTATTAAAATTACCATGTGCTTTTGTTAATTTGCTTTTTTAAAAGTGGAAAATAGACAACATCGGTTCTTTTGTCAATGAAAAAGTTGCAAGAAACTGTTAAAATATGCTTTCTTTCTTATTCTGACCGCAAAATGTTCATCTTTGAGCAAACTTCTGATAAACCGAATTTCGGAAAAGTTGAAGTATTGTGAATGGTCAAAGCGACTTCTACCTATCCGGACTGCACTGTATATTAGCGTCGTGCTGTTTGAGCCGCAGAATTTCTCCTATATTTATTCTCTCTTCGAAGACTAAAAGAGAAAGGGACAGTAAAGTTTACAAAGAAAACAAAGTGAATATTGATTATAAAAAAAAGAAACTCACATTATAATTAAGTCAGTGCCAACGTGTCATATTTTTATTGCCTATCGATTCATCATGAAAGCATTCTACAGCTGTGCCCTGATGGAGGCAACAAGGGAAAAAATCCACTTTCTTTATCTCTGACGAGATGCCAAAATAACGCTTCCTTCTCCTGACATTCGGTTGTTACTAAAATAATTTTCAAACAGAATAATTACTGCCCTCAATTATGCAGTTACGTGTCCCATTGTTCATCAGGCGGGCTATAGAGCGGGTAATAGAAATCTGACCTGAATGTGGCAACCGTTCCAATGTAACATAAAGATAGGGCACTATACAAGAACAGACAGGACTATAACAAATATGATGTTATTATATTTATGACATATGTGTATACATGAGGTTGTCATATTTATTGTTGTTATTGTCTAACAGAATCGACATCACTGCACTACGGGCAAACCCATAGGTGCTCAGTCTCCCTCAGTATATGTCAAAGAGTGTGAATGCTAACTGTTCGTGAAGCTCGCTGGTTGTATACGCGACGGATGAAACCTCTCATACTTCCATCTTTGCTAGTCTTAAGTTTGATGCCAAACTCCAACAGTCTTAACCTTGATTCATCTATTGAATTATCATTCTCTAAATTAACAGCATGAAGTGAATGAAATATGGAGTAATATTTCTGATCTATATTCTGATGACTGCACGCTTTATTCTGTGGTCATTTCCATGGTTGCACAGTGGGCTGATCACCTGCTTGCCAACCAATCTGATTACGGAAACAATGATAGATTGTTTGGTCTGTTTTTGTTCCACAAAGACGCCACCAGGCGTGGTGGAAACAGCGATAGATTGATCAATTTGTTGTTGCCCTAAGACGCCACTAGGCGTACTGGCCACATACTGCTTTGCCGGTTGATGGCTAAGGATGGAAGAAGAAGAAGATTTCCATGGTTGGTGGAATCGGGCAAAAATTTTACTACTCTGACTCCCGAATCCCACTACAGTTTTTTTACTAGTCATATGTTATAACATTCGTAGTCCGGACCTTTTTCACCGACACTGACTCAACCAAAAAAAAAAAGAAAAAAACGACCGACTCCACGACCCTGACCCTCGACACCAACTACGACTCCACAGCACTGATCATTCCTTTCCATTCCATTCCACCTTAATTGATTCTTTATGGTGAAACTTATTAGAGAGAAACGAACACACACACACACTCTCTCTCTCTCTTACACACACACACACACACACACACACACACACACACACACACAAATACACTCACACACAACTAAATAAAAACATAAATAAAAAACTTGTATTACTTTGTCTCCGAATCATCATTTAAACACGTATTCGCTTAGCGACAAATCGGCGGGCATATCAATAATTATTTGGGCGAAATGGGACATACTTCCCCCCAAATTTTCGTTTAACCTCCTAAAACTATTAATTGTGATCATTTCTTACGTGCTACAATGTATTTTGTATTGTACAAATCCGTTTGACCACACATTTTTTATGAACTTCTTTCATTCTCTACTGTTATGTATAAATTTACAACTTTTACATTTTCATAAAATATAGAAGAACGCGAAAGGAATAGAAAGAAAGAGAGATGGAGAGAGAAAAACAGACAGGCACATAGAGAAAAGCAATAAAGAGAGAGAGAGAGAGAGAAAGATAGAGAGGAGTTAAACATCCCTAAACTTCTACTTTCTCTTCCCAGTACTTGTTAACTCGTTTCCACCAAGTTCATGTATTTATTGTCTCCCTTGTCAGAATAGTAATTATCTCACATAAAATGGATTTAGAATAGTGGGCGATAATCATTGAATCTGGATACGGATGCCAAAAACGTGGATACATGTAAGAGAAAACACTTCGTGCGTCACGGACGATTGATTACAGGCATTACTCAACTCTTTTCCTTACTGTTTTTAATATTATTGACAATCGGAGAGGAACAGCACATTTACAAAAATGATGATTTAAGCCCAGTGCGGACATATATGAAGTAATCACGCACATAGACACAAAGATCGTGACAATATGAATATCAGTACTGTCTTATTACTGTCATCATTGTTATTTTAGTTTTACGCTCCTTACAGAGCAAGTGGTCACCACTATAGTCGGCACCATTTCAGGAAGCCAGCACTGAAGGACTCGGTGTGTGCTAGCAGTGGAGGTGTCTGTATTAATTTGTTTCACATGATGAAATAGTCAGGCTCATGTATAACTACAAATTACTGGCTATTACAAGGCGTCTAATGAAATTGAAGTGTGATGATATTGGTGTACGTCCTTCTATCTTCTTCGGTCTCTCCTGCATTACCGATTTATTTCTTATTTTTTAACACTCATCGTACTATTATTTGGCATATTTTATGCACCTACTTTCTTGCCTAGTCACTCCCAGACATGTTTACATTTCACCATGTGAATCGTAGTATTAGAAGGCTAATTGGACATGTCGACGGATAATACTTCTATCACTTAAGTCGTCTAGCCACCTTTGATAGAGACTGTCATTGTTGACACAAGGTGGTTTCGAACCATCGACAGAGAGAAAGACAGATTGTCAGTCTGGGACAACCGTTTGGGAGATGCACGTAAACACAGGTGATAATATGTAATCGCTTCCGATGGCCCATCTCTGTATCAATAATACAGATTGTTAAAGTCGAAACATTTGGTGATAATGTCTACTTCCACCGGAACGACTGCTGACACTGCAGTTACAAAACGCCACCCAGGCTTAAATCTATATATACTCAAAAGACTGTCCTCTCTGTAGTCTATAAGTAATCTGGCCTACACAACTCCTGGCCTTATAATCTCTTCAATAACTCTGATATCTGTTCATGGATCCTTAAATCTATATATACTCAAAAGACTGTCCTCTCTGTAGTCTATAAGTAATCTGGCCTACACAACTCCTGGCCTTATAATCTCTTCAATAACTCTGATATCTGTTCATGGATCCTTAAAATCTATATATACTCAAAAGACTGTCCGCTCTGTAGTCTATAAGTAATCTGGCCTTCACAACTCCTGGCCTTATAATCTCTTCAATAACTCTGATATCTGTTCATGGATCCTTAAATCTATATATACTCAAAAGACTGTCCTCTCTGTAGTCTATAAGTAATCTGGCCTACACAACTCCTGGCCTTATAATCTCTAGAAAACTCTCCCTCCATAAGGAACAATGGCCTTACTATCTCCTAGCGCCGTTCCTGCACAATAGAAATCCATCAGGGAGGTAAATATGATCGTTCCCCAAAA
The DNA here is from genome assembly GCA_024509875.1 of Oreohelix idahoensis. Lineage (NCBI taxonomy): Eukaryota > Metazoa > Mollusca > Gastropoda > Stylommatophora > Oreohelicidae > Oreohelix > Oreohelix idahoensis. Next base: position 430,806 of record JAMPIV010001161.1, read on the forward strand.
CTACCCTCGGAACACACACCCAGTACAGGATCACTAAATGACCAGCGCTCACACGCTTTCTGTACACTCTGTTTTTTTTTTTAACATATAAATGTTTTAAACAACTCACAATTAAACAAGCCGACAAGTGCTACAACCCTGAATTCACACTGTATAATCAGTATAGTACGCATCATTCCCCTTTGACCTTAACAGTTACCACCCGGTCCGGAGAAAAAAATGATTTATCATTTTTTTGAAAAAAACTACATCACCGACAAATGAGGCGTCAGCTAAGCTCTAATATATGCTTACAACAATAGTTTTATGATAAGGTCAAAATAATACATCGCTAAATAATAAAGCAAGTGTACAATAAACAAATTACCCATAATAATCTGCCAAATACACCGAAATAATCATTTACAATCAAAGTTAAGTATTATTACTGTAGACCAAACATGACACAATAAATAGAAAGTAAAGTCAAGATCAAACAAAAGAAGCATGATCAGCACAGAAAATCAACAAAGAAATCGAAATAGGAAGAAAGATCCATAATACCTAATAGTAATAATTAAGCTAATCAATTCCTTGCATGAAATACATAGAACTGTCACTAATAATTACATATACTAATCCATATTACAATACGTAAGAATACAAAGTATGGAAGTATAAGAAGTGTAAGAAGTAAACGTATACAAATAGTATCAAGTAACATCCAGATGAAACATGGAAGCATAACCCAAGTATAGACCGCTTCCAAAGAAATAGAGTGAAACGAAGAATCATTCGAAAAGGCAGAAGGAAATACAAATAATGAATGCATAGAAAAACGACAGCAATACATCCCAACAACAATCCAAGTAACTAACGCATAATAAATAATTTTAGCTAAATTACAAAACTTATTCATAACCAAAATGATTTATCACAGACATCACACAAAAAAGTGCGATATATAAAATTATCACAATCTCAAAACAAAAACAAAAAAATTACTATTTTAAATGGAATATCAACATATATTATTACACCTAATTAAGCGCTTTGGCGCAGAAAAAAAATATAACAATGTCAAAGAAAAATACATTTCCCAAAAAAAAAATTACAGTACAAAAAAATTTCTTTAAAGCTAAGTTAAATAAAAATAGTATTTTAATTTTTTTCTAGATTAAATCTATAACTAATATACTAAAATAAAATTATCTTTTAACCAAATGAATGACATCTAACAAAAAAGAATTCCAACTCTTAAGTAGACTTATAATAAACGTATACTAGTATAAACAGAACTCAGCAGAAAAAAAAAAACACATGGCAAAAAAAAATACCAGAAATCACTGTTTCAAAATATGTTTTCAAATACAAATACAAAATCATAAATAACACATACAAGTTTTGTTTCAAAATTACATTTCACAACACAATAGTTACTGCATATAACCTCTGTATATAGTAATATATTTATTAGACATAGCACCAGAATATAAGAAAAGAACAAATAAATTTAATGAATAACACGACTCTCTGAAACAACTAACGCATATTCCTCGCTAATGAGTTTGTGCATAGGGCTGGCAATCTCATCAAATCCAAAATTTTCCTAAGAACCAACGCTGCAAAACATATCAATGTTTGATGAATCAACTATCATTGCTTCAACTTCACAACGTAGCACCTATGGTCATACATAATATGGTCTAAGTGGAATAGTCTTCCGACTAGCGTATGAAAAAATCACAAATCCACAATCTCATTACAAAAATTAAAGATAAGTCACTACAAAGTGATATGTCATAATTTCATTGCAATCATAACACATGCAATGTTTATCAACAAAACAATCATGTAACTAATGACAGAGTCACAACAGTGCATACATATGAACATACACAATACCTAAGACGTAATGTAAGTTACTATACAATACAATAACTCATTATCCAAAAAATAAATTAAGTATAAGAAACACTGTAGCAATCTTAAACTAACTCCTAAAGAGAGAAAAAAAAATAGGTCACAACTCCGCGGTCCTCGATAGCATTCTGTAAAACCGCACGGGGCGATGTCATACAACACCGGGTCAACAGGCTGGCTGGGTTGCGCTTGACTAGACACCTGGTCACAGGTTGACCCACATTCCTCTCACAGTAAAAAATAACTTCGGTGCGAAGATTCTTAACACGCCGAATACTGTGGGAAAATATAAATGAAAATGTCTATTTCAATCAACTTGTGAGATTTATTGAAGTAAAACGGAAAGTTAGTCTTACATTTACCCAAACGTGTGGCAGTGAAAACGTCTGGTTTCTATATGATGCCATCATTTCCTCGTCACACAGCAGATAACACAGAAGGATAAGACATCCTGACAGAAATGAAGGTCATCACAACAGTAGGCTGAAATAAAATCCTACTCAAACACAACGAGATATTCTCTAGAACTCAAAATGCATAACAAGCAGTAGTATTTGAAACAATACCCTTACTGTTACCTTGTTTACAACCAAGATTGTTCTTTTGTTGTGCAACATTATTATGATTATTATTTCTACTTCTATAAAAATATCTAACCGATGGATTTTGTTGTGTTCTAGAACCATCATTATAAGGCTGATAACCTTTATTGTAGTTATTTCTTTCACCACAACTGTTTCTATTCTCCTTTGTGACAATATGCTTACTAAATTGATCAGTACCAGTGATAACTAAATTCTTATGGTTATCAACATGTTGAGTTTTATTTTGGGTACAAGTCTTACTAATAGCTTTGTCCCTTATTATCTGTTTATCAGTATTTCCATCATTAAAATAATGGCTGGTCTTTTTAGCTCTGCCTTGAAATTTATCTCCATTTTTTTGCAATCTATAGAACTGACTGTTATAGCAGAATTATCTTTGCTGGCCTGACGCCACGAGTCAGTAATGTTACCAGAAGTAGCACGTGGGAAATTGTATTTGCCACGTAGTGATCTCCGTCCATCATGTTCGATTTTCCTCTCAGCAAAGAATGTATAGGGCTGGATCTTTGCTTGTTTTACTTCTTTATAAGCAACCTTCTGTCTACTATTGTCAACATTGACAGTAGACAACCCCTTAATACCTAAAACAACATCTACCAAACCATTAACTCTATTTCTCAGATCACTAATCTCAGCATTTCTAAGTGAGATGTCTTCAGTTTGTTTCTTAATTAAGTCATTAGATGTTAAAAGCTTACTCTTCTCCTGCATGAGTAATTTCTCAATATCAGTCATTTTCCTTTTGTACATCGTTAACTCTTCTAATCTCTCCTTATCATCATTTTCACTATTTGTTCTCCTCTGTGGTTCCAATTTCATTAATCTCTTCTTTTGCACGTCTTCTACCTGTGGCTGAAGAAGGGCCACCTGGGCTTCAAGACCTTCAACTTGAGCAGCTTTTGCTCTCAACTGTGTTAACTCCAGTTGAAGTACTTTGATCTTATTATCATAGCTATCTTTAATCTCATTAATTATCTCTGTATTCTTCACTAAAGCCATATTTTGCAAACAATCCACCTCACTTCTTAAATCTCGAATCGTTTCTGTATGAGACTTCTCATTTTCCTTAGCCTGAACTTTTAATTTCTCACAAATATCATTCTTCTCTTGAAGTTCTCGAGTGAGATTCCCCACTTTGCTATTCGTATGTTCAATCTGAACTTCCAAATCTTTCACCTTACTGCACGCAGAGTCTAATGATGTTTTCACACTAGCAAGCTCCAAGTTTGATTTCTGTAACTCATTCGTGAGCTTAGACACTGTTTCTTGTAATTTTTTCTTTTCAGCACTATCCTGTAAAAACTTATCTCTTTCCTGTAGAGAACTCTGTTTGTTTACTCTTGTTTGTTTCTCATTCTTCAATTCCCTTTTTTGCACGTCAGAAACACCGTTGTGGATTATTTTGGATATACCTTGCACAATCTTTCTGTGTTCAACCTTCCTATACTGATATAAAAACACACGAAGGTCCTGTATCAACTCCATCAAATCTTTAGCCATTATCAAATTATGATCAAACCGAAAATTATCTTCAGCAAACAACTCTAAGGATCTAGACGCATTCATCAAAAAATCGTCCAACACCCATGCTTCAAGTCGTGAGCCTCTCAATCGTTCATTATCTCTACCATCTACTAATGCAAACCTCAACATAGGCCTCATATCGCCTGGATTAATGTCACAATCCATGGTGATTCAATCGATGAATGTACTATATTTTTAGACCACTTATAATTCTAATAAGGTTATGTTACCTAGCTATCAATTAATTATGCACCAAATCCTATATTAACCAGTTAATATAATACATAATGCGTGATATGAGAAGACTTGATAGCATACATACATAAACACAGTTTCCACAACAACGAACACCACTTATCTTGCAAATAGCAAAAACGTCCTTCTTTTCCCGTTACAATCGATGGGCATCAGATGACACACCACAAGCAGACTCCCATGTCAACTCTCACTCCACCTTGACACAGCATGCTATGTTGTCGTAGACAGCACAGGAAACTGGAAATAGTATGCCATGTGATCGTACACAGCACAGGAAACTGGAAACTGGAAACAGCGCAAGTTACCCACTTGTTCCCTCTGTCGTCGCGAAGGTACACTGTCTGTCACTCTTGTTGAAAAGAGCTACTTGATATTTCGAACTTGCATATAAAACTGGAACATACTGTAATTCTCATAATGCAGATATCGCTGATAATGACGAATCAGGACAGGTCGCCATAACCATGTCAAAGTTTACTTGAAAATTTCACTCCGAAACGTAGAACTGGACACGTTGCAGAAATGTCATATGGAGGCATGTAAACACAAGACGTATCACCGTGTCACCGATTAAAGGTCATGAGTGACACACAACTGTCTGTGTATAGTAGAGGCGTTGCCGATTACAGGTCACGATCGACACAAAACTGTAGAAGATTCGCCTTTGTTTCTTAACAATGTAGAAGTAAGAAAAGGCGTTCTAAATCCAAGCCACGCCCACATAGGGCTATTCATTGCTCTTATAACCTTACCATGATACTGATAAAGTATGATGCTCTTATAACGCGAATTCGTGGTCATTACGCCCGAAAAACTGGGCCACCACTGATAAAGTCTGCCTGATAAAGTACCAATGATATATAAATGGACGATAAAGTCTATTTTCAAGGTAAAGAATATCTCTCTGTTGATGTGATTAAACTGCTGTAGTACATGCGCCCACACAGAGCAGATGATAAATAGGTTAGCTCTGTATTGTCCCTGTGTATAAAGTCTGTAGTGAGTGGTATGAAGGGAACAGTCACTCACCCTGTACTGTCAAGCATAGATCAACGAATCAGACTAGTGTTCATTTCCAATTGACAGCACATCATTTATTTACACAGCAACATCATTCCGATACGATACACTACACAAGTACAACAGGATACACAAAATCAATAATAATCAATTACGCAGAAGGTCGCAGCTGTTCAGTATGATGTAAACCCTGTTTACATCGCAGTTCTAATGTTACATCAGTAAATTCACCAGAACGACTGCTAACACTGCAGTTACAAAACGCCACCCAGGCTTAAATCTATATATACTCAAAAGACTGTCCTCTCTGTAGTCTATAAGTAATCTGGCCTACACAACTCCTGGCCTTATAATCTCTTCAATAACTCTGATATCTGTTCATGGATCCTTAAATCTATATATACTCAAAAGACTGTCCTCTCTGTAGTCTATAAGTAATCTGGCCTACACAACTCCTGGCCTTATAATCTCTTCAATAACTCTGATATCTGTTCATGGATCCTTAAATCTATATATACTCAAAAGACTGTCCGCTCTGTAGTCTATAAGTAATCTGGCCTACACAACTCCTGGCCTTATAATCTCTTCAATAACTCTGATATCTGTTCATGGATCCTTAAATCTATATATACTCAAAAGACTGTCCTCTCTGTAGTCTATAAGTAATCTGGCCTACACAACTCCTGGCCTTATAATCTCTAGAAAACTCTCCCTCCATAAGGAACAATGGCCTTACTATCTCCTAGCGCCGTTCCTGCACAATAGAAATCCATCAGGGAGGTAAATATGATCCAAAACATCGGCCTGTAGACACCAAGGCCTCAGAACATGTCCTTAACATAAAGTACACCTTATCTTCTCTTATCTTCCCTTATCACATCTTATCTGCAGATTTATCACATCTTCTCTGCCGATAAACACACCTAAATAGGCAAGTACTTGTACACCTCGAAAAATGGCCAAATATCGTTCCCGAACACTACCCTGGGAACACACACAAGATACAGGGCTGACTCTCCAGTCACCCGCCCAAACTTAGACTGCCACGGGATGACACATCTCCCGCACAAAAACAGTCATCGGACCCGGCTGTTCACGGACTACCCGTGAGCTATTCACAGCCGGCCGAAACCAGTACAGGATCACTAAATGACCAGCGCTCACACGCTTTCTGTACACTCTGTTTTTTTTTTTTTAACATATAAATGTTTTAAACAACTCACAATTAAACAAGCCGACAAGTGCTACAACCCTGAATTCACACTGTATAATCAGTATAGTACGCATCATTCCCCTTTGACCTTAACACAGATAAACCGTCTGGGGAGATTAGGTTGGGAAAGGTAGTAGCCAGGAAATAAGTTCATCGATGTGTTTGTGAGTTTGCACAAATGCAATCGGAAGTATTACTGTCATATTTGAAAGAGGTCACGAGTTTAAATTTAAAAATTGACTTTTTAAAACACGCGGGGAATAGTAAAATTTAACATCCTGACCCACATAGTTCTAAAGAGACATGATTGGTCTAAATCGAGAGCCTGAAACAAACTTTAGTTCTCATTGGCAAGGTTGTCTAAAATACCATATGGGACTTGGACTGAGGAATGGAAATATAATCTAGCAAAATCGGAGACACAAATCAGACTACATTTTCAACAAACGGCTAGTAACAACTCCCAGTAGCTAGAGAGAAGGATCGGACAAAGAATTCCAAAATTAAAAGTGACAGATCGAAGTATTTGGGCGTCTTTATAATTTAAAAGAGAACCTGCAATTTTAAATACAAAGACTGGAAACTTAAGGAATAAGGAACACAGGTCATAAGAGGGATTTTGAAAACCCCCCCCCCCCCCCCAGACCGAGTGTTCGAAGCATCAAATCAAAGTTGCTGTGTCCATTCTACTGTGCCAGGAGATTGTATATCCCAATTTGGCGTGAGTGTAAACATATATTTTAAACAAAATGTAAATTTGTCATTGCTGTGCTTTCTAAGTGGTTATACCAGTCATATGAGGCTGGCAACCTCAACATATGAAAATAGTATGTTCATAAACCACTACAGTAAGCACTGGTGTTCGCTTTATGCTAGTTTGCTGAGGAAAGCGAAAGCAGAAGCTACCCCAGACTCCGAATGGAGCAGTGAGATGATTAACTCACATGTGTCTAGGGTGTATGGTATCATTTTGTGAGATATGTGTACTTTTATAATGTTATATCAGGCAAATCATTGCACTCGCGCTGTGCATACACGTTTTTCTCATTTGAGTAACCAGATGAATAACGGTGATTTCTAATCATATTCTCTGAGATATCCTATGTATACTCAGGGAGAATAATTATTCAGAGAGGCTAACATTGGTGGGTGCACAGCGAGACAATGCGACTGTTAATCTGCAGCCCACAAATATACTTAGTAGAGGCATTTGTTCTTTTATTTTTCCTAACGTTCGTGGTACGAGACTACATTACTTTCGTGGTACGAAGTTACACTTACAAGAGACCAGTCTGAAGTAAGAGCCTTCGCCACAATCTTGTGGTTCAATAGCGGGGTCAACACCAACTACCTACAGTGGACACGTTGTGAAGACACCCACATTCACATTAGGAGTGATTCATCTAGACGCCTCTAGAGAAGAGTCCTCATCACAAAAGAGACCTGATAACGACCATTGCGGTACTCAGCCAGTTAAATTTTATTTTGCAACAGGTGCAACCAACGAACGATAATTATCATCTACCAATTAAGCCTCAATTAAGACAATTTTAAAAAAACCCTAAAGTCACTTTCATCCATATTTATTTAAATTTGTTAAAGACTAATTGATTATTAAATTTTTTATATTTATTTTACAAATCCATAGTTGATTCAATTCTTATAGATAAGAGAGCATATGTATGATCTAAAATCGTTAATACATATACATATAGTTACAGCCATAGAGTCAAAAATACTTATAACAGAAATTTCGCTGGAGTAAACCAGCTGGGGGCTCGAACAAGCCACAAAATTGCTTACAACTTCACAAAAGGTGCCGGATCAGATATAAGTTAACAGTGCTCTGCCCTGTGCAGCATTGTTTTTGACTTCTGAATTATCTTTTGAACACTCCCTTGAGATAGAAGCATCATAATCCTTCTACATACAACTCTGCCAAGAGTAATCTTGTGCGAAAGTAGACACCTTTGGAGACCCACTTTAGATGCTCTTGAGTTTTGGCCACGAGTGGACCACTCCTACAAAGCAAAGGGGAGGCAAATCCCGTGAGAGGAAGTATGTCCCGTATTAGAAACTGCCGTAGAGGAGAGAAGGGTCAGAGACTTCGCCAAATTTGTTCCAGTTTTTTATGAAGTCAGGTGGCTAGTTTCCCTTCGTCGCTGCCTTTTTCTTCCCTAACTCAAGAGCAGTCAAGTACCCATTTACAGCTAGGTGGACTACATTTCGTCGTTACCACGTTCGCTCCCGGAACCCGGTAACTGTGCCGCTGCACGAAACGCTAAATCTTCCGATTCCGCTGTACGAAATACTAACGAACGTCATCTCGCTCTACGAAATGCTCACGATTCCCGTAGCCTATACGTAAAGCTAAGAGCTCTCGTCAGATGAAATGTTGGATCCAGTCTGCTAAAATTGATTAGTTATAATGACTAAGAGCTTTCGATTGGTAGAGTGGTTAGAGTGCTGGCCTCTCGCGCAAAGATACCGGGTACGAAACACGGTGGTATCATGCTCCAGTCTACCAAGCTGTAAATGGGTACCTGACTCTGCTGTTGCGTTAGGGAAAGCAAAGGCAGCGAGGAAGGGAACTGGTCACACCACCTCTTGAAACTGTACCCAATGTAAATAAATCTCTAATACTTCACGCCACTACGGCAGTATCTGCTATATAATTACATTTACATTTTACAAGGACCAGGCCCTGATATTTTGATCTTAAGACTTTCCATAGTTTCTAGAGATGGTAGTTATTTCCTATTTACAGGCACACTTATACGATACTAGCAACAACCCGCCAAAAATTGGCAGGTTTTTAATTATAGTGTGTTGTTTCTGTTACATGTATTACATTGCAGCTTCTTCTATAGTCTCGCTTACTCGCTGTGAATGACGAGATCGTCTCTTCCTTTTAGCCATCTTATCATTTTGATCCATAATAATAAGTCTGCAATGCTTTAAATTAAAATTTTGTCTTGAAGAAACAATAAAAAAACTTACATTTTTAAGAAAAATGATGAGTTAAATCCGTTTCGCGAATGAAACTGGACATAAGAGTATCTTGATTGTCTGTTGATTTAATCTGCATCTCCGCACCTTCCTGTCTCCAGTTCAAGCTGTTGGCTTTTTTCCATAATCAAACTGTTTGCTCGCTGTGAATGACGCAATCGTCTCTTCCTTTTAGCCATCTTATCATTTTGATCCATAATAATAAGTTTGCAATACTTTAAATTACAATTTTGTCTTGAAGAAACGATCAGAAACTTACATTTTAATTCTTTTTTTAAAGAAAAATGATGAGTTAAATCCGTTTCCCGAATGAAAACTGGACAGAAGAGTACCTTGATTGTCTGTTGGTTTAATGCACACCATCACACTTTTCTATTTTCGCGAGAGTACATATAAGGGGAAACAATACAATTATTGTCTAACTTTCAACCACAGTTGCACCCCCTTAGATGTGGTTGAAAGTTAATGTACTCTCTAGAAAAATAGAAATGACGGTGTGCAAAATGTGACTGACCGACCGACCGACCGAAGTACTTACGGCGGGAATTATGGTATTGGAATGATTCTAGCGATTTGTTCACCTTCCGTTGCAATCTTAGAAACTATGTAGATAGTTTCCCGCCATTAAAAAAAGAGTGTGGCTATGTAAAATACGAGTACGATGAGTAATTTGATTGTCAGAGTAAAATTGTCAGAAAATTTACCAGGTGGCAACTGGAAATCAAAAGGCAGACACAGTTTGAAGACATAAATTTTTTTTTTTTTTGGTCAAAATGTGCGGTTTGAAGAGCGTACATTTGAAAAGTGCGACAACATTTAATATCTTTTATTGAAATAATGTGATTTAAAAAAAAAACCTGCGCCTGTTTAATGCAATTAAGTCATGAATGCAGAGTCGGCCTTAGAGATTTCGGAAGGTGGTACGAGGTCTTGTTTTGTCGCGTCCAACCTTCTCTTCTCTTCTCCCCCCCCCCCCCCCCGTGTCGTACTGTCGTTCTTTTTTGAAGGTCAATTTCTTGTTAACGACTTCGACTACACTATAATTTCCCCATTTAAAAAAAAAATGTCGGCGCTCTCAAGACGGCACCCCGTTCGTCCCACCGCTCGCACCACTCCACAACTGGCTGGTCATTAATGATAGACTTCGTGTAAACAGCAGAGCGTTGTGGTTGCCAGGTTAAAAATCTTTACCACATTGATAAAAACACTTGAGCTCTTGTATTGTTTGTTGTGGCATATCATCGTCATCATCACCTTCATTTTCTTTTGCGCTCCTTACAGAGCATGAAGCCACCACTAGAAATCCGCCCCCCCCCCGCGCATTAAGCCTGCACCAAGAGGTCACATACTCCAACAGTGGTGATTTCTCTAGCAATTTGTTTTACATGATAAAGTTGCCAGCAACCCCCCCCCCCTCTCCCCCCCCCCCGCCCCCAACAACTTCATATTAGTACGACATGCTTGAAGGTGCAGTAAGCCTATTCTTTCTATGTCACTTCAGACCACCCTGAACTACACGGGGCTTGTGGCATATAGCGAAGAGTAGATAATAGTACAGATGAAAGTGTTGATAAGCTACTTAGAAATACTCCTGAGAAGAAGTATAGACTCACAGTTGAAGGATAGTATTACTTCATAGCAATATGAGGAAGTATTTTAACATGTTATGTTTTGCGTTGTTGCTATTTTTGTATCTGAGGAATGTATTATTTGCCTGATTGTGACAAAACGATTAGTTCATATACTTTTGTGTCCCTCTCTATCTCTTTCAACCGCCTATTATTTGGGTGCACTTGTTATAACTCTCATCTCATCTCAGTATCACTTCATTTCTTCATTTTTCTCACTCATCGTCCTATTATTTGGCACATTTATTGCCCTTACAATCTTTTTTCTGTGACCGCACCCAGACTTGTTTACGTTTCACCAGGTGAACTGTATCAATACCCAGTTAATTAGACCAGTCAGTGGTAATAGGTTTATCACTTGAGTCAGTCTAGCCAACCTTTGATAGAGGCGATCTGTGTTTGGACAATGTGGTCGCTCACGATCAATGAAAGGAAGCAATATTGTCTGTCTGAGAGATCCGTCTGGGGATTATTAGGTAATAGCTTCCGTGGGACAATCCCGTCATCAAGATCATTACAGATTATCTGTCTCGTGAAAGATTTGAGTGCGTGGTTGATTACACTGACAAACAACATTTTTCTTTCTTATATAAGAATAAGTGTTCTTAGGTCAGTTTCTTGCGCTGATTTTAAATCTGAAATCCGTTTATCTCTATCACGTCGGGTTCTTAAGATATTTGTGAATAAATATATTTTTGAGAAACCGTTATTTGCTCCGTTTCATTTTTACTATATAGCTTATTAAAAATTAATAAAAAGCAACATAATTCTACTTTTTATACTGCTAAAAGATGCATGACATATGTTACGCGATTTTTCAAATAGTTACTGTATTTTGAAATAATTCTGAGCAAAATATGGCTTCTAGAAGTTGTAGAAATTCGGCTGATCTGTTCTGTTACGTGTGCGGATATTTTACCGATCGTGTTGACCAGAAAAACATTACACCATTACTCAAGAAAGCATATGAACTTTATTTCGATTCGAAAGTTGATGATGCAAATAAATCTTGGAAGCCAAATGCAGTTTGTTCGATACATTGGCAGGTTGGTTACGAAAATCGCCGAAGCATAAGTCGATGCCTTTTGGAGTGCCAGTAATATGGCGTGAACATACAAATCACACTACTGATTGTTACTTCTGCTTGACAAATATCCATGGTTTCACTTTTAAAACTAGAAAGTCTGTGGTTTATCCAAATATTGAATCGGTTTCGAAACCAGTGCCTCATGATCCAATCACGTGTCCGATCCAAGTACCACCAGAACAATATCCGTTGGACGTAAATGCACCATCAGAAAGTGATAGTTTACCTGCTTTAGAAACTAATTCTGACTCAGATTACATACCGGTGAATGATGGTGTTTACTTATTTAACCATTCAGAACTTTCAGATCTAATACGTGATCTCGCTCTTACCAAAGGACAAGCGGAATTACTCGGTTTGCGACTCAAAGAATGAAATCTTTTAGCGCCCAATACTCCGATATCTAAATTTCGTCATAGACACAGAGAACTTGTTCAATACTTTGAGATGGGTGATGACATTTGCTATTGCAAAGATGTAAACGGTCATGAGCACTAGTCAACGAATGGCGATTTTTCATCAAGTCTTCCAAGACTAGTCTAAAAGCCGTGTTATTGTATAACAGAAATTTTTTTTCCTTTATTCCCGTCGCTTACTCTGTTCATATGAAAGAAACTTATGATAATATGCCTATACGTTTGGAAAAAATAAAGTACAATGACTACCAATGGCGGATTTGTGGAGACCTAAAGGTCATTGCAATTCTCACGGGCATGCAGACTGGGTATACTAAATTTTGTTGCTTCCGATGTGAATGGGACATCCGCAACAGACAGGAACATTATGCAAGAAAGGTGTGGCCTATCCGGGATCGTATGCAGCTCGGGCATAAAAATGTAATACGCGAGCCATTAGTTAACAAAGACAGCTTCATTTACCACTGTTACATATAAAGTTGGGGCTCATGAAGAATTTTGTAAAAGCGTTAGATAAAACGAGCAAAGCTTTCACTTATCTTCGAGAAAAGTTTGCGCAAGTTAGCGATGCAAAGATAAAGGAAGGTATCTTTGTAGGACCTCAGATTAGGAAAGTTATTGCAGACAAACAATTCGAGAACTTGTTACATGGTAGTGAACTTCGCGCATGGATGGCATTCAAATCGATCGTCGATAACTTTCTGGAAAATCACAAATCTGTCGACTATGTTGCATATTGTTAAGCAGTGCAAAGATGCATACAGAATTATGGGCTGTAACATGTCCCTCAAAATCCATTTGCTCGATTCGCATCTTGACTTTTTCCCTGAGAACCTTGGCGAATTCAGCGATGAACATGGAGAACGATTCCATCAAGATATCGCCGTAATGGAGTCACGTTATCAAGGATGGTGGAGTGTGACCATGCTTGCCGATTATTGTTGGATGCTTCATCGCGATGTACCACATGCCATTCACCGACGAAAGTCGACTGCAAAGAAATTCAAGCCTACATAACTGTTATACTTCTTGTACGAATGATGTTGTAATACTGTATGCGTTGTTAAAAAGCTTCAATTGCGTATTTCTAGAGATCCCCACCTGATAGAGAAAAACGGTTTGCAGATTTAAAAACAGCGCATTAAAATTGACCAGAAAAACATAGAAATGTTAGAGAAAGAAAAAAAAAGTTTTTTTTTGTTAGTCAGTGTTATCGGCTTATCTCTTTAGGCCACACATTTTCTGTGTAATTAATACAGAGGTCACGCGTTGCAATTTTAAATGTAATATTTTAAAACATGCGGGGGAGGTTAAATTAAACACCCCGACTCATATAGTTCAGAGATTTCGATTGGCTTGAAGTGAGAGCCGGAATATACAATGGTTCTCATTGGAAAATTCGTCAGAAGTACAATCTGGAATTTGGACGGAAAATTGAAAATATAATCAAGCGAAATCGGAGTCACAGAGTAGACCGAATCTCAACGTCAAGCCAGCAATACATCAGAGCCAGAGAGAGAAACATAGGACTACGGATTCCAAAATTATAAGTGACAGATCGGAAGTATTTGGGCAACTTTAAAACTTAAAAGTAAACTCGCATATTTAAATGCAAAGACTGAAAACATAAAGGACAGACCAGAGTATTGGGGCAACTTTAAAACTTAAAAAAGTAAACCCGCATTTTTAAAATACGAAGACTGGAGTCCTAAGGAATCAGATCACCCGTCATAAGAGGAATTTCCTAGACCAAGTGATTCGAAAGTATCGAAACCTAAAGTTGCTAGTGTCCATTCTAAACTGTGCCAGGAGATTGTGTTCCCAAATGTTACTTTGGGGTAAGTGTAAACATTTATTTTACAAATGTGAATTTGACATGTTTTCTTGCTAATACATGAGGCTTGCAACCTCAACATATGAAAATAGTATATTCATAAACCACTACAGCAAGAGCTGGTGTTTGTTTTATGCTAATTCGCTCAAAAACGCTAAAACAGCAGCAACCCCAGACTCCGACTGGAGCAGTGATGAGTGATGATTAAATCACATTTGCATCAAATGTATAGTATTATTCAGTGAGATATATGTACCGTGTTAATTGTAATTCAGGTAAATCATTGATTTCGCGCTGTCCAAGCACATATTTTCCCAGTTTAATAACCAGAAGAATAATATTGGCGATTTCTAATCATCTTCCCTGTGTTACGCTATGTATACTCAAAAGAATATAATTATTCAGAGAGACTAACATTGGTGGGTTGACAGCGAAACAATGCGCCTGTTAATTTGTAGCCCACAAATGTACTTAGCTGAGGCATTTGTTTTTATTTTTGTCTAAAGTTCGTGGAACGAAGCTATCAGGCCGTTCGAGTAAAGGAAGCTATCAGACTGTGAAGTGTCATCATCACAAAAGAATTGACGAAACCAAGGCTGCAGGACTCACTTATGCCAGTTAAGTGCTTGTAATAGGCACCAACAAACGGGCATTACATTTTAATTTTAAATTTCGATCCTCAAACCAATTCTCCGTGAAGACAACTTTAATTTTTTCATCTAAAATTCACCATCATTCTATTTAATTTAATCTGTTAAAACGAATTGATTATTAAATGTGTTACATGTTATTTTAAAACTAAACACTCATTGTTTATTCAGTTTTTCTCAGTATGAAAGCAAACGTATGAGCAAGACTCTTTAATATATATATATATACACCTCTAGACATACATTTACATCTATAGAGCAAATACTTATAAACATGAATTTCGCTGGATTTTGTGGCAAAGTGACTGTACTTTGTATTTTCAACCCGCCCGTTCTTTTTGGTTATTATATGGTTGCTTCTTTTCTCTTTAATTGTTATCCAGGTTTCGAATTTGTTGATGTTTTTCATTTCTTGTCATGGTTCAGATAATTGTAGGATCAACCCCACCAACCCGTCTCTTATCGGGGGTAGGTGTAAACCTCTACCTGAGTGAGAGCGTGGGCTAGTGAGGCATTCTTGTTGAAGACGGTCAGATAAGTTTACGTCACACTGAGTACATTTTTAAGCTTGGCAGCAGGCTTTGTTGGGAATTTACGTTCTTTGACACCCCCACCCCCGTTCCAGCAGGGGAATAACTCATCGTCGCTTGGTTAACGATTAGTCAGATGGTAAGATAATGTTATGATGATTAACGGGAAGCTCTGACGATTGGTTTTGATTTTTAATTTATGTAGCAGTCATTAGATTACGTCAAAGTAGGGTAGAAGCGGTTTTTGGGAGGTAATTCTAGAAGCTATGACTCACCGCGTCTGTCTTGCATCAGAATATAAACACTATATATACAGGACCAAATTATTAGTCGGCGCTCACAAGTCCTGGATTAGTATTAGAGCCGCGCTAGCGTAGTGGTCACAACACCGCTCTGGCGACCGGGTGATACAGGATCAAACCCGGGCGACGGCATTTGAGGATTTTTCGTCGACCGGGATTTGGACTGGATTAACTCGAGACCTGGCGAGGACATTTGAAGGAGTGTCGTCGACCAGGGACTGGCGGCTCCTGAGCCGACCCAGCTGCAATGGGTACCTCCGAAATCGGCTAGTATTTGCCTGAATGGCGAGGGACACCTGTCTCTGTACAAGAAATAAAGTAATACTCACGTAAATAGGATTGTATGGATGGCTAATATGGATGATGTTTGCAAATGGTTTGGGGTTGTCAAGAAAATTACAGTTCATGCACGGACTCCAACACCTGGTTGATTTTTGGGTCCACAAATACCGGCATATTTATTATGACATTAAACAAGTTCATTTGAAAGCATGAATTACATTAATAAGTTGAAGCTCCTACAGTCCGCCTTGGAACATCACACATCTGGAATATTTACTACGCAGTGCCATCATGGATCACTGAAGTATCGAACCCCAGACGTGGAGTTAATATTTATATATTTTAAATTGCGATAGCAATTCTTCTCTGTGAAAATACTTCCTCGAACTCAATCCTTCTTTTCGGAATCTTTATATAATATCAGTGGCGACCTTCGTACAATATACAGCCGCCTAGAAGAGTAGATACTCTTCAAAATAAGGAGCAACAGCGTTTACGTCCTTCTTGATAAAAATCTGATAACGAAAGGCCCCGTCTAACGGTTTGCATAAATTATGTTAAGCACCAAAACGACGTCATCATACACAAGTAACGTCAGACTAATATCGCGTTCATTTAACATTCATATAAGTGCAAAATACATCATGCTGGCCACGAATAGAACTGTTAGCGCATAGATTAACTGATAACAGAACTAAACATGGTCAACATGTAGAATACATGATAAATCATCTTTAACAAATTCCTCCCCCGGTGGGTTGAAAAAATCGAGAAACGATTTTTGTTTTAAAAGTATGACCGAAAACATTTAAGTTAATCTAGTCCTAAGATTTTGGAACAAAAAATCGCGAAAAAAATTAAATAAACATCCAGATATGTTTATATTACACTAATGTCAATGTCGTTATCTAGAATAATATACGTCAAACGTTTGTCAGAGCAATGTATACATAATTACACGTCACTAATAGAAAATGTCGTCAATAGTCAACAAATTAGAGAAAACTATGATACTAAAGAAGTATAAAAGACAAATAATATCTAAATATAGTGATGTTAAAATTAACTACTCTGTAATATTAACAAAATTAAAGAGAAGAATGTGGTAACTATATGATTATGTAGTAATTCAAATAATAAAATTATATATATAGATGTATAATTAATCTAAAGTAATTAAAATAAAAATGTAATGCATGTGTATAAACAATACATTAGAAAGTAGTGAGCAATGAAAATTAGACAAGAAAATATTTTTAGCAAGAAAAAGTAGACATCAGAATAAAGGAGAGTAAGGAAGAAAAGCACAAAGCGAACAAAGAAATTGTGTGTTATCTATAAAAATTATTACTAATTAAAGAGTAGTAAAGACAAGACATTACTTAATCTGTCTAAATATAATAGTAAGTTATTCGTAATTAATATCATTTAAATATCAACTATGCATAAATTCACAATGCAATAATACATTAAAATACAATATCACAATAAAATTCAGTTAAGTTTCAAATCCTGGAAATATCAGAATCCTTGACATATATAATGTTCAGAGCAGTACTATGTCAATGTTAATTCACACTTGTCAATAAGAAAGAGTAGGCCCATCAACTAAATTAAAGTTCCATGTATTAATTCTGCAGTAATCCATCCTGGTAGTTTCTTGAATTGTAGAAGTTGTGAGTTACTTAGTCACAAAACGAACACATGGTAAAAGTTTGATTTCTGCATCATCATATATCTCCTAAATGTCCCGTGAGATATTTAGCAATTAAATAACACATTTTTGTCCATACAAAAGCCATTGCAGGCTGCGAAAGAGACTGTCTTTCCTTCTGTACACTTCCTTGTTTTTAAGCGAGGTTGTCTTTATGTACACTTTATGATTTGAAATGAGGTTGTCTTTATGTACACTTTCTGAGTTCAATCGATCTTGATTTCTTGACAAACAATGTCAGGAATTACACAAATGTCTTCTGTGTAACGATTAGGCTTCAGGTACGGAAGTCGGATTTCTGGATAACACGTCAGCCACGACATTGTCCGAACCTGGGATGTGTTGAATCTCGAATGAGTATGGCTGTAGTAATATTGAAAATCTTACCAATGTTTGATTTTTATGGTTGGCACGTTTCAAAGCCGCAACTGAATGTTGGTCATTTTGAATGATGAAAGGAGCACCAAGCAAAAACCGCTCCAGCTTTTGAATAGCCCATACAACTCCCGAAAGCTCTTTCTCGATTGTTGAATATTTCTTCTCTGCATCCGACAGCTTTCTTGATATGTAAAGGGTAGGATGCAGTGTACAATTGCAGTTCTGTAACAGCGCAGCTCACAAGCCAACATTACTCGCGTCTGTTCGAAGTATAAAGGTTTTGGAAGTATCAGGCAACCTCAAAATAGGAGGTGAACTAAATATAGTCAAAATTTTCTCAAAAGCTACCTGTGTATCTTTATTCCACGTTACTTTTATTGGCATGCCCTTTCATAATAATGGCGAAATGACAGCTGTGATATCAGACAAGTTAGGGACAAATCGGCTATAATATAGTACTAATCCTAACAAACTTCTTACTTGTCTCTTGGTATGAGGAATAGATAAATTTAGAATTTTGGACACATTCTGAGGTATGGTCTGTAGTTGACCAGAACCAATAGTATTTCCTAGAAAAGTTAGTTCCTTAAATGCTATTTGTACCTTAGTAGGTTTAGCAGTAAGATTATGGAAACGAAGAGTTTCCAATAAGGAACAAAGTTCTACAAAGTGTTCATGAAAAGATGAACTGAATAAACAAATATCATCTATGTTTGTTATGATAACAGTTCTACGGGACAAAATTTTTCGCATCATGCGAAGGAATGTGGCTGGTGCGTTCATCAGCCCAAAAAGCATAACATTCCACTGGAATAAGCCACGTGGAGTTGAAAACGCAGTAAGAGGTTTAGCTTATTCGGTTAATGGGATTTGCCAATAACCTTCTGTCAAGTCAATTTTTGTAAATAGGATAGCATTAGCGAGACGAGCAAGAAGATCGTCAAGAAGTGGGTGTGGTTCAGCGTCGGAAATTGTTTTAGCGTTTAATTTTCGATAATCTACGCATAAACGAATATTATTATCCTTTTTACGGACAATAACCAATGGAGATGAATATGGAGAATTACTGATTTCAATAATTCCCAATTTCAACATCTGATCTAACTCTTGAGTAGTTTTAGCCTGAAAATGTAAAGGAACAGGATAAGGTCGTAGACGGATAAGAATATCATCAGTAACGATGGTATTATGAGAAATAACTGATGTTCAACCAGGTCGGTAAGAAAGAACATCAGAAAAAGATTCAAGTAAGTTAGACACTTGGCAATGTTGTTGAGAAGTTAAGGACGTTGAAGTCTCAACATCCCGCCAAGATTCTGTAGAATCCAAAGCAAGTAAAGGTAAAGACATGTGAATGTAAGGGAAGGAAGATTCCTCCTCCTGAATTACAGATAGATTAGAATAGTGACAACAACCAGTAACATTGCCTTCCATGTCATGAAAATTAGACTGTAAATGCTCATGTCGTGTAAGAAATTCTTTGAGCATATTAATGTGGAAGACTTTCCATTGACCATTTATATCAAGCACGTAATCAACATTAGAAATACGTGAGATTACTTTGTATGGACCATTCCAAGCAATCAGTAATCTATTGTCTTTCCGAGGAAGCAATACAGACGCTTCATCTCCCGGAAATAGTTGACGTAGACGTCTATTCTTATTCAAAAATAGTCGTGAATTATGTTTGGCAGCCTCTGACAAAGCTGTAGCCAACTGACACGCGCCAACAATCTTGCGACGCAGATTGATCACATACTCATAAGATGACTGTGTGCCCTGAGTCATCTCAGAGTCAGTAAGAAGATCTTTGATTAATCCCATGGGACCATTTGGCGGAGCACCAAAAACGAGCACAAAAGGGGAAAACCCGGTCTGCTCGTGCGGCACTTCTCGATAAGCGAAAAGTACAGCTAGCAAGAATCTGTCCCAATCCTGGGGATATTTGGTAGTCACCTTATGCAATAACTGATTGAGCGTTCTGTTGAGCCTCTCCACAGAACCATTACTCATTGGGTGATAAATACTACTTAAAGATCTGTCAATGTGAAGTGTTTTCATGACAGATATCATGGTTTCAGAGACGAGTTGAGACCCATGATCAGACAAAAGTTTACGAGGAAACCCTAATCTAGAAAAACTTTACAAGAGAGCATCAGCTACCTCTGAAGACGTGGTATGTTTCAGAGGGATGGCCTCAGGCCATCTAGTGCACAGATCAATGCACATGAGAACATACCTATGTCCTCTATCAGAAGCAACCGATAAAGGACCGATGATATCAACGGCCATCTTACCAAACGGTCTAGTAGAAATATCACATGCTTGAATTGGAGCGACGTGAAAAGCTCCTCTTGATTTGACTTCTTGGCAGGTAATGCAAGAACGTACATATAAAGAAACGTCCTTGGAAACCCCTGGCCAAAAGAATGAAGATAACACTCTGGACCGTGTAGGAGTGTATCCCATATGACCAGCGCAATGCGAGTCATGTGCATGTCGTAATATATATTGCCTAAGTTTTAGAGGTACCATAACTTGAAATTTGACATTAGAATTATCAATAAAATTTCTAACCAATATGTCATTTTTAATTGTAAACCAATGTTTACGATTTTTATTGAAGTTAACCTCTTCATTATTTGTGACCATATCAAACAATTTCTTCAATGAGTCATCTTCCTTTTGGAGTTTTGCAAATGACATTCTGTCTATCCCTGACTGTACATCAATCTCATCATGAGTAGTCAACTCCAGCTCTAAACTGTTTTCAGTTTCCATTTTTTGAACTTGGGCACGAGTGGTAACTGCATTGGCAGTCAACAAATTCTTTTCTTCCCACTCTTCTATTTCTTCTGGTGAGCAGTCTCTGCTCCCGTGGATGCGACCCACCGTGAGATCAGCGACAGGATTATTTAGTAAACATACTTTAACTTTTCCTGAAAAGAATGCAGTGTGAATATCAACTGTAGCTGTAGGGTAAAATTCCACAGTTCCTGCAAACGTAATGCATTTCACAAATTCACCAGTCGAACAAGACGGGTGAACCAGTGACTGTCTAATTCCAACAGTTGTTGAACCTGAATCCTTTAGTACTGATACTAGAGTACCATTTACCAATCCTCTGTTGAATATAAGAGTACCAGTGCAGTCATGCGCCGAGAGACTCACAGCAGGAAGAGGATGTCCGCACTTCAGAATCGTAGTGCTGTCTTTCTGAAATAGACTTTTACATTCATGGCAATGGGAAGCAACATCAAAATTGAATGAGTAACATGCAGATGATTGAATCTGATTATTCAAATCATGATTACCAACAGGTGTATTAGTAGTGAGTGCCGCCCCTGCATTATGTTCTGACCTCGTTGGGCCACGTGAGCTAGATCGTTGTCTCTGACGATCAAACGAATTACCTTGATTTCTAAAGGTCTGACTGTTACTTCTATTATGGTACTGCTGATTGTTGTTATCCCAATTATTATTTTGAGGAACGAAATTATTTTGTTTTCTCCAGTTGTTACCTTGTTGGAAATTGTTGTTATAATTATTATTATATTTATATTGAGGTGACTGGTTTCTAAATTGTTGTCGACCCCTATTAAGGTTATCATTTCTGTTGAAATTGCTATTTCTGCTATGCTGATTATCATTATTTCTCCTAGTCATAAAATTTCTGTCTAGGCTCTGAGATCTAGTTCTATTATTATTATTCCAAGTTGTGGCAGAAGCAACTGGAAGACTTTCTCTTATTTGATTGTTAGCAAAACATGATCCTGGATGTGCAGTGCAAAATTGTAGTGCTATTTCCTCTAGAGCAGATAAGTTTGGTGGTTTGCGTTCCTGTAAGAACGACCAAAATGGCTTGCTTACCGAGGATAACACCTTATCCCTTAGCATTAGATCCACCAGATTATCATAAGTTTTCTCAACACCAGCTAGTTGAATCCATCTATCAAAAGTGATTCTTATTGCAGCGATAAATTCAGAGAAACTTTTCCCTGTCTCAGGAATCATTGTCTTAAACTTCATCCGATAACCCTCTTCATCGAGTTGAAAACGTTTCAACAGTACTTTTCTAGCAGCATCAAAGTCATTTCTAACTGGCAAGTTTTTTTTCTTCATCAATACGTCTTTTTTCTTCATCAACACGTCCTTTTTCTTCATCAACACGTCTCCTTTCTTCTAATTCTAAATCTTGAAGACGTCTTCTTTCATCTTTAGCTTCCTGTTCAGCTAATTCACGCTTTATTTCAGATTTCCTTTCAGCTTCCTCTTGTTTTGCTTTTGCTAACTCAGCCTTAGCAAATTCTTTCAAAGCCTCACCTTTGTAGCCAAATTCCTTCCCAATCTTCATGAAAGAATCAAGAGTGGCCATGTTAACCATTAACTGTGACTCAACTAGTCAATCAGTTAACTATAAAGTTGCTTTACAAATTAATTGTAAGCAAAAAACAATTTTTGTTAACATTATATAATGATATGCCTTCCTCAGGCTAAACAAATAGTAGCTAGTGAACTACTAGTGTACTGCAATCAGTAATTATTGCAGTCATATAATGCAGTCATCTAATATTTTGCATAAAGAACTATGCAAACAATGTTAATTTAATATTATGCATTAATAAGATATAAACAAAGGAAGGAAGAGTAAAGTACAACACAATATGACACCACAATATCAGACAAAACGCTAGTAAAACGTTTCTATCAACCAAATAAATTTATACAATAGAAACAGTACGGAACTAAATAAGAGGCCAAACCACAACAAACAATCTAAAAATAGACCAGACAGGACCCATTGACAAAACAGCTGACATGTAGAACTGAAAGATGGTAAGGTAAGGATTACAAATATATGACAAACAAATGACAGAAATAAGTAAAAATGAAACTAGGAACAGGTAAAATACAAGATAGATGAACAATACGTAACGGCTAAACATATAATATTGCCCAACACCAGATAGCAGACAGAACAGTGACGAGTAATCTCAAGTCTACTTCTGCTCGAAATGGAGATGGATCAAAAATGTCCCTAAAAGAACGGCTTTAGACTTGCGGTCATTCGAAAAGACATGACAACAAGTCTACAGCTCCCGCCATCCACACACATATATAACTAACAGACATAAATATACATAAAACATACACATTACAATAGGGCACGCCAGTAAGTAATCCTGGAAAAAATGTTTTTTTCAATACACAGGTACTTAGCTTAACGGCCAAAAAAATCCATCCTCCCAGACGTACGTATACACCAAGAGACTTTGATGGAAGGCAGACTGGTGACTTGAAGTGTTCGTTCGTCTTCAACTACCATTGGTGGCAGTCCAAAATAATACGCAGTTCCAGGACATAGATGCCTTGAAAGAAAAATCTTCAACCGACAGCTTCACAAGGCATTCATGGCAGCCGACATCTTTCTGCAAAAATCGCTCGTTGTCAGGACAACCGTCAGTCATGCGCAGATCAGCTGGAACTTATGCAAATTTGCCGTACCGGCAAAAATTTCGTTGAATAACTTGAAAAAACTTCTCCTTTCTTTCCCGTTCCACTTTGATATGAGTTACAAACAATTTCTTGAGTGCATGACAAGTCGAAATCCCCATTAATGGACACCATCTCTGTTGAGGCTTGTTTTAGGATTATTATGGATGGTTCATAATCTTGAGTATCGTGCTTATGGATGTTTGCGAATGGTTTGGGGTTGTCAAGAAAATTACAGTTCATGCATGGACTCCAACACCTGGTTGATTTTTGTGTCCACAAATACCGACATATTTATTATGACATTAAACAAGTTCATTTGAAAGCATGAATTACATTAATAAGTTGAAGCTCCTATAGTCCGCCGTGGAACATCACACATCTGGAATATTTACTACGCAGTGCCATCATGGATCACTGAAGTATCGAACCCCAGACGTGGAGTTAATATTTATATATTTTAAATTGCGATAGCAATTCTTCTCTGTGAAAATACTTCCTCGAACTCAATCCTTCTTTTCGGAATCATATATAATATCAGTGGCGACCTTCGTACAATATCCAACCACGTAGAAGAGTAGATATTCTTCAAAATAAGGAGCAACAGCGTTGACGTCCTTCTTGATAAAAATCTGATAACGAAAGGCCCCGTCTAACGGTTTGCAAAAATTATGTTAAGCACCAAAACGACGTCATCATACACAAGTAACGTCAGACTAATATCGCGTTCATTTAACATTTATATAAGTGCAAAATACATCATGCTGGCCACGAATAGAACTGTTAGCACGTAGATTAACTGATAACAGAACTAAACATGGTTAACATGTAGAATATATGATAAATAATCTTTAACACTGGTATAGTATGGTGTAATATATTAAGAGTACCAGACTATGTTATGATAACTTTGAAGATAATAGTTTATGAAGTCGGGAGTTTGGTTTAACTAAAGTGGCCATGGGTATTTAAGTTTGTTGTCGGTGAAAAAGAGAGTGGTGAAGGCAGTTTAGTATTATGATATGGGGTATGCAGTTGTGTGTAGATATTTGTTCTATTTTGATAACCCTCAATAGGCTGCCTTTTAATATACGAATAGGGCTTGGAAATTATTTAAGTACTTGTAAAAGTTATTTTATCGGGATACAGCGAAGCGGTGTTGTGACAGGTAACTGACTCGCTCACGAGCTGGCCTCAGAAGCAATCAGGTTAGCCCGCGTCTGTGTTAAGCGAAATAGACAACCTGTTGTCAGTGAAAAAGAGAGGGGAAGGGTGAGTTGTTAAGTCTGACCCAAGGGCAGAAATAGGGTAGAGCATGAGGGCTTGTATTGAGTGCAGTTTTATTATGGTATGGGAAAGCGGGGTGTATGTAAATCTTTGGTTATTAATGTGTTTGAATTATGTATTTTGTGGATTAGTGTTTATAAGTTGTTATTTTGTTTTACAGCGATTCGCGGCGTTGTAGGTCCCTAAGCCTGCAGCGGACTTTGCCTTCTCGGAGAGAGAGGCAAGAGACATCGGTGTAAATGAGAAAAAAAAACTGGGGTACGTGCAAAGTAACGGGCGCCCCTAGTTACGTCTGCAAGACGTAGAAGCATTGGAAATTCTCCTGACGTGAGGAAACATATACCTCAGCGGGGAATTGATTAGAAATTAATGTTCTTAGCTTGTACGGCCCAATACAGAACAGGCTACGTTGCCTGGTATTGTTTACATACTGCCACAATAAAGTAGTAGGCCATAACCCGAAGCGGTTTAAATCGTCGTTTGTGTGTGAAGAATTGAGTTGCCATCATCATTGCTAGATCTACAGCCAGAAAAGCAAAAATATATAGTCACCAAGGTCCCCTTCATCAGTTATTCTGGAGAGGAGAGAGGGAAATCATACCTTTCTAAATGCTAACGGGAGGAGGTACCTGAGGAAGGGTAACGCAGCTGAGCCTTAGACAAAGACGATAGCGCCAGGAAGGCACTGAACTGAAGTAGAGTGGAAAGAGTAGAGTTAGATAGATAATACTTAGAGGAGAGCCTCTGAGTTAGTTCTGCAGAATTCAGTGGAGTAGGATTTAGTGGTGTATAAGTTAGTTGTGTAAGAGCGCCTTTGAGACATTTTAGTCAGATTAGTAGTAAGTCTTCCTCTGACTGGTTAAACGGGACTGAGTGAAAACTAGTGGAGAGTACTCTTGTAATGTGTGGGTCTCCACAGTGTAGTTAGTTAGTAATAGTAGTGTTCAAGTGGTGGTGGCTCTTACTTGGAGACCCCTCCCGGTATATTTCTTTAACCTTAGTTGTTTTCGTGTAGTCGTGGAAGAGTGCGTGGTAATTTTTAATAATTGTGTCATTTATTGATTTGTTCTTTTTTTCCAGGTTGTGCGACCTTGCACGTTATTGTTGTTTTTCTCTGTGGTAAAATTTTTTTATGTTTAATAAACTATAAAATGTGCTCTGGATCAGTTTGTCTTTCACTATACTGTACCTGTATTCTTTAACTGTACAGTGGTGTCTGTGGCTAGTAATTAGTGCATACCTTATTTCAAGCTGAGCGAGAGGTGGTGAGATAGTAGCTAATAAAACAAGTCACAAGTGGCGAGGGAGAGTCAATCTAGGTTCTCACCCTTGAAACTATAAGTCTCATCCTCCACAGTCACTTTAACTCTCATCTTAATCTATGTTCTCAGACTTTCCTCAAAACTGGTGTCTTGTCTCTTCTCAGACAGACTCTTAATCAAGCCATTTCTTGACAGATTTATACCAGCCAGCTGGGGGTTTGAACGGGCTAAACCATTGCTTAATTCTTCATGAAAGGCGGCGGACCGATATAAGTTAACAATTGACCTGCCAAAGCAGCATTGTACTTGACTTCGGAAATATCTTATCATCACTCCCTTGGGATAGAAGCGTCATTACCCTTCTATCTACTACTCTACCAAGAGTAATCGTGTGCGAAGATAGACACCTTTGACGACCCATTTTAGATACTCTTGCGTTTTTGGCCACTGGTGGACCACTACTGCAAAGCAGGGGAGGCATTCCGTGACACTGATAAATCGGTACTTTTGTTTGACTGTCTAAATTGTTTATCTTTTAATATGTAGAATGTATCGTAAATTCCATTTTAGCAATGTTTATGTTTTTTACTTAAATGCGAAAGTGTTTCCTGTATTAAAAGTTTGTGATATGGAATTTGACAAGTATAGTCAATAATATATATATATATATATATATCTATATATTATATATATATATATATATATATATATATATATATATATATATATATATATATATATATATATATATATATATCCCTCCGTTTCAGTAAGGTGTATGGCCTCCTCTGGCCTCTATCAGAGAACGACATCTCCTTGACATGGATCCGATTAGCCGTTGGATCTGTTGTTGTGGGATGGCTGCCCACTCTTCCCGCAGTGCAAGAGAACCCTGTCGGAGATTGGCTGGAGCCACGTCTCGCTGGCGGAGTCGTCTGTCGAGTTCATCCCATAAGTGTTCTATGGGGTTCATGTATGATGACATGGCTGGCCACGGAATGGTCTGGGCGTTGTTGTCAGCGAGGAACTGGGTGGTGAGTTGTGCCACATGAGGTCGAGCGTTATCCTGCTGAAAAATCGACCCTCGTGCAGCCAGAAGTGGAAGGACGTGAGGACGAAGAATTTCAGCGACGTATCGTTGGGCATTCAGGCGTCCTTCAATTTGCACCAGGTCACTTCTTCCCATGAAGTTGATCGCCCCCCACATCAGTACATCTCCACCACCATGTGGAGGAGCCTCATCAACGCTGTTCTGGGCGTAGCGCTCATGGACTCTGCGGTAAACTCTTCTCCGTCTATCGTGTCGCTGGAGCACAAAAAATGATTCATCACTAAACCAAACCCGTCTCCAGTCATTCCCAACGGTCCATTGACGATGCTGGTTTGCCCACTGCAGTCGGTTCTGGCGATGCCGATCCGTAAGAACAGGACCTCTGTAGGGTCTTCTAGCCCAAAGACCAGAGTCGTGCAGCCGGTTCCTAACCGTTTGATCTGAAATTCGACGAGCAGCTGACATTGACTGGACTGTGGAGGACGCAGATGCAAGTCGATTCCTGAGGTGACGCAGCCGTATGAAGCGGTCTTCGGCAGGAGTTGTGACTCTGGGTCTTCCACTGCACGGCCGGTCTGCCACTGAGCCAGTTTCTTGAAATCGTATCCAAAGGCAACTAATGGTGCTTCTAACCACATTAAATTGTCTGGCCACTACACTTTGGGACTGTCCAGTCTGTAAACGTCCAATGATGATGAGTCGTTGTTCTGTAGTGAGATGAGCCATACTTGCGCATTGAATTTTCAACTGAATTTATTCGAGGAGCGTCAATCTTTTATAGGCATTCAACAATATGGTCAGAGATTTTTGTGTTCAGTAAGTTTCACGGGATTCTCATGAACCTGTCACGAGTTATTGTCAAAAATGTTGTTTTGACCTTGACCTCTTTCATGACCTCACAAATCATGAGGTGAGTACAATTCAGGTAACCACGAGAAGTTAATGACCAGATGGACACAGTCGATAGGTTGACTGATGTCCAATCAGCGAATATCTTTTATAAAAATAACACCAAAAAAGTTGCGTTTCTTTTTTTTGAACAGTATATATATATATATATATATATATATATATATACATATATTATATATATATATATATATATATATATATATATATATATATATATATATATATATATATCCACAACTTCCTGTCTCCAGTACAATTTATCATTTCTGATATTGACTTCTTTCCTATGTCATGATATCAAACTGTCAGTATCTGGTCGGTTTGTGTTCCCGTATATCTCTTTCCTACAATGTTTCCGTTTATTACGATACTGTCATGCTTAGATATGTCACAGTTCGTCCGGGATTGAAGATGTGAAACCCTTTTATATCTCATTCATGGAAATAAAACTACTGTCATCCTTAGCTATCGAGTGATTTCTATCTTCAATTGCATCATCCTCCTCCATGCTCCAATTTCGACTCATTGTTATGATTAAAACTCATAACATATCTGTCGATAACAAATAAGGCTCGATAAAGACCATGTTGTTGATGTACTGTATCCATGGGTTACCCGGAAGTACATCATTGCCTTTTGGGGGCAGAATAGCAGAAGTCTACTGGTCCAAAGTTAGCAGAAGTGAAAGATTCTTCTGGGCCTTTTCTGTGTGTATTTCAAGGTGGACGGGAGCATATATGTCGAGCTCCTAGATGTTTTAATTTCTACATATTCCTAAAGTGTTCGACCATATACCTCAGTGGGTCGATGCTAGATTATGGTGTGAATGGAATTCTGATTATGAAACAAGTGAGTTGTGAACTTTAAATAAATCTGCATGAAAAAATGTCGAGGACATTGTGTCTGTAGCAGACTGTACAGCGACGATAGAGACTGGCTAGTTTATGCCATTATATCAGGAGCATATCTTCTATGAAATAATTGGAGCTTCGAGCTGTTAATAAAATGTGTTGTCAAACGTCCAACCTGGCCTTTGCCGCATCTTTGGTGTTGAAGTTTAAGATTGCGTTCGGCACTTGTGCATGTCATTATTAAATATATGCAGGGGACCTCAAGCGAAATCATATCATACCCCACATACAACATTCATCATATTACAGAGGTACCTTCTATCACAATAGCGACCAAATAACCCGTGTTTGATGGGTAACAATGGGGGCCAAGCCAAAGGATCTTTGATCTACAACTTTATAAAAAGTGCAAAGAAATATTTCTAGTCGTCGCATTTGATTTCATGCAC
The DNA here is from genome assembly GCA_024509875.1 of Oreohelix idahoensis. Classification (NCBI taxonomy): domain Eukaryota; kingdom Metazoa; phylum Mollusca; class Gastropoda; order Stylommatophora; family Oreohelicidae; genus Oreohelix; species Oreohelix idahoensis. The sequence goes on from JAMPIV010001161.1 coordinate 460,463, forward strand.
TGATGCAGATTTTCAAGATGGCGAATTTCATCGTCTGCTAACCTGTGAGAGGTTATAGGACCAGTATTTGCAGTGTATAGTTTCCAGCTCAAGGCCGGAGTGGAACATATTACAAGTATCAAGTTTTTACTGCATACTGTTACGTTTGTAAATTCAAGTTTGATACCCGAAGATGGCGATTGTCAAGACTACGACAGACCAAAGTGAAGTCCGTTTCGAGTCAGCTGTTCGTAAAGCCTAGGCCTAACGTGGTCTACTCTGTGTGGTTTTCATCGGTCCTTGGAGGAAAAGACGTTGGAACCAGGAGGAATTTTTTCACTGGCAGATCAGGTAAGTGAATTTTTAGTTACATACAGCCTGTGATGCTAATTATCTTGTTTGCCAGGGTTGTTTTTTCATGTTATATGTATTTTTGTGCATTTTATGTTTGTGTAATAGTGGGAGGATGGTGGGACTTATGAATCCGTCAATACCGCTTCGGATGGTCGAGGAATTCATGAATTTTCTTTAGTTTATGCATCTGTTTGGTTCAAATTGAGGGGCCGGCGACCATTGCTGTGTGTTACTGCCTCAATTGAATTAACCAGGTCCATTTTTTTGTCTAGTTGTGCAGTCTTGTTGATTGTAAAGTTTCATTCATAACCCTCCACTCCCAAAGGAGCATAGGCCTTCAACAAACACATGCCAAGTCCTCCTGTCACGTGCCATCATCTCAAGTTCTTTCCATGTTCTCCTCATCATTTTCACCTCTGTTTCCAACTCTCTTCTCCACGTACTTCTTGGTCTTCCTCTGCCTCTCTTGCCCTGGGGGTTCCAGAACAAGGACTGCCTTGTAATGCTATCAACAGGTTTCCTCAGTGTGTGTCCTATCCATCGCTATCGTCTTCTTCTCATCTCTTGTTCCACTGGCACTTGTCCAGTTCTTGTCATCAGTTCCACATTGGTAACCTTGTCATACCATTTTAATCCCTCTATTCTACGCAAGCACCCATTTATGAAAGTCTGTAGCTTTTTGGTTGTTGTCTTTGTTGTTCTCCATGTCTCCGAGCCATACAATAGGACTGACTTCACATTTGAGTTGAAGATTCTTATTTTCGTGTTGGATCCTATTTCTCTTGATCTCCATATATTTCCCAATGCAATGAAAGCTCCTCTTGCCTTTTGTATTCTTATTTTGATATCGCTGTCTGTCCCTCCAACTTTGTCTATATTACTGCCAAGATATGTGTATGATTCTACATCTTGTATTGGTGTTTCTTCAAGTTCAACCCTGTTTTCATTACCTGCATTTATTCGCATTATTTTTGTCTTTTCCCTGTGTATTTTCAGACCCAATTGCTGTGACCTCTCATCGAGTGTTTTCAATTTGTCCTGCATCTGATTACGGTTATGGGACAGGAGAGCCAAGTCATCAGCAAAATCCAGATCATCCAACTGCTTAGTCAGAGTCCACTGGATTCCATTTCTGTTGTGTGTTGTCGATGATCTCATAACCCAATCTATTGCCAGCAAGAAAAGAAATGGAGACAAGAGGCATCCCTGTCGCACTCCTGTTCTTATCCCAAATGGTTCTGTAAGCTGTCCTTCATGAAGAACTCTGCACGTCATGTCTTCATAGGTTTTCTTTATTAAATTAATGATCTTCAGGGGAACTCCATAATGCCTCATCAATTTCCAAAGTGATTCTCTGTCCACACTGTCAAATGCTTTTTCGTAGTCCACAAATCCGATGTATAGTGGTGAATTCCATTCCAGACTTTGTTCAACTATTATTCTCAAAGTGGCTATCTGGTCTGTACATGATCTGTTTTGTCGAAAACCTGCTTGTTCATCTCTCAATTTCTTGTCTATTGACTCCTTTAATCTCTCAAGGATAATCCTGTTCAATACCTTTCCTGGCACTGATAGTAACATTATTCCTCTATAATTTGTGCACTCTTGTAGATTTCCCTTCTTAGGCAACTTAACCAGATATCCTTCCTTCCATTCTGCTGGTATCTCTTCTTTTTCCCAGACTTTACCAAGTAATTTATATAACATCTCTGTAGCCGTGTCGATATCTGCTTTGATGGCCTCTGCTGGAATGCCATCAGGTCCAGACGCTTTTCCATCTCTTAGAAGCTTTATGGCTTTCTTTATTTCTTCCTTCGTTGGTCTTTCACCGTTAATTTGTAGCTCTTCTTCTGCTGGCTGGATGTCCGGCGGGTTTTGTGGAGCTGGTCTATTGAGAAGGTCCCCAAAATATTCCGTCCACCTCTTCATTTGCTCTTGTATATTGCTGAGCAGTTTCCCATTCTTATCTTTTATGAGGCAACTTGTTTGCTTGTATTTCCCTGTTAGCTTCTTTGTGCTGCTATACAGTTCTCTCATATTTCCTTTGGCTGCAGCATCTTCTGCCTCTCTTGCCAACTCCTCAATATACTTTCTCTTGTCTCTTTTGATATTTCTTTTTACTTCTTTGTTTGCTTCTGTGTACACTTCTTGAGCCTTGGCTTTGGAACTTCTGGTTTTGCTTGTGTTTAACTCTGCTTTCTTGTTTTTTCTATCTTTTATCTTATTGATGGTTTCTGTTGTTATCCATGCTTTTTGTTGTCTTTCCCTTTTCCCCAGTATTTCTTCACATGTCTCCTTCCATACCGTTTTGACCTGCTGCCAATAGTTTTCTGTATTCTCTACATCTTCCAACTGTTGGAGCACTTGGAATTTGTTGGATACTGTGACCGCAAATTTGTCTCTTGTTTCTTGATTTCTTAGCTGTCCTACATTAAACTGTTGTCTATAATTTTGCATTGTTGCATATCTCTTGAGTTTCATTTTTACTTTGGCTATCAGAAGATGGTGATGTGATGCCACATCTGCTCCTCTATATACCTTTACATCCTGCAATGATGATCTAAACTTCTTCTTTATGCATATATGATCGATCTGATTTTCTGTTCTATGGTCTGGTGATATCCATGTTGCCTTGTGTATTCTCTTATGTGGAAACATGCTTCCTCCTATAGCCAGTTGATTTGAAGCACAGAAGTTTGCGAATAGTTCTCCATTTTCATTCATTACTCCTAGCCCATGTTTTCCCATGACTTCTTCAAATCCGGTATTGACTGTACCTATCTTTGCATTCATGTCACCCATCAAAATTATGATGTCTCTTCTTTTTACTTTATCCATAATTTCTTGTAGTTTAGTATAAAATGCTTCTTTCACAGACTCTTCTTTGTCATTAGTTGGTGCATAACATTGGATGACATTGACATGAATTTTCTTTTTAGCTGTTTTGAAAATAGCTGTTATTATTCTGGGTCCCACAGCTTCCCATTCAATGAGTGCTTTCTGTGCTTCTTTAGATAACATAAGAGCTACCCCTTCACTGTGGTGTGAACTTTCGTCTTCGTGTCCTGAGGACAGCACCAATTCACCTGTGATGAGTTTCTTCCTGTCTACCCCCTTCCACTTTGTTTCACACATTCCCAGAACCTCGATTTTGTATTCCCTCATTTCTGCTGCTACTTGTGCCACTTTCCCTTGTTCGTTCAATGTCCGAACATTCCAGGTGCCAAATCTGGAAGTTCTCCTAGAAGAAAGAAGGTTAGTCAGCAACACAGATTCCTTTCGGCTTTCTCTGTGTTGCATCATACGCCTCCCCGCGAGAGGACCTTCCCCTGTCTTGGATGGCTGTGTTTTATTTTCTTTATTTGACTTGTCCATATTTGTTGAAGTTTTTTGTGGTTTAAATTTTTTTTACAGGATGGGGCAACCGGCCCCATGCCCAACCCTCCTTAGTCGCCTTCTACGACATGCTTGGCAGGGGACAGTGTTACTATTCTTTGCTCCCCTTTCGGGCCCCGGTAACACACGGGTGATTGTAAAGTTTGTTTTTGTGGTAAAGTTGCTTGCTTGTAAGTTTTCTTTTATTGTTTGTCAGTTTTCTTTTATTTTAGATGTCAGTTTTCTCTTCTTCTTCATTATTAGTGGCGTTGACAGCAGATAATACTTCTTTTGCTTTCTTTGGCCCCTATCTCTTATTTAAAGTTTGTTTTTGTGGTAAAGTTGCTTGTAATTTTTTATTCAGTTTTCTTCATTATTGTTTGTACTAATGTTGGCCTTACCTTGCTATCTCTTATTTATTAGATGTCATACATGTTGTAGACTCGTCATTGTCATAAGTGTGATAGAGCTTCTTCTTCTTCTTCTTCTTCCGTCCTTAGCCACCGACCGTCAAAGCAGTCAGTGGCCATTGCGCCTAGTGGCGTCTTAGGGCAACAGCAGATATTTTTTCTTTGCCATTGTTTCCCATCACGCCTAATGGCGTCTTTAGGGCAACGGTAAATCAGTCCATTTGCTGTTGTTTCCGTAATCGAAGTGACTGATAGAGCTGCATTGTGTTTATTTGTTCTACAGTTCATACATTTCTACCTTGGTTCACTACTTGCATTATCTTCATTTAGCTCTTGTCACTGTATTTAGTCATCTTGTTTGTATCTATTGTCTTTTTATTGCTCCTATATTACATCTAGTATAACATCTACTATTACATACAGTTGGTTGATTTTGAGATGGTGAAATAAGTGTGGCTAATATTGCTCACATAGTGTTGATATTATATTTGAATTATTAGTGGACCATCTGTGTTCACATTTATGGTGAATTATGTCTGCCATTGAGTATTTTCTCAGGCATGGTAAGAAGTCTGGGTTCCAGGGACCAGCTCTTCAAATATTTATTATGGAAAATTTGGAGCAGGTAGAAGATGGAGGAGGTGATGATTTTTCGATGGAAGGGGAATGGTATTGGAGAGAAAATGAGTTGTTGGGGGTCATTGAAGACAGGGAGAGGTTAATTGATGATTTAAACGAAGAGGTGAGCGCACTAAAGTTGCAGGCCGATATGGATAGATCTAATTGCAGATCATTAAAAGTGGATCTTGCAAATTGTAAGGAGTCATTAGAGACTGCCTCGATGAAGAATAAAACTTTGGACTCTGAGGTTCAAGACCTGCAGGATAATGTTGCAGCCTGTCAGCGAAAACTTACTAGGAACAGTGATGATTTATCTAATAAGATAGTTTGTATTAAAGCAAATTTTTATAAAGCAAAGGAGGCTTTGGAAGCCCGGATTCAGGCACAAGTTGCTCAAATTCAGGGTCTTAAGGTTCAAGTTGCCCGACTACAGCCACATGTGGAGGAGGAACATAAATGGAGATTGAAGAAAATGGCAACGAAAAAGAGAGCCATGTTGGAGGTAAAGTTAGAGAGTACATTGGCAGTACTTGAACTTAAGAATCAAGAACTAACATGCCTTCAGGGTCAGCAAGATATTTTGACTCGTGATAAGGCGGTTAACTGTGAGGCGTTACTTATTGAGGAGAGAAGTCAAATTGTAATCCTGGTAGAGGAAAATAAGAAGCAGAGTGAAGAAATTTCACTCAAAGATTTGGAAATTACTAAATTAAGAAAACGTGTTGATGGTTTGCTGGATGTGGTGTTACACAAAAATTTATTATCCAACATTGGGTATGACAAAACTATTGTACAACATGCCGGTAGTACTAAATGTGACAAAAACAGGTCAGCACGACCTGAAAAAGTAAAAATATCATGTCGAGGCAGTTACAACTTCCCTTGATATCACTCTGATACCAGTGGTTCTGGTCAAAACAATACTGCCTCTTCTGGGAGTAAGTCATGGAGACATGCTCACAGTACATCCACTCATAAAAGTGTAGATGAGGTTGTCAGGAGTGACATAAAGGTTGGTCATAGGAGTCATGGTGTTACACTTAATGATGATAAAGATGAAAAAATATTTCCTAGTCAAACTAATACCAGTACATCTGGAGGAAAATGCATATCTATGCCTATTAAGCTGTCTGCTACGACATGCTCCATGCCTATAGGCTCAAATGAGATTATGTATCATGCTCAGTCCAGCCAGTATGATACAGTTTATAATAAAGATATGACATGCATGAGAAAGAAAAATGTCCATGGTTCTCATGTGACTAAAGGTGCTTACCACCCCCGCTCACAGTTTCGTGACAATGGTATGACTTATGGTGGTAAAGGCACCCCGCTCATGGTGTTACAGTCACGCACAATGGTATGACTATGGATGATCTATGCCTATTAAATACTCACGCACCGTACTAGTGCGAAATCTCCCACCAGGCACTACATGGCAGGAACTGGGTGAATTTTTCCAGTTTACTGCTGACGTCAAATGTTTACGTCTTTTGCCTTTCAACAGTTTCAATGATAGGGAGGCACCTATTTATTTTTATTCAGATATTGATGCACGCAGGGTTGTGGAGCGTGACAACGGAGTTTACTTTCGAGACTATTGTCTTGATTTACAATTGCTGCATAAATCAACAACTCATAGATTTTAGGGGCCATTCTTAAGTGGAATGCACGCATCTTGTGACTTGTCTTTGACTATTTGTAATGCTCTTTGCTATGCGGAGCATCTGTCTTTGTAGTTTCTCTACTTAATAGTCTATCTACTGCTACTTTTGTTCACATGATGCGTAGACGGTTCTCCGATTGGGAGGATTTAATCACTTACATTGATGATATCTGTTTATTTCATCATACGTGGGATGAACATGTTATCGGAATTCATTCTTTGATGAATACCTTACGCTTTCATAACATTACTGCTGGACCTTCCAAAACCTGAATAGGATTTACTGAAATTTCATTTGTTGGTCATAAAGTAGGAGGTGGGTTTCTAAAACCTGAGGATTCCACTATTTCTAAAATTCTAAATCTTGAAATTCCCCGAACAAAAACACCTGTTCGCAGTCTATTAGGCTTGGTAAATTTCTATAGAAAATTTCTGCCTAATTTTTCGGATATGACCTCAGTTTTGTCATCGTTAGTGAAAAAGAACTCTCCGATTAGGATAATTTGGTCACATGCCTGTGATGTGGCTTTAGATTCACTTAAGATATTCTTTTCCAAATCACCTATTTTGAGATCACCTGACGCTCGATATCCTTTTATTCTCAGAGTCGACGAGTCGAATACAGGTTTCGGGGGAACATTAATGCAAGAATTTGAAGGTCACATGCACACTACTATGTATGTAAGCCGGAAACTTTCGCCCACATAGCAGCGGTATCCCATTGTCGAGAGGGAGCTGTTAGCGATTGTATTTTCTTTCAACAAACTACAACGATATCTGATGAGAGCCCGATTCACTCTGGAGACCGACCAGAAGGCTTTAGCATATCTAAAAACAGCGAGATTTACAAATCAAAGAGCAGCTAGAGCCTCGCTTGCATTACAAAATTATGATTACAATATCAAAGCCATAAAAAGGAACCAGAATGTTTTGGCAGACGTTCTTTCTAGGTGCGTAAAGGACCCTACATCACCTATCATCTCTACAGTTACAGATGATTCACAGAGTTCAATCTAACACATAAACATACATAGTGATGTTCTGATCAAGATACTATTGAGTGAATAATTACGTAGTCGCATGACACTACTAACAGTGTACAGTGATCACATTGCTGATATAACAAAGTGGCTCACACAGCAACAGGATGATGATGCATTCTATAATACTGAAAATCAAGTAATATATCGTTGAACTCAGCGCACTTCGTATAGAGATCGTACCTTCATGACAGTACTTATATTCAGGTTACAGACTTTCTAGCCCACCATGTGTATAATGTTTAAAATGGTGTCATTTCCAGACATTTTTGCTACGAACTTGTGCTGGCAAGAAATTATGTTCTCCACTTAAAGGGACATAACTCGAAAATGAATGACTGAAATTCTCAAAGGGAAGTAATGGAGATATTTGTTGTGGAACTTATTTGTGAGGGTTGACTACTGTGTTTAATAACATTTGGATTCGTACTGACGTAATCACACATGGAGAACAATCATGGACATGGTCAACGATGTATTTCAACATACGTCTAAGGACAGTGTATAAAAATTTCTTAATTAACGGAATGACATTTCCTTATAGACTTGCACTATTGTGTATATTATTAACAAGTGATTAATTTGAATTCACTACAGACAGTTGAGTTTTGACACAAATTTATGTCACATTCACAATAGACTTTGCAACATTGATGAGCTTATACGCCATACTGTTATCTAGTGATTCAACATATAGGCATAGTTTTACTTATTGCCCACATTAATGTGTTACATACAGGATTTCCTTGCTACTCTTACTATGAATATGATATATTAATAACATATCATTCAGAGTTACACATAACTTTGTTCATTTGACAATATGTCGCAGTCACACAACTTATTGGTTATTTGTCTGCCTCATGTCATGTATTGTTTCTATTGCATTATTGTTAATATTAATGCTTTGCATTATAATATTTAATTGAGATGACATTAAGTGACTACTGTTACCTGACGAGACAAATATGTGTTTTAGACGGTGTGCAGTATGGGAATGCATAGACTGATATAATCATTTCATTTTTAACATGTTGCATGATATTGCTATGGTTACATCAATTTGCTGTTAAATTGTTTTATGCCCTTTGTAGACAATGGTGTTAGCATTCTTTGCTACTGTCCACACCTCGAGTGTTTAATTGCCTACTTTGTGGCACAAACATGGGTGTTCTGCTATGTCACAATAACAGTGAAATTTGTTGATACCATCTGTTCACTCCAGTGGTGTTAAAACTCACACCCCGTAAATAATGAAAACTTCGTTTCCATTATTTGACGGGGGGGGGGGGGGGAGTAGATGTTATGATTAAAACTCATAACATATCTGTCGATATCAAATAAGGCTCAATTAGGGACCATGTTGTTGATGTACTGTATCCATGGGTTACTCGGAAGTACGTCATTGCCTTTTGGGGGCAGAATAGCAGAAGTCTACCGGTCCAAAGTTAGCAGAAGTGAAACATTATTCTGGGCCTTTTCTGTGTGTATTTCAAGGTGGACGGGCGCATATGTCGAGCTCCTAGATGTTTTAATTTCTACAGATTCCTAAAGTGTTCGACCTCTAGATCGCCCACATACCTCAGTGGGTCGATTCTAAATTATAGTGTGAATGGAATTCTGATTATGAAACAAGTGAGTTGTGAACTTTAAATAAATCTGCATGAAAAAATGTCGAGGACATTGTGTCTGTAGCAGACTGTACAGCGACGATAGAGACTGGCTAGTTTATGCCATTATATCAGGAGCATATCTTCTATGAAATAATTGGAGCTTCGAGCTGTTAATAAAATGTGTTGTCAAACGTCCAACCTGGCCTTTGCCGCAAGAGGTACCTTCTATCACAATAGCGACCAAATAACCCGTGTTTGATGGGTAACACTCATAAAATCCGCTCCAACATTCTCTTTTCCTGTTATGTATTTTACTTTGAACGAGTACACGCTTAACAGTAGAGCCCAACGCATAATCTTTGCTTTAAATTCCTTATTGGCTCCTAGGAATGCTAATGGAGCATGGCCATTTTGTACCGTGAATGAAACGCCATATAGATATTCATGGTGTCTCCTGATTCGATTCACGAGTGCCAAACATTCTCTCTCCACGGTCGAATAAGTCCTTTCTGCTGTATTCAGTTTACGGCTGCCGTATGCAGCTGGAAATAACAGGTTTGGATGCTGGTCATCTCCTTGAAGCAGTGTGAAACCAATTCCCTGTCCGCTGTCATCTACATGCAAAACGAAGGGTTTCTTAAGGTCAGGTAACCTTAGAATGGGGTATTTGGACAGTTGTTCCTTCAGAGTGACGTAAGCGCGTTCACACTCTGCGGTCCAAAAAACCTTATCGCGTTTTCCCTTTCTAGTGAGGTCAGTGAGAGACGCCGTAAGACCATTGCAGTTTTTGATAAACTTTTGGTAATATGCGCACAGTGAGAGGAAAGAACGTGTGTCTCTCTTTGTTTTAGGCCTTTTTACTGCACGTATTTTCTCACTGTTTTTGGCAACGGGCCACATACAACCTTGAGAAATAGTATGCCCTTGGAAGTCAAGCTTTTCAAAGCCGATTAAACATTTTCTAGGTCGGGCGGTGAGGTCAGCTTCCTGTAGTCTCCCAAGGAGCATAGCGACCGTAGCAATATGTTCTTCGTAGTTATCCGTTGCAATAAGTATGTCGTCCATGAAATTGTGTATGTTTGGACATTGCAATGGTTCTAAAATCGTTCTCATCATCCTGGTGAAGACTCCTGGCGCGTTATGCACCGAAAGGCATAACATTGAAAGTATAATGTCCTTCACTGGTGCTAAAGGCTGATAACGGTTTAATTACCTCTTTGACTGGTATTTGGTAATAACCTTTACTCAGGTCAATCTTGGAGAAAATTTTAGCCTTGCTAAGTTTGGTGAACAGTTCAGAAGCGTTTTACAGTGGTTCGTGATTGAATTCAGTGACTGTATTAAGTAATTGATAGTCAATACACAGCCGAACTTCCTTATTAGGTTTCTGCAACAGTGCGACGCTTGAGCTATAAGGAGATGTAGACTCGCTAATAATCCCAGCTTGACGTAGTTTGTCTATCTCTCCGCGTAACGTGTCTGCTTTCGCATACGGGATCGAGTAAACTCTGGTTCGCACAGGTGTCTCGTTTGTCAGTTTCATATCAAACTCTACGAGATGTGTTCGACCAGGTATGTCCGTTAAGACTGCCGAGTACTGTTTCAGTAACGTCTTAGTTTCTGTCTGTTGTGCTTCTGAGATAGTGTCGCCGAATTTAACTTCTTTAAACGATTCCGTTTGTTGCAGTGGGTATTCCATGCAACTATCGTCATCTTCCTCATCTTCGGTTGCTATAGCGACCTCTAAGAGATGTTCGGGAGAAGGCACCGGTCTTTCCAAATATTTCTTTAACAGATTTATATGGTAGACTTTTTCCTTTCCTTTTATAGAGATCTTGTAGTTAGTTCTCGAGATCTTTTTAGGACGGTAAACGGCCCTTGCCATCCGATACGTAGTTTGTTGTTCCCGGTAGGAAGTAACAACAGAACTTTCTCTCCTGGTTGCAATTCTCTCTCTTTCGCTGCTCTGTTGTATCGTTTAGCGTGCTTCATGCGTGCTTGCTTAAGGTTGGTTGTTGCTAGGTCCCATACTAGTTTTAACCATTCCTTTAACTCCGATACATACTTGAATGCTGAGACGACTGTGGCATCAGCCTTCTGGTCTATCAGTGGCCGTAGTAATGCTTTTAGCGGGCCCTTAATAGGTCTGCCGAATAGAAGTGTAGCAGGTGGTAAACCTGTAGAGGCCTGGGGGACTTCCATGTAGGCGAATAAGGCTGCAAGAATGAAAAGGTCCCAATCTTAATGTTTCTCTTGTCCCAGCTTACGTAACACGATCTACTAACCCACTTCCGGCCAGATTGTAGGGCTGATATAGATGTGCTGGCCCCTCAAGATCTTAAAGATCTCCTCCATTAATAGGCTACGGTATTGTGATCCGTTATCCGTCAAAACTTGTTGAGGGAATCCCAACCGTGTAAAAATCTGCACTAGGGCTTCTGCGACATGCTTCGAATCCATGCATGTTAGTGATATAGCTTCGGCCCACATAGTGCATGTGTCGACTAATGTCAGGATAAACCTGTTCCTTCTTTAAGTCCTTTCTAGGGGTCATATAATGTCGACTGAAACCCGTTCAAATGGTGTCCCCACTATTGGCATTTCTCCTATAGGAACTGGGGGTGTCCAATGCTTGGGTGCCATACTGTCGTGGAATATTCTAATCCACATATATAAATTAAAAGGTAAATATAAAGCCTAACAAATAAATTCTAATAAAAGGAAGAAGAAGGGTAAAGAACAGTGCTGTCACAATGACAGTACTCGAAATCCCCTTTGTTTTATGCTTCGTCTGCAAATTGTAACGTTTCCACGTTAAATATAAGCCATGCATAAATACAAGCGTTTCCACAACACATTAAAACGGGTATTGCATTTCTAAGAAAAACATTGAGAGGCACACTGCGTAATGACCTAAATTAATCCTAACATTAATTATACTACGTTACCAAAACGAACGAACAGATGGACTCAAATAGAAAGAAGGGAGGGCTGAAAATCAGGAACGCATGCAAAATTAAACACGCGTCTCGCTATTAATGCCACCACAACAAGCGTAACGCGCTACACAATTACTACTATCACGCGTGTAAGGCCACATGCACTAACTTTATTTCAAATCGACAGTGATAAAATTCACTACCCTTCCCAGAGTTAGGTTTTAAAAAACCTGGAAAACGCTTATTAGAAAAGATAACATTAGATGGGTTTACGTTTGAAAACATTACAGTACCCAGACAGCACATCTTCGAAACAGGAGGTAGAAGAAATTGCATATTTTGAACGCAGCCACGTAGCTCTTTTAAATTTGTATATTTGGGTTCCTTAGGGCTTGCTGACAAAGAATATGTAAAACGTTACGCAAATAGTCTAGGAATTAATAAATTATAACCAAAATAAAATAGTGGGGATGCCTGACAGCATGAAATCATTTCTGCTCATAAAATTTTTTTATAACGTGTTTGAAAAAACCTTACGTTACGGAAATAGCCTACCATGTTAACTCCAAATTGATTGGAGCGCAACAAATATAAGCTCCTATAAACTATCTTTCGTTGTTGGGAAACGGGAGTTATTTTTTGAAAAGATAGGTTTGAAATATTCAATATCTTTTAATGAAAATTGAATGTAAATTGTTAATTTATGCCTGTATATATGTGTAGTTCAGTAGCGAACATGAGGAAAAGCCTATAATGCTCCAGCCTGAACAGAAGGTGTCGGAGGAAAGTAAAACGGCATGGAATGGCCAAACAGTACACTGACACCTAGATTATTGATTAGACAGAAATAATGCTGGAATTGCAGAGGCGTAGTAACCATTAGGGAGGGAAATACTGGTATAAAGTATTTCAGATGAAGCTGACAGTTGGCCTAACGCTCTGAACTCAATGTTTGTGATGTATTGTGCTCAGTGTAGAACTAGAGTATCAATTAGTTATGAAGTAGAAGGTACATCCTTCTTGTTTACAGGGACCGTGGTCTTATGGTATTGAGCAGCACCTGGTCAGAGCTTTGCTGAATCCAGAGTCGGACAGCATACTCCTTGGTCCATTTAGCTATCAGTGAGGTGTCTCCAGAGCCCAGGGGAGAAATCGAGCAGAGGAGTCTTTTCCTGCCGCCATCACGCAAGATAAGCTGATGTGGCCAGCTGAGCTCAACATTATGTACCCCATCTTAAAATGACAGTGTAAAATACAATTAAGAGGGGAATTTAATTGTTTTAATATCAGGAACTGAGAACATCTCCAATACTAGTTCCAATAAAGACAAACTATTGAAGTCATGATGACAAATACCAACAGAGCTTGAACAAAACAAAACCAGTATTACCTAACATTACTACTACACAACTGACACACATGGGATACTATTAAAAATACATGTCACTACAAGATTCATATTGAGAAATTCTGTACATATAACTTGTAATTAAAATTGATTGTGATTCCTGGTTCCATTTGTATTTGAATCAGGACACATATTCATTCATGACAGCACTGAATACATATTGTTATTTGAAAAGTTATCAGTGACTCCTTTAAGATATCCTCATAGAGTGTTGTATGTATGTGAGTGTCACAGTGTTGTCAAGTGTAGTGGAAGAAATTAAATTGTTTATCTGTCTGTTGTTGTTTTGACTTACACTTCATCATACACATACCCTAGACATATAACGTAGTCATCACACTATTCCAGAATAATTCTGACTGAGGTATACATATGTGGCAGCAAGTAAGGTTATATATAATACACTACTCTTATTAGATATATATACCTTCACAGCTGATCTCAGTCAGTACACTAAGTCCCCTATAAATATTTATAACATCCCACTTCACCACATATACGTTGGCACTTGGCGCAGGATTTCACATACCTGATGATATCAGTGATCATTCCTGGTCACCAATAGTGAGTAGTTATTTGCTGTATAGTGGCGTTTTGTCCCATGTGTCCGCTAAAGGGAAGAGAGTACCCCATTTCTAAGATTTGTTCTCTGTACTGCGTCGGTACTAGGAGCTGATTATGTCCCTGTTCAGGGTCGCCCGTTCTTCGATACAGCACTCCATCCTTAGAAAGGATGTCTCCGTTGTGTCTGGGGTGCTTGGCCGTGGGTAGTTTTCTAAAGCAGGGCTCCAAGGTAGGGTTCCTTTGTTGCGCTTCTTTCAGTTCCATAGGTAACATATTAGGTGCAGGCTCCCGTTCCTTTGTGCTTTGCCCTCTTGTAGTTACTGCTGCCACAATCGGCTCTTTCGATCTCCCGATAAACACATATCTACATCCAAGTATGACTGGGTAGATCGGATCATCCATTATAGCCGCTTTAATAACACCTCGGACGAAATCCGAGTGTATTTCCACGAGTGCGACTGGAAGTGTTATGGGTGTATCTCCTTTCAAAACTCCACATAATTTGACGGTTTCTTCTGTTTCTTGCCCAGCTTTGACCAAATGCCTCGCGACAATACAATCAAAACTCAAACCTGTATCAAACAAACAATGAGTTGAGGTCCCGTTCAATATCACAGTTCCTTGCGTAGAAGGCCTCTCACCCTCAGGTTAAGAATCACTGACATTACTACTGCTCCCTGTTCAGCAAGAAATCTACGGGTTTCATTTGACAAAGTGCTTTTGATCTGCTCAGTTAAAATGACCTCTTCTAACCCTTCAAACGTGCAAGGAAGCTCTGAAAGCTCCAGGCACTTAGTCAAATATCCCTTCAGACGGGAAGAGAACTGAGCAAACGTCTCGGTTCCCTCTTTTCTGCTGTTCCGGAACAGCGAGCGTTCATTTTGAAGCGCTCAAGTAAAGCTTTCTTCAACATGTCGTAATTGTCTTGATTGCTGCTTCCCAGTTTCACATACGCATCATATGCATTGCCTTTTAAAGCCTGGGAAAGCTTCAAACACGACGCGAGCTTTCTAAACCATACAGTGTTGCCATTCTCTCAAATTTTTCTAGATAAGTGTCAATTTTTTCATTTGGGCTTGGGAAGGATTCTAGTGCAGAAGAAATTGCTGCTAATTGGGTAAATTGAGTACTGGAATGATCAGTTGAGAGTGACTGAGGTGAGGAAGGCTCTCCGTTGCCGGAGCTAGACGCTGCACCGCGACTTTGGACCTCTAGAGTCTTGAGCGCCAATTCGTGCTGACGTCATTGCTCATTCTCTCTTTCCTCATGTTGTCTCTCTCTCTTTCTCTTTTCTCATGTTGTCTCTCCTTCTCTCTTTCCTCATGTTGTCTCGCTTTCTCTCGTTCCATGTCTCTGCGATTTTCCATTTCCGCTTCAATTTCCTTACTTTCCAATTGACAGTCTTCTTTCTCTTTCTCTATAGCTTCTGCTTCCTTCATCTCCGCCTCATATATGTCGAGTTCTTATTTCACAAAAGCTAGCACTTCTTCACCTTGTAGTCCTATTTCCCTTGCTTCCTCTCTTAGCATTGTTCTAAGTTGTGCACGCTCAGCCATGGCAAATAACTGACTGCGACTTACGCGAGAAAGAAAGAAGAAAAGGATTCAGTGCTCCCTAACCGCGCTCCTCTATGCTAAGAGCAATACCCAAAAAAAAAATTCTTGATTTTACTGTGTTACCTCCTCCCTGTTATCAGTTGTCTAATCTATCGCTGCTGTTAACTGGCAAAAAGGCTCCTAACGCAGACGACTTAAACCATAAAGATGGTAGATCAGGCTAAAAACTGAAAAAAAAACTACTAATACTACTGTGGAAATTTTTTGTTTAAATTAAGGAGAAAAAAATTTCCTTTTTTTAAATCCACCACACTCGCCCACACCTGGAGTCAGTTTTGGAGTTAGGGAAGGCTATTAACTTGGCGACTGCCAGAATGCACTTCCTTTGCTATGCTCACACTCCACTGCTCCCAAAAAAATGTTGTGATTGATAAACAATCACGAGTACCAGCGGTCTTTTTGTACAAAATTATTATATATCATATGTTAAGAACAAAATAGGTTGTCTAGAGTTTTCTCTTTAACTTGTTTCAAACACTGGCCAGAACGTTTCTTGTAATCGTTCTTATACATGTTAATAATCGTATTCCTCCACCAACTGGAACAAACTGTAAATTGTTGTATGTTAAAATACAGAATCCAAAAACTGTCAAAGATTCTCTGGAGACCTCTGAACGACTTTCATTTTTAAAAATATACATGACTTTCATGAGCGACACACTGCTCCAACATAATTTTACATCTTGAAATTGAATACCTATTAATTCATTTCTTCCTCCTATTAATAATAATACGTTCGTGCTTTCCTAGCACATTTATAATTTTGTCCGTTTTCTTTATTCTTTATCAGTCATTCTTGACATATTATAATTTTCATCAATGTTCATATTATTGTAGTTTTGTGCCTTCGTGCACACTTTCTTTTATTCGGCAAATAAATATATTCTTCAAATGTTTATAGCTCTACATGCAGGTTATACTAACCTTGACATGTCTCTCAATACATACTTCGGGCAATCGCGCCTATTCCTTACCGTGGATTATACATATCCTGACGAAATGGGTTGTCCCATAATGAATTATAATCTTACATTATTTCTGAGTCAAAATCTAGACTCTTGAACAAATTTTATAAGTAGAATTCTCTATACATCATGAGTAGACCACGCCACAAAAGCCAACACTGTCCAATACACACAAAACGTAGCTATGGACCCCCCGTCATGCGTCACTACCGTGCTTAGTCATAGTCAGTGACCACAGTTTTAGTGTTTTGGTGAGGCACATCATGGTGCACAGCGAGCTCTCCAAATACACATTTTTCAAGATCGCTTCGCCCCATGATGCGCTCTCAACATCATATCTCCAACAAAGATCACCATCAAAGTCAAACTGTATGTAAATTCTAAGACGTTGTGGAAATAAACAAATTTCTAATTTGTGTGGTCGGAACCAAGAAAATATGAACGTTGTCTAGGGGATAATTATTTTTAATATTCCTTAACTCACAACACAAAACGCACACCACTCTCTATCTAGAGTTAGACTAAGATACAATATCAGACGTTAGACTCAGACTTAGATCAAATCACGGAAACGAGCCAACCATTCTGTCGTGCTTAGATAGGTTTTAAAGTTATGTAAGGTCCCCCCTGAGTATAGGAGATGGCGATAGTACGTGAGAAGTAAAGGTGTAAGAAATAGAGTTTCACAAGTGAATAGTGTAAGGAGAAGATCTGTCTCTGGACTGAGTAGTTTCTCTTGTCCAGTCTATCTATTCGACTATAATTTAGTATAAGACAATCTTATACCTCCCATATATTGAGAAATATAAGTTACACTAAAACACTCACACACAGCTATGTGACGACAAGACACACAATCGTGAAAAACTATGGTAAATTTGGGTATGGGTCTAACTAACACACACAAAGTTTAGTTCTTTTGTTGTTTATTATCATTAAAACTTTACAACATTAAATATCTAAAAGAGAAAGATCAAATACATCAGAATTTCATACATAGAAACATAACAGAATACCTATGCCCTCCCCTTATTGAGAAGAAAAGAACCCATCTGTTGGACGTAAAAATTCATGAATATGTATATAAGGTCCAGAGTAATTATCGTCCGAATTGGGCCCCAGTCCCTCCTTTCAATATTTCAATTTTATAAGGGGAACGCCTAATTTAGTGGTTGATTTCCTGGATAAACACTGTCACCTTGGATAGTTAATGCCGAGACTCTCTGAGATCTGGTGTTCACAGTAAACAGTAGGAGAACATCTGATTGCTTAAAAAAAACTGTTAATTATTGTTACTTGATGATGATGGTAAATCCTATCGGCTGGCTCTGGTGAATGCCGATTTTGACATAGCGTAACTCTTCTGAAAAAAAAAATCCACTTGGATACGACTATCAGAAGTCGAGAGAATTGTTATATCTTTCGCACCCCAGTTGGCTGAGAAAATGCAAAGAATATATATCTGGGTATTTGTAAGTCCATTTAAAATTTACTATTAAAATGTTCGTTAGTCTCTGTGGCCGGTCCTGTTCACAACTGAATTTGGAGACGCGTAAGCTAAAATAAGACAACTTTAATCCAATCAGTAAAATGGAGACAAGGCCCAAGATATAGACCAAATTAAGCCAAATAAAAAAACCGCCGGTCGCCGTTGATCAGGTCATGCCTAAGGATAGAGGAACATTATGAAAACAAATACTGCTAAAATATCTAAATATAAGTCTCTAGCCTATTCCTTTCTGGTCAGTTATTATTTAATTATCCATACGCGCACTTTAACAAATATCGCCTGTCGCTAAGTAGCTATAAGTGGGTCGGCGTCGGTTTGTTTAGTCGCATGATATTTAAACAACAGTCACTTACTAAATTACACAAAATGAAATAAACGTGAATTCTATACCGTCAATTATCCGTCGCGCCTAGTGCATTAATTAGTCAACTAAACCGTCTCTTTCTGTGTGATAGCGGGTGATAAAATTAACATTACAACTGAAACCTCTGGAATAAAAATAGTTACGCGTTATTTAATTCACTAGTTCTAACACTAGAAAATCACCGTGAATTATAATGGTAAACTTAACACATTAAATCGCTTAAGCACACATTTATATTACCAGAAACCCAGAAAGAAAACACCACGACACTATTAACACATCTATTCCCAATGGTTCTAGATAACGTGTTTAGACTCTCCGACAAAATCTGAGCTACATTAATAACTGGTTTGGGAAAGACGCAGTTGATATACGATCATGTTATTATGATCTCTAGAAGATGTGAATTTTCACACTCTGTTTCCTAGCAGAGAAATCTGAAACTAAGTTTCCCAGATAAAAGGTTTACGGTCGCTTCTGTCGGCCGTTGCTAACCGAACACAGAAGCTTAAGCCGTGTAGCGGGCTTCCTTCTGAGATTATCCACGCTTCTCGAGATCAAAGCGTTATCTTTCCCTGTCTGTACGAACATCACATGATTCTGGGGGGATTTGTTTTAGCCCGTGTGGCTACTTCAAAAGAGGTCCGTTATTTCCACGTGCATCTGTCTGGTGTCTAATGATTGGCAGATCGCTCGCGTGAGAAACTCAGGTAAACAAACGTGGTTCGCCCCCTGCTATGAATGACAGGTTGCGAAAATTGGTAAACAAACTCGTTTGTTATGGTCAAGTAAAAAGAGGCGTGGATTAAAAGGTAAGTCAGGCAGGCAGAGAAATGCGTCACTTTGTTAGCGAATCTTAGGACGCTAACGGGAAAGCAAAGGCTGTCGGATGCTGTAGGCTAGATTTCCATTATACGTCACAGATACATTCCAGCTGTCTTCTCATAACATGCCCAAGGAAAGTTAACTACTTCCTCCTAGCAAGAGGAATAATCTTCCTTTGCACATTGACCCCCATTCAGGTCAACCGTATTACTCTTTTTTTTAGCTGCCCATGGTATTTTTTTAACATTCCAGAAAGATACAGACTTTTATAAATGGATACTTACGCAGGCTAGAAGGGTTGTGATGGTTTGACAAGATCACTATGGGGAATTAAGGGAAATAACAAGATAAATACCCGTGGAACAAGAAAAGCAAAGAGTTGACTTTGGGCAGCACATACATAAAGAAAACCAGCGTAGTAATTCTTTGTAGAGTATAGCGAAAGGTTTTTCTGGTGTGATGATAGTGGTAGAAAAGAAGTAGAATCTCTCTCCAGAAAGTATGAAGTCCCAGTGCCAGAGAAGTACACTGGTATCACAATTGAGTTACGGCTGTGAATACTCTGAGCTGGACAATAGATTTAGGCTTCAGAAGTATACTGTGCCACTTTCGCTATAGTAACCCTATGTGATAATATAATTAAATTAGAAAAAGTAACTCAAAATTTAACAGTTAAAAATTTACCAAATCAAATGAGTACAATTTCATAATTTATTATGTACATCTATATATCCTTGTAACTACTTTTTCGGAGTAACCAGGAGGACATGCACACCATCATAGCTGGCAGACGCTGGAGTTGGGTTGGCCACGTCCTCAGAAGGGACCCTGATACCATCACAAGAATAGCTATGCTATGGACCCCCGAGGGAAAGCGAAAGAGAGGCCGACCAAAAACAACTTGGCGGAGAACTGTGGAAGCTGAGATGCTAAGAATTAACCACAGTTGGGGCACTGTACGAAGGATGGCCGCCGACCGAGCACAGTGGAATCAATTTGTTGCTGCCCTACAAGACGCCACCAGGCGTGATGGCCTCTGACTGCTTTGACGGTTGGCGGTTATGGATCAAAGAAGAAGAAGCAGAAGAAGATATATCCTTGTAATAAGAAATGGGTGTTGGAAGATGGTAAAATGTACGTTATTTATAGTTACAAATTAAAATAGATAATAGTAAAAATCTTGGATGAATCTTCCAATGAAATTATAAAAGTCTGTCACAGTATATTTTTGATATATCTTGCTATCTAGTTTCTAGCTGTTATCATCATCGACCATTGCTTTTAAAAACTGCTCACAGTGTTTGTTGGATTGAATACAGAAAAACTCATCTTGTGTTTGTTCGAGGTTCCTGAGACACACTGATGATCAGGAAGACTTTCCTTCAGCCCGCCCTATAACTACGGGAGACTAAGGTGTTGAAGATTGTTTGACCTCTAGGCTTCAGTTAGCAGGATCAAAGGTCCTCAAGTCTTTAAACTCGATCACGAACTCGATCATGAGCTCGATTAGGAACGATCATAAACCCTGGAACAAAAGGTAATAGGTGGCCATGGTGTTCCAACAATCTCACCAACTACTGCTGTTTATGAGGCGACCATGTCTTCAGTGTTTGTATATAAATGAATGAATCACGGTTGTATGTTACAGAGATAGCATGATAAGATAATGTCCAATGTGCAGAAAATAACAAAATACATGAATAAATCACGTTATGTTACATGGGTAAGATATAACCTTTGCCTTCCACTTATGGATGCCAAGTCACTTATGTGCTTGCTGGTATGTGGTAAGCTTCCAGGCAAGAACTAGCCATGATATATTTGACTAATCAATTAAACGTTATGCTTCCTGACAATGCCGGTGGAGGTTATCTCTGGTTAGCGTCATTCCCTTTTTATTATGTCTGATACAATCAAATCGTAAACAAAATCTGAAATAAACTGATATTAGTCACACATATCTTTAATAAACTTACATACCCTCTTAGGATTACTAAGCGCACGGTTAGGCTGTATTGGTTGAAGTCTATTTGCCCTGCATGCAGCGTGAAAAAAAGAACTTTTCTTGCAGATACTGTCTTCCAGTTTCTCACTCTGGCTTCTGGATTTGGTGTGTGTGATTTTAAAGGCGCGGCTGTGTCCTTATATTTGGGCGACTCTCCAGTACGAGAAAGCACCGTCTGAAGTCCGCTAAGATTTTCGTTTAATCTCTTGGTTTGAGGCGATCTGTGCTTTTTCTGTACTTGTTTTCTCTTCTTGTCACTACACACTTATCTCTTTCCTTCCTTCCTAGGTATCCTTTCATTTCCCCCATATGAGGCTTTCATTCTATCCAAGTTTTATCGAAATCCGTTTAGGTATGTAGTTATAATAAATTTTTAAAGATTATGAGCTAACTTTTAGCAGATGTGATGACTATGAAAAATATCAATTATTTTTAAAACTATTTATATTTGAATAATATCCTTTTGGATATCATTCATACTCTATCTCCTTTGGTGAATTATTATTATTTAAATGTCTTACAACCAGGCTTGCTCTTGTAGATTTAGATTCTCTTTCCAGCTAATGCAAACTTTTAAGGTCGGCCATGTTTCATATATTCACTATTTCCTACCTTCTTCAATGTTGGGCTAGACGAAGTGCAAATTTTTCAGCCACTTTCAAACTTCAAAGCAAGACCCGCCACGTAGTCCCTGCGCTGTGTGTGTGTGTGTCTGTGTGTCGCGATACACATATTTTTTTTACAAACACAGCAAGTGGTACCAAATCTCGCTACAGAGAGGTCGGAGTGGCAAAGAGGGATGGCGTTTGTCTCGAATTCTTATGGTACCGGGTTCGATTCCCAGTAGAGGAAATATGATTTATGGAATTTTTTTTTTCAGAATCAGTGGTCCTTATAATGGTCTCCCGAGTAGTGAGATCGGATGCCTAGCCTTCCCGTGCAAGTTGCGCACGTTAAAATACCCGCGGCAGTTGGAAATCGTAAAGACCAGGCCATAAGACCGCTGCCCTTGCAAAATTAAAAACCTTCTCACCACAAAAAATATTGATGGAATGTGTGATTCCTATGCATATACATTGGGATTCTCGCCGGTGCTACGGACTTCGTGCACTGTACTGAGATCCTCCTTGTGTGATCTAAGGGTGGTGATCGGAGCACTGATGGTGTTCGTGTGCAATGAAGGTAGTCTTTAAAACCAAAAAAAAAATTCTCTGGAATCCCCAGGGCATGAGAAATAAACAAAATCAAGTGGAGACGAGAACTGGAGACAGACATAACAGGGAGAACAAAGAAATGAGCACACCTTAAACCGATGACAGATGGTAGAAAAGATTTTCTTGTTTTTATTGAGGAACCTTTCTCCAGTCAAGGGAGCAACAAGGTGCTGATGTTTTTCAGAGAAAACATTCTAAGGATTTCATTTTGCGAAAGTGCACCACGTGGCCTTAGAAACGTAGAGGCAATCCCAGTTTTTAAATACAACTGCCCGCTTCACGTAGATCAGTAGATGGCGGGAACGATTGACGTCATATTCTCTGTGAACAATGACCTGGCGCTGGTTCGACCTTTAAGGGAGTGGAATGAAGTGGTGCCTAGTGCGTCATGACCCTTGCCTGGCGACTTGCACTCTAGTGCGGAGAGGCCACGCGCGCTGGTTTCTATTCCAAGATTAAACTACGAAAAGGAACGAAGGGATTGCCTAAATGACCGGAAGTGCGAAGATTCAGTTAAATTTTGATAGGACAAACTTTTACATGATTTACAGCAGTAGCAGATATGATTATTATTTTCTGTTGTGCTCCTTACAGTGCATGCGGCCAACACTATAGCCGTCCTCCTTGTAGGAAGCCTGCACCAAGAATACACATGATCTTGCAGATTTGGTTTATGTGGCAACTGTTTTCCATTATGAGATTGCTATGGGGAATAAAGGGAAATAACAAGACCTTATATTAGTCGCATTTTACGACATGCTTGACAATGCAAAAGACCGACTTTTTCGTTATCTCTTCATGCACCCGCGAGAACTGCACGAGACATTTGCAGCAACAGAACCAGTAGTAATGGCCGTAGAAGTAGTAGTATCGTAGCAATAGTTGTTGTTGCTGTTGTTGTAAATCATAGTGGTTGGTCACGTTACCACCTGCTGTTGCTAATAATTGTTGTGTGAACTAGTCTCGTGTAAAAGGTAAAAGCCAAAGAAAAGGTAAAGCATCCCGTTACACGCCCATTGGGAATATGGCGTTAGGCCCACATTTTCTTGACCATCGGCGCACTAGGTGTGATGTGGTCAGCATGATGCCGGCCGCGTTAACCTTCCCATAGTTGCTTTTGTACCCAATTCATGAGGCTGGGTTGACCCCGGAACCGTCCGTGGTCTAAAAAATTCCACCTCAACTGGGGATCGAACCATGGACAATGTGAAGTTCACCATGTCCCGGTTTATTTCTCCGGAGGTCTCTGAAAAGACAAGGAACTGTAGAATGTTATTGTTTGTGTGCAATTAATTAAACACAGTTAGTTGGTATACAAGAATTAGTATTATTAAAAATATAACATGAAAACAAACTGTAAAATAAATATCACTGGATTGTCTTCAAGAATCTACACGAGATAACAGGAAGTAAACTAGTAACTTTATTCTGAGCCAAAGCCGGTAGGATTTTATTTAAAGCCGTATTGTTTTGGAATTACCAATATCTTTTTCTTTGTAACGAGCAACTTTAAATCACTTGTGCAAATGCAGTTCACTACAATAAAATCTCTATCTCGTTATCTCTGTGTTCACAGTGTGTCTTTTGTTTTTAACCATGTATGCGATTGTATTCATAACGTGCATGTTTTTATTCACAGTGTACGCATTTATACTCTCAAATTGTGTTATGTTTAACGTTTTTGTGAACTAAAGTGCATTAACTAGTGACAGATTTTTGTTTTCGGTTATGTCTTAATGCCGGTTGGCCCATTTCATTCCGTCTTTCGTGTTGCTGTCTTCTCCATCTTTGTTCTTTCATACGCTTTCACGGGTTGTAATTTTGTTTCCCATAACTTTCAATATCTGGTCATATTTGTGTAATGAGCGTCCGATTGACATAGTGGTTAGAGCGTTGGACTCTCTCAGCAAGGGTGCTGGGTTCGATTCACGGTATCGACACTATCCAGTTTATCCAGCTGTAAATAGGTACCTGAGTCTGCTCTTTGAGTTATGGAAGGAAAAGTCAGCGAGGAAGGGAACTGGTCCCCCTACCTTTCAATGTTGGGCCTAGTATAGTGAAGTCTCTAACAGTTCACTCCTGAATAGCGTATCTACTTTGACCTACCTTTTATCAGTGTAATATTGACTCGTCCTTATACTTAACGTGTTTAAATGTGCAAAAGTCAGAACAGCCGAGGTTTTACTGCATGCCTCTAATTTGTCTTGAGAGCAGACCTTAATGAGGGCATAAATAGACCTGGACATTGTTCCAAGTGCTCACATCTGCTTTTAATTAGACTACGAACTCGCACAAGTACTTATATGCTGTCGATTCTTCTTGTGGCGTTTCCACGTCGTATATATAGTTAGTTATCTTATTGACGCACCGAGTACAGCGTAGCACGACATTTCTTGTAGGAATCGATTTTGAAACTGTTATTTGCTTGGTTTACAGGAAAAAGACATTGACTGTAAGGATGGTGTTGTTTGCTCTTATAATTCTTGCAAGAGGTTTTCATTGAGAAAAGATCTCAGATATTTGAGTGGCAGTTCAGCATTTCTTCCCAGAGCAAGTTTATCTCATAACGGATTATTAGAAGTGCAAACAAGCCGTTGTGCCTTTCTTGTCAAAAGTGTTTACGAGCGGGAAAATAGGTAAGCGCTGAGAAATAATTCTTGTATATTTATGTTGTTGTGTTGCTGAGTGTCTTTGTGAGTGTTTGTTGGGTAATATTTTCTTTTGAAATGTGTAGAATTGTTTTTGTATTGAGAAATAAATGCTACAAGCAGTGTCTGATAGAATGGACATTATGTGTAGATTACTTTGTGATATGAAAACTCTTATGTTCATTTTATTATTATTATATTCATCATCGTTAAACTTTAGCTTCATATGGAGCATAGGCCCTAAACAAATTTACGCCAATCGCTCCTGTCCTGTGCTATCCGCTCAATGTCTTTTAATATCCTCTGTATTCCTTTCATTCTTGTCTTAGTTTCCATCTCCGTGTATTTAACCGGTCTCCTTCCATCTCTCTTACACCTGGGAATTCAGAGCTACGAATGTCTTGTAATGAAATCAGAAGACTTCCTAAATGTATGTCCTACCCTACGCCAATTCCTTTTTACACCATTTGTTTCAGTCCTTCTGGTTTATGCCTGCACGAATTTATGGATGTTAGTCACACCAATGGTTGTTATTATTATTGTTTTTCATGTGTCATTGTCTCCACATTTGAAGTGAATAATCATATATATATATATATATATATGTATATATATATATATATATATATATATATATATATATATATATATATATATATATATATATATATATATATATATATATATATATATATATATATATATGACTGTGTGTTCCTCCAGCATTGTCCACACTGTTGCCAAGATCCATACTGACATCCCGCCCTTTGTCTTTCATCTATGTTCTGATACTCACTCATGTGGTCAAATCGTAAACAACTAATAGGCATTTTTGCATGTACCTTATGAGAGAGAGAGAGAGAGAGAGAGAGAGAGAGAGAGAGAGAGAGAGAGAGAGAGAGAGAGAGAGAGAGAGAGAGAGAGACAGAGACAGAGACAGAGACAGAGACAGAGAGACAGAGAGAAAAGAAGAGCAGAGAAGAGAAGAGAGAGAGAGAGTGACAGAGACAGTCAGAGAAAGATAGAGTGACAGCACAAAAAGAGGCATATCGTGATTAAGTCAACCGAGTTTTAACTGCTCAGACCAAGAAAGATTGCTATGTCACAGATAGTCGTTATGCCATTCAAGGACTGCTGCTTATAGACACCCTCTTGTCTTCCTGACAAACATTATCCTTGACAACAAAACAACACAGCTCGCTGATATAGTCCAATTATTATTGTGATATTAGCGTATAATATTTAATATTCGCCAGTCAATTTCTTTGTTGTACATATTTGATCATTATGATCGTTGAAGATCTTCAGCTGCCTTTTGTATACTAAACGCTTGTAGCGAGGTATCTCGAATGCTTTATATTGTATGTTGCTGTAAATCTCTGTTCTTATCTTATTTACGTCGTTTCTATTATTCTATCAAATTTAGCATTCTGTGTCTTTTATTACTCAACCTGCCTTGGAACTTTCTATTTCTTCTTTCCACTCTGTAAAGTTGCTTTCACACACACACTGGATGCTCTGTAAGGAAGAGTGGTGTGTTGTTGAGATCAGGCATGCTCCAGTCTACCCAGCTGTAAATGGGTAACTCACCCTAGTCCTGAGTTAGGGAAGGCAAAGGCTCCAGGGGAAGCAGGCCCTAAACTTGGTCACTTCAACCGACGCAGGATGGTGTATGTATGAAGTAGAAATGTAGAGTGTGATTGACGCGAATGGTGTGCTGTTCGTGTGCTGACCAATATAACCACTCATACACTTGTGTCTACAAGGCACCAATGCAGACTGCTGGAATCTTTGTTTACTCAATTTATTCAGACGTACACACTGGGACATACGAGTACATCATGGTATGTTGACATATCAATTTGTAGGTATACATAGCAGATCTGAAGTCATGACACATTCAGAAATAATGGGCAGTACATCAAAAGTTCACTGTCATGATACATTATGGCCGCATCCCCTTATCTGACTAAACGCGTCAGTGAAGGCGGATCGATAAATAACGAAAGTTACTTGACGTCCATAGTTTGTAGTATATATTATGAAACCACCAAGGGGGTTTCTAGCAAGATTGAGATCTCCCTGTCACTGTCCGATAATAGGATAAATAATCTGTTCTCTTGGCAGTGATCAAAACATATGCTGACCGAAATCCAACATGGCTGCCTCCCTGAGTTGTCGTTCACTCATTCATAGGAAGGAGAATATAAGCCAGAGTTAATTTATAATGGGTATATAAAGGATTTCATAAATGTTTCCATACAGCTCTACGGTGATCAAGTTAATTCACGTAGCCATAACCGCTGCAGGAAAATCTGTCATCTTCGTCGATACAAAACACGACACTAGCATAGCGAAGCACAAAAAGTCAAGCTAGGCCTAACCGACGAGAGATCATCAAAATAGGAGCTGGGTTTACCTGGAGTCCGAATCATCTATATACTGACATGAGGAGAGTCTCTAACACAAACTATCGTAGAGACACCATCTCCTTCAGAAGAAACCACTTCGTAAGACATTTTTTTCTGACGAAAGGACCAGCTCTAGAAAAACGTACCCCGCCATTTGTAAGCAGTACATCGGAACTCATCACGACTTGTCAAGACAACTCATACTTCCGCTAGACCGGAATACAAGAATCTAGTCCCTCCTACCCATCCAAAATATACAATATAGGACTGATTCTACTTGTACTAATAATATGTAATACATATGAATTCAGGCCATAAACACAATAAGCAAAATAATATATTTTCTGGCCCTAAAAAATAAGTACAAACGCAAGCGCAATATCCTTGCGCTGGATCAATATCCAGAACGATTACTCCTATAATCAAAAGTGTGAATCAAACATGGATTATCTCGCTTTTACCATAGACAGCATTTTCATACACAAATGAATGAATGTCTATATTTTTCCCATATTAAATAGCCATATCGATTTTTGTAATATGTGCGTCAAAATATGCACGCAACAGATTACCACACCCCTCGGGAAAAAAAAAATGGTATTTTTTTTTTTTTTGAAATACATCTAGGAGCAACATACAATAGGCTCACAACGCACCAATAACAATGCGCAGATGATAAGCATAAGTTTTATGACCTTAGAGAAAGTAGTTCTCTAAGTATAAATATTTCCAGAGAGGTGTCACCAACGCATACTACAATATTAGCAATGACACAATTTCCACATTAGTTTATACATAAATTCCATCTAAGATATCTTAACATCATGATCATCAAAGACGAAAAACATTGAAAGATCAGCGGTGAATACATATCAATGAACCGCTAAGTAGTGTTACAATCAATATATGATATATTACATATGTGTACACATTTCAACATAGAAACAACTGTATCAAAGTTGTATAACAGTTATGAATCATGTGGGCATCTAGACAAAATATCTGCCATCACATTTTCTGACCCACGGATAGCTCGCACCGCAAAATGAAATGGCTGTAGAGCAATCGCGTATCGCGTTGATCTCGCGCTCTTCAGATTTTTACTCTGAATAGCCGTAAGAGCTTTCTGGTCAGTTTCCACAATGAAATGCGCGCCCAGAAGAAATCTTTGCAGTTTAAGGATTGACCAAACCATAGCCAATAATTCACGGTCTAGGACCGAGTAATTCTTCTCTGCGGCATTTAATTTCCGAGAAATATACATCACAGGATGCAGAGTTCCAGAGTACTCTTGCATTAGTGCAGCTCCAATCCCGGTGGATGAAGCGTCACTACGAAGAATAAATGTCTTATCCTTAGAAGGTAATACTAGGATAGGTGAAGTAGAAAACATAGTTTTAACCTTATCCAAAGAGGATTGACATTCTTGAGTCCAATGGACTACATTAGGAGACCCTTTCTTTAGCAAGGAAGAAAGAGGTGACATAATGGAGGACAGATTCGGGATGAATCGTCCATAAAATTGTATTAGACCTAAGAGACTTCGTACTTGCTTTTTAGTCTTAGGAATAGAAATGTTAAGTATCTTACTTGTATTATGGTCTTCTGTTTTTAGGAACCCATGACCAACACGGTGTCCTAAAAAAGATATTTCGCTAAAACCAATACATGCTTTCGATGGTTTCGCTGTCAGGTTATGCTCGCGTAAGATAGACAATAGTTCATTTATACCATTATAGTGATCGTTCCAAGTATCACTGAAAAGACAGATGTCATCAAGATACGCAATGACATCTGAGCGATGAGATAGGATTCGACGCATCATGCGTACAAATGTAGCAGGGGCGTTCATAAGACCGAAAGGCATGAAATTCCATTGGAATAGACCCCTAGGCGTCGAAAAAGCAGTAAACGGTTTGGCGTGTTCGGATAGTGGAACTTGCCAATATCCCTTAGACAAATCGAGTTTAGAAAAGAAGTGAGAATTCGATAGTCTCGTAAGTAGCTCTTCTAGTAAAGGCATAGGTTCAGCATCGAATTTAGTCACTTGATTCAATTTGCGATAATCCACGCAAAGACGTATGTTATTGTCTTTTTTCCGTACTATAACCATCGGCGAAGAATATGCTGATGTGGATGGTTCAATAATTTTTAACTCTATCATCTCATCTAACTCTTTCTCTACCTGTGCTTGAAAATGTATCGGGATAGGATACGGTCTGACTCTTATAGGACTATGGTCAGTAAGAATAATGTCATGTTGAATGACATCCGTTTGACCAGGAATGTCAGTAAGGACATCCTGAAATTGTTCTAACATAGTAGAAACTTGTTTCTGCTCTCCTGGAGATAATTCTGGAGAAATTGCAACATCTTTCCATGATTCATTAGAGTGAAGAGGAATCAGTGGAAAAGGTAAATTTACATCCGAGAAACTCGTTTCCTCATCCTGTATTACTGACAGAGATGAGTACTGTCCATGTTGGACTGGAAAATCGTCCGTTGCCTGGAAAACAGGTTGTAAATAATCAGGACGTTCATGGAATTCCGTGAGCATGTTGATGTGGAAGGTTTTACGCTTCCCGTCAATATCGACGATATAGTCAACATCGGAAACTTTTGATATTATATCGTACGGACCTTTCCAAGAAATGAGAAGTCTATTTTCCCTACAAGGTAGCAAGACAAATGCTTTGTCACCTGGACAAAGTTGTCGCAAACATCTCTTTTTATTGGCAAATTCCCTTGCCTTCTGTTTCGCAAATTCAGATGAAGCAGTTGCCAATTTGCATGCTTCAATAATCTTGTGTCTAAGTGCGATGACATATTCATAAGAGGATTTTGTGTCATCGACAATATTATCAGCAGTTATAAGATCATGAAGTAAGGACATAGGACCTCGCGGTTTCGCGCCAAAGACAAGTTCAAAGGGAGAAAATCCTGTATGTTCGTTGGCGACCTCTCTATATGCAAAGAGAGCCGCGGGTAAAACCCTATCCCAATCCTGAGGATGATCTTCTGTTATCTTACCTAGTAGGTTTTTCAGAGTTCTATTCAAACGTTCCACCATCCCATTGGACATAGGATGATAAATACTACTCAGCGATCTCTCTATCTTCAGAGTCGACATTACTTGAGACATGGTATCCGATATGAGTTGGGTACCATGGTCGGATAATATTTCTGCTGGAAAACCCAGACGAGAAAATATTAACCAAAGAGCATCTGCGACATCAGCAGTAGTTATGCTCTTTAGAGGAACAGCCTCCGGCCAACGTGTGCACATATCAACACACGTCAGAATAAATTGGTGTCCTCTAGCAGACTTTATCTTAAATGGACCAATGATGTCTATCGCCATTTTTTGAAATGGCCGAATGGGAATGTCTGCAGCCTGAATAGGTGCATCATGGCGTGGACCTCTGGATTTAATCTCTTGACATACTTTACAAGATCGACAATAGATTCGTATGTCCTTATTCACAGCAGGCCAAAAGAAAGATTGAAGAACTCTAGCTTTAGTACGGGAAAAACCCATATGTCCAGCACACTGCGAATCATGAGCGTGCTGTAAGATTTTAACTCTCATATTTTTAGGCACAAGGATTTGAGAATGAATGGACTTAGCGGAGTCTTGTACCATACGTACAAGTACGCCATTCTTCATCGTAATCCAAGATTTACGATTTGTATCCTTATTCGGATCACCTTTTGTTGCCAGAGTAAAGAATTTCTTTAGAGTAGGATCATCTTCCTGCTGTTTGATAAAGGAATCGTGGGAAATCTCCAAGGGATCATCTTGGATCTGCGCATCATTATCTTCAGAATGTGAAGATTGTGGCATATTAAGAGCTTGAGCCCTAGTGATTACTGCATTAGCAGATTGCATATTAACATTTTCCCAATTAGAAATTTGCTGTGGAGTGCATTCTTTCACTCCATGAATGCGACCGATGATAAGATCAGCGATCGGATTCGGCAAGAGACATGCTTGCACCTCTCCTGTAAAGAAAGGCGTAGCAATATTGATAATGGCAGTGGAGTACTTCTCCAATGTGCCACCAAATGTTACACATTTGACTATATTGCCTGTAGCTCGAGAAGGATTTACGAGTGATTGCCTCACTCCAATGGTAGTGCACCCCGAGTCGAAAAGAATTGATACCGGAGTACCATCTATTAGGCCCCTATTAAAGACAAGAGCACCCCTTCCATTATGCGCAATTGACGCATGAAGAGCGGGAAGTGGGTGACCGCAGCTTAAAGTAGACACTGTGGTTGGATCGAATAATGTTTTGCATTGCGAACACTCAGATGCTCTAGCAAAATCGAAATTTGCTACACTATTGGAGTCTTTTTTATCATTATTCTGATTATCGGTGTCGTGAAACTCCTGTTGTGCAGAGTTAGCCTGGTAATAAGATTTACCATGTCTTTTGTGTTGTGATCTACCTCGGTTATAATTGTCTCTATAATTATTATTGCCTCTGTTATAACCCCTATTTGGGTTTGAATCATAATATTCATGATCATAATCATCATGCTCATTATATTGAGTATCCCTGTAATATTGTTTCTTTTGTCTCCATGAAGCACTTGGGTAGTTCCTATAGCTACTCCCTTTCCGAGAATTTCTAACATTATGGGAACCCCTCGCGTGTCGAGGACTATCAGACCGATTCCAGTTCTTCGAAGAAGAACTCTGATTTGAGCGGTTATCTTGGTTTTGATACTTATCCCAATTAACCTTTTTATCAAATTTATTTTTAGCTCCTTGGAATTTGTGTGAGTAATTCTGATTATATTCTGTTGCCGAAGCAACTGGCATACTCTCTTTAATGTTAGAGTTACCAAGAATCATGTCAGGGTGTGCCGTGGCATACTGGTCACAATATTCTTCCATTTGCTTTATTGTACCAGGTTTACGCTCATGTAAGAACTCTAGGAATGATTTATTTACAGAAGACATGACCTTGTCTCTTAGCAATAAATCCGTAAGACCATCAAATGTTTTCTCTGTTTTGGATAATTCAATCCATCGTGAAAGTGTAATTCGTGCTTTTGAGATGAAATCTGAGAATTCTACACCTACCTCAGGTCTCATTGTTTTAAACAAAAGACGGTAACCTTCCTCAGACAGCTGATATCTCTTTATCAAAGCTGCCCTAACAGCATCATAATTATCTTTGTCGGCCTCTTCAACAAAATATAACTTACTCAGAGACTCCCCTTTTAGATTTTCAGACAACTGATTCACATACTGTGATTTGTCAACATTATGAGATCGACAAGCCCGTTCAAATCTAGAAAGCCAAAATGTTATGTCATCACTGGTAGGGTTAAACGCTGGTACCTTGACCTTGTATACAAAGGGTTTACCATTACCACCAGATGCCTGATTAACATTACTCATACATGTCAATTTTAATTTCTCTAATTCAAACTCATGTTCTCTTATTGCTTTTCTCTCTTCAGCTTCTCTATCTAATTTTTTTTGTTCTGCAGCAGCAGCAGCTTCTAATTTTTTTTTCTGTTCTGCAGCAGCAGCAACTTCTAATTTTTTCTGTTCTGCAGCAGCAGCAACTTCTAGTTTTTTCTGTTCTGCAGCAGCTTCTAATTTCTTCTGTTCTGCAGCAACTTCTAATTTTTTCTGCTCTGCATCAGCTTCTAATTTCTTCTGTTCTGCCTCAAATCTCCTTTCCTCCACTTGCATCTGCAATTTCTTAAGTTCAGCAGCAGTATCAGCTTCTTTTTCTAATCTTTTTTCTTCAGCTAAGGCTTTCCTTTCTTCTGCAGCAGCTTTTTTTTCTTCTATTTGAAGTTTTCTCTCCTCAGCCGCAGCTTTTTTTTTCCTCAGCAGCAGCTTTTTTTTCTTCTACAGCTAATGCTTTGTCATATTGAGCAACAGCCCATTGTTCTAAGTCTTTTCCAGTCTTATCAAGAGATTTTCCTTGTGTAATGAAATAATCTAATGTAGACATATTGTCTTCTTAAATCAGAAACCTGAAAAAGTAAATAAATTACCCTCTTTCAAGTTAATGGGAGACAAGTCTATACCATAGACTTAGTCTTAGTCCAAACTTGTATGGTTTATAATAACCAATGATAACTTGAGTACCTGTGGACAACAATAACTGTATCTCAAATACTGTGGGGGACAAGCCTTACAAAGGTCTTGTATACTTCAATGTAATCAAAGATCACTTGAGTACCTGTGGAAAAAATATTTCCCTATACCAATCACTTTGGGAGACAAGCCTTACAAAGGTCTTGTATACCTCAATGTAATCAAAGATCACTTGAGTACCTGTGGAAAAAATATTTCCCTTTACCAATCACTTTGGGAGACAAGCCTTACAAAGGTCTTGTACATTTTGTTTTATAACAATAACAATCATAAAGTACTGATCTGTACTATACTATCAGTGTATACCACTATACGTCATATGTCAACTAAAGACATTACAAAGGACAAACAAGAAAAGACAATATGAACACATTTGCAGAGATCAAATTAAATTAACTAGGAGAAATGAAAAAAATGATCACAGAAACCGTGATGATAACTGCCATAAGATAACAAGACAAATAACGCCACAGTGTATAAACATAAGGGTGTAAAAAACTGAAATGAAAGGAAAGATGAGACCTACAATTATACAAACAAATCAAACAAAACTAAGGAACACAAAATTATTAACAAAAACAACGAAGAAAAGAACACCTCATCACAACTAACAGAAATAGCAGCAAATTGTTGCTAACAAATTTCCAATTAAGAAAATGTGTACCTATCGAATACTAGTACCAGACCAATGTAACTCGGCATACCTTGTATTAGTCACACAGAACATAAATTAATTTAATACATAACAAATAACATGTAAGCATAAATAGCATATAGCATACAATATAATTTATGTCATGAATGGAATGTGTTGCAGGTATGGTGTTGTAAAGCAGGCACAGTTTATTTTAATTCTAATAACTTGCCACTTTATTGAGTAACAGATTTAATTCTAAACTATTACACTGTCAACTTTTTTCTCTTTTGAGCATATGAAGATCCAACGATGAACTATGCACTTTATGTTCAACAACACTGTGATTCTTCTGTACGTTGAGAAATGTCAACAATACTGCTCCAGATATTTTCTACACTTGATACCACTGTCCTGTGTAATACTGTCTGTACAGCGAAAAACTGTCAACAAGCGCTGACCTAGATACAGCATCCTATCGGTAATACAGGTCAAGCTGACATCGACTGTATAGCTGTCCTACTGGTGTTGATGTGTTCAAACAAATGTTCTTTCAGCTGTAAACTGTGATTCTCAACACAAAACTGCGTAAGCTGGACCCAGGAATCTGGCTCGCCACTGTAAAGTTTATTTCTTCTTTCCACTCTGTAAAGTTGCTTTCACACACACACTGGATGCTCTGTAAGGAAGAGTGGTGTGTTGTTGAGATCAGGCATGCTCCAGTCTACCCAGCTGTAAATGGGTAACTCACCCTAGTCCTGAGTTAGGGAAGGCAAAGGCTCCAGGGGAAGCAGGCCCTAAACTTGGTCACTTCAACCGACGCAGGATGGTGTATGTATGAAGTAGAAATGTAGAGTGTGATTGACGCGAATGGTGTGCTGTTCGTGTGCTGACCAATATAACCACTCATACACTTGTGTCTACAAGGCACCAATGCAGACTGCTGGAATCTTTGTTTACTCAATTTATTCAGACGTACACACTGGGACATACGAGTACATCATGGTATGTTGACATATCAATTTGTAGGTATACATAGCAGATCTGAAGTCATGACACATTCAGAAATAATGGGCAGTACATCAAAAGTTCACTGTCATGATACATTATGGCCGCATCCCCTTATCTGACTAAACGCGTCAGTGAAGGCGGATCGATAAATAACGAAAGTTACTTGACGTCCATAGTTTGTAGTATATATTATGAAACCACCAAGGGGGTTTCCAGCAAGATTGAGATCTCCCTGTCACTGTCCGATAATAGGATAAATAATCTGTTCTCTTGGCAGTGATCAAAACATATGCTGACCGAAATCCAACATGGCTGCCTCCCTGAGTTGTCGTTCACTCATTCATAGGAAGGAGAATATAAGCCAGAGTTAATTTATAATGGGTATATAAAGGATTTCATAAATGTTT
Source organism: Oreohelix idahoensis (assembly GCA_024509875.1). Classification (NCBI taxonomy): domain Eukaryota; kingdom Metazoa; phylum Mollusca; class Gastropoda; order Stylommatophora; family Oreohelicidae; genus Oreohelix; species Oreohelix idahoensis. The sequence goes on from JAMPIV010001161.1 coordinate 496,169, forward strand.
CCATACAGCTCTACGGTGATCAAGTTAATTCACGTAGCCATAACCGCTGCAGGAAAATCTGTCATCTTCGTCGATACAAAACACGACACTAGCATAGCGAAGCACAAAAAGTCAAGCTAGGCCTAACCGACGAGAGATCATCAAAATAGGAGCTGGGTTTACCTGGAGTCCGAATCATCTATATACTGACATGAGGAGAGTCTCTAACACAAACTATCGTAGAGACACCATCTCCTTCAGAAGAAAAACCACTTCGTAAGACATTTTTTTTTTCTGACGAAAGGACCAGCTCTAGAAAAACGTACCCCGCCATTTGTAAGCAGTACATCGGAACTCATCACGACTTGTCAAGACAACTCATACTTCCGCTAGACCAGAATACAAGAATCTAGTCCCTCCTACCAATCCAAAATATACAATATAGGACTGATTCTACTTGTACTAATAATATGTAATACATATGAATTCAGGCCATAAACACAATAAGCAAATTAATATATTTTCTGGCCCTAAAAAATAAGTACAAACGCAAGCGCAATATCCTTGCGCCGGATCAATATCCAGAACGATTACTTCTATAATCAAAAGTGTGAATCAAACATGGATTATCTCGCTTTTACCATAGACAGCATTTTCATACACAAATGAATGAATGTCTATATTTTTCCCATATTAAATAGCCATATCGATTTTTGTAATATGTGCGTCAAAATATGCACGCAACAGTGGCGCTTCTGAGATATTCCAGCAGCTTGTGCTGCAATAGCCACTTTTCTTATGTACAGAAGACCCCAAGTCTTACACTATTCGATTAGCGCTTTTTTTCGTTATAATGCTGTTCTTATTTAATACCATGTGGCTGTATTACGTTTTAAAATTTCGATCTTTCGCTAAGCGCTAAACTCCCCGCATTGTAAACGTGCGTTGGGACTTGGCATGCATAGATCAAGGCGCGCATGCGTAGTAAGAAACCCATCTGATGACTTCTATTGTGAGTGACGCCATTTCGCATCAAAACCTCAATTATATATTCTCTGTTTTACGTGAATTTATACCCTTCAAAATGTTTCAAAACGTGTACATCAGACAGACAAAGACAATGATAATAAAAGCAGACAAAGAGTTTATAACTCGTAGTTAAATTAAAAGTCTTGAATCGTCTTGACTCTGATATGCGCCAGCATGAAGTGCCAGAAACTTTGAACAGCAGAGAGCATTTGAGTATCAACAAGAGAAAAACAAACTAGTGCACCGTAACTAGATTTACAAACTTCAAGATGCTTTAATTGCTGGCACAATAAAGCATGACTCCAAATATGAACGCAGCTCTATGGTAATCCGTAACATAGCACAAGATTTTAAATTACTACAAAGTGCTTCGTGAAAAGTAAAAGAAGGTGGCAAAGCAATGCAAGCTCGATTCATTTTTTTTTCTTAAGTCTCAGAGAATATCATCTGTCCCCATTGATTAAATAACTAAATTAACTTAATAAAGAAGACTTATAGAGACATGACATGCAGAGTTCTTCATCAAGGACACCGTACAGAACCGTTTGGGATGAGAACGGGACTGTGACAGGGATATCTCTTGTCTCCATTTATTTTCATACTAGCAAAAGATTGCGTTATGAAAACATCGACATCAAACAATAGAAATGAAATCCAGCGGAATCTGACTAAACAACTTGATGATCTAGATTTTCCAGATGACTTGGATGTTCTGTCCCATAACCATAATCAATAGACAAGACAAAATGAATATACTCGCTGAGACGTCACAAGTGGGTCTGAAAATACACAGGGAAAAGACAAAGATAATGAGAATAAATGCAAGAAATGATAACAAGGTCGAACACAAAGAAACACTACTGGACGATGCACACTCGTACACATATCTTGGCATCAATATAGACAAAGTTGGAAGGGCAGACAATGATATAAGAATACACAAAGCAAGAGGAGCTTTCATTGCATTGGGAAACATATGGAGATGAAGCCAAATAAAGTCCAACGAAAATACGAATATTCAACTCATATTTCGAGCCAGTCATAATGTATGGCTCTGAAATATGGAGAACAACAAAAACAACAACAAGAAAGTTATAGACATTCATAAATGGATGCTTGCGTAGAATAGTAGGATTGAGGTGATATGAGAAAGTCACAAATGTGGAACTGATGAGAAGAACCAGACAAGTGTCAGTGGAACAAGAATTGAGAAGAAGACGCTGGCGATGGATAGGACACACATTGAGGAAGCCTGCTGATGGCATAACAAGGCAGTCCTTGCTCTGGAAACCCCAGTGAAAGAGAGGCAGAGGTAGACCAAAAACACACGGAGAAGATAGGTGGAGACAGAAGTGAAACTGATGAGGAAGACGTGAAAAGCTAAAGGGTATTGACCACTGACTAAACAGCCGTACCTTTTACACCTGGAGCAGACAAACGTTTTCAACACCCACAAAACTTGCTAACCAGTCGTCTGATGATGAAGACAGCTCTGCCGTGACAAGTGTATCCACAAGTGACGGAAGTAGTAGCGATAAAAGTTCAATAGTTTTTGTTTATATGTACAGTACATACGAGTACATAATATTTCGATTGTCTTCAGAATGTGTGATAACCATATGTAGTTAATTAATATTGTTAAATATTTAGTTTTTTTTAATCACTTTTTACTTAACTTTGATACAGCTTTCTGGACCTTGGGACCGAATTCGTTTGATTTCTATTAATTTTTTATAGGAAATCATTTTTCGTTTACGGTATTTTTTTTCTGTTAGCGCTCCAGTTTTCCAGAACGAATTAAAAACGCTAAGCGGGAGATTGATGTATTAGAGTCAATCTGTCGATCCCTTTTCCCACGATCTGCCTGGTAATTTTCATCTATCATTATTACTGTTGCTTCACATATATAGTTCATTCAATCCATTCATCAGTTTCCTCGTGATCTTCCTAGTGCTGTTATAGTTGTAATTTGCCCCCATGTGGTTCTCGGGGGGTCTTTGAGGAGACACGGAAAGAACAGGCATACTGCTTTCTCAGGTATGTCGTAAGTGGCGACTGCCATAAGGTTGTGCATAATGCTGGCAAACTAATTGCTGCCAGAAACCTTCTACAAGGCACTTAGATGTTTTATCTCCGTATGTCTTTAACTCTTTAAGTCCCAAAAGCCGATATATGGTACTTCCTTCCAGACCCATTTGACCCAATGAACGTTAAATCGGCTTTCGTATCTTTTGCTCCTTTCTAGAACTGTTTTCTAATTTTAACAACCCAAAACGTCATTTCTGACAGGAAGTACTTTCATTTTAAATACCTCATATTTATGCATATGAACATTTAAAAAAGTTTTTTTTCCAAACAACAACAATAAAAAAGCACTGGGGTGGCCATTTTTGTTTGGGCCAAACCTAGCTTCTTGCTTGGGACTGAAAGAGTTAAAGGGACCATCTGCAGTGGTGGCTTTATGCTCTATAAGAAGCAGATGGAAATTTTCACAAGAGATAATTGTCACTTCTGTTATTTTGTCCAGCCAATCCATCGATTCATTTTCTCCACAGTCTACGTGTATGATTATATCTTATATTATAATTGTCACTTCCTTTACCTAGCTTAATCAATCTTTCGATTCATTTGTCACATGATCTACCTGGTGGTTTTTACGTTATGTTATAGTTGTCACGCCACGGGTCAAATCAGGAGATGTCCCTCGACCAATAAAGGTGTGTCAACAGTCAGGGCTTTTTTCGGCTTTCTCTGTGCTGCGTCTTGTGTCTCTTTATTAGAGGACCTTCTTACGTTTTTGGGTGACTGAGAAGATATAAAATTATTTACTTTAGTTGACGTTTATATTTGTTGAAGTTTTTTTTTTAATTTGGACTTACATTTTTTAAAGGATGAGATAGCTGGCGCTATGTCCAACCATCCTTAATATCCTTTTAAGACATGCGTGGTAGATTACAGTGTTACTTTTCTGTGCTTCACATTTGGCCCCTGAAACACACGTGCAACATAAATGGAATTAAGGGGTTTCTGAAAAAAAAAATATATATATAAAAACAGATCTAAGTTTATGGATAACTTACCTGGCTCCTGTGGCTCATAATCGTAACAGGTGCAAGATAAAATGACAATAGTTGATGAGATGTCACAACATAAGGGTTTGAAAGTGCACAAAGACAAGGTATTGGGTGTGAATGCAACAAATGATAACAAGATTACCCCTGAAAAACATGCCTACAAGATGTAGAATCATACATATATCTTGGCGGTAATACAGACAAATGTGGAGAATCAGACTTGATTTGTTATAGATTGACACCAATAAAATGACGGCTGATCTTCTGCTGCAAAGGTGCCCAACATATGAGGAACATAGAAAGCACATACGACCGTCATCAGTACCACCCCCTGCATAATCTCAATAGAGACACCAAGAACCTCAAGCTAACCCCCGTTGTCTTTAACATGATTCAAGTTGACGTCTGAAAGTGTACGGGAAGAAGAAGACAGTTATATAACAATGAGACACAGACGGTAAGAGAAGCTTTCACTGCACTTAGAAATATATGGAAATACAAAGAAATCAAGTCCAACAACAAATTAGAATCTGCAGCTAAAACGTCAAGTTAGTCTTCTTGTTTGTCTCTGAAACATGGAGAACAACAAAAACAACAACAAAGAACCTAGAGACCTAGAGACTTTCATTAAGAAATGCTGTCTTAGAATACTTACTTAGTCGTTCCTCGTCTACCGTGAGGAGTAGAAATTTGGAAGAGAGAGTGCCATACTATCTTATCGGCTGTCTTCCTCCTGGCGTAGTTCCATTCTAGTCCTTGGTCCTTCAGAGATTGTCTAATGTTGTCTTAACAGCGGACTCTGGGTCGTCCTGGAGGTCTGGATCCCTGGCACTTAGCCTCCCATATCTGCCGTGGCAGCCGATCTTCTCCCATCCTGCAGACGTGGCCAAACTTTCTTAGTTGGGGCTGTTCTACTTGAGTCTGCAGGGGTTGAGTTCTTAGGTCTTGACTTATCTTAGAATACAGGGATTGAAATGGTGCTAGAAGATCACCAAGGTGGAATTGATGACAAGAACCTGACAAGTGCCAGTGGAAAGGGAGAGGAGAAAAAGATACAGGCGACAACAGGGCACACATTTGAAGCAAACTGTTGATAACATTACAACGCAGTTATTATTCTGGAATCCATAAGGTAAAAGAGGTAGACGGAGACAAAAAATACGTGGAGAAAAACATTGGAGATGTAAATAAAATGGAGAAAGAATTTGTTGAAAGACCTAGAGCTGATAGCGTAGAGCAGAAGTACTGTCACATGAATTCGCTGAAGGCCTAGAGCTGATGGCATGCAACAGAAGTACTGTGGCATGAATTCGTTGAAGACCTAGAGCTGATGGCGTACAACAGAAGTACTGTGGCATGAATTCGTTGAAGGCCTAGAGCTGATGGCGTACAACAGAAGCACTGTGGCATGAATTCGTTGAAGGCCTAGAGCTGATGGCGTACAGCAGAAGTACTGTGGCATGAATTCGTTGAAGACCTAGAGCTGATGGCGTACAACAGAAGTACTGTGGCATGAATTCGTTGAAGGTCTAGAGCTGATGGCGTTGTAGCGGGAGGTTATTTAAAATTATTTATTTGTAAAAGTATGCCAGTAAAGAGTTCTGGTCTTACAAGTAATACCCCAGTCTTAGAAATAAGCACTGGTGTATTGTTATCATAAAAATAGTCAGACTGTGAAAACCCTGGCCCAGTTGGTAAGAAGTAGTACCAGGATTTAAGGTGTCTCCTCCCTGTGACTATCTTATGATTACTTATATTCTAGGGGATAATAAAATGAACATTCACTGTGACCACAAATGTAATAAGTGAATAATTCCTCAGGTACAGTTAAAAATATTTTAATATTTACACTAATATTCTATTTCTACTAGTTGTAAAAGAGTATAAAAATATATCTAAAAGTATTCACACAATTACTATTATTGTCTGTTTAGACTTCAAGATCTTGAATATTAAAGTTACTGCAATCTGCAATCACTGTTTTTTTTGTCTCTTGACTTTCCAATTAATTGTCATCAGTTGACTGAACTATGGATTTTCACTATTAGCTGTTTTATATATTGTGGTGGTCAGTGTCCTAAGTGACACTTATCTGACTCTTGATCCTGCTGACACGGACTGTCCTTTGCATATATCAGTATCGGTAGACCCAGCACTAGGGATGCCGAAGACCAGTTGAAGTTCACTCTTTGGGGTCCTGCACGTTTGTGGGAGTGCCTCTGATGAACAACACAGGTTTCTGATACTGGACAGTCTGGTTTGAGTTATTTCATGGAACCTGCAACATATCAGCCTTGGCTAGTATCTGGCTAGACTTGTAGCTGACTAGCACAGATGTCAGACCAGTCAGTCATCAGATGTCACCGTTATACAATCATAGTAAGTAAGGACATCATTTCAGTGATATAGCATTAATATTAACATTTCAATTAAGTGTAACTGACTAGCACATAAGTCAGACAAGTCAGTCATCAGGTGTCAAAGTTATACAGTCATAGCAAGTAACATCAATTCAATGATATAGAATTAATATTAACATATCAGTAATAAACATCATCTGGTTTATTCCGCTCCTATACATCCCTTTCTATAACTTGATCCTTCTAAATCATATCAAATACAAATTCAAATACTGATGCTATTCTTAGCATCTACACAAAATTAATACATAAATGAAGAGAGTGACCAAGCAATCAAGTTGCTTTCTTCGGTAGTACAATTACATAGTTTTGGAATTGAAACCTGGCTGTGGAACACTCCATTTTACCAGCTGTAAATGGGTACAAAGTTGTGCGCTCGAACTAGGGAAGGCAAAGGCAGCGAGGAAGGGGACTAGTCACCTTAACCTCGTACTGGGATCTTCCATGATGAAGTTTCTAACACTTCATTTCCCTATGACAATCTCTGCCATGGGACTGCCTTTATCTTCGTAAGCGATAAAGCAATATGATAAATATATCTTCATTAGGCTGTGGGGCTATTTGTGATTAATTTTTGTACAAGCAACAATCATCTCATCCACAATGCACATGTTTAGATCATATTAAAAATACAATACATTATATCAATGATTATTATACAGGCATATTTTGTGAATTCTATATGAACCTGAAATAACAATTATTATACACGGTAGTTATCATAATTTCGCTTACCCTCAGACTTCAGATACTGGACTTAAAATGTTTCTGGCGATCCGCTCACAATTCATGGGTAATGGCGAAACTCTGCCTCCAGTCTGTCTGAACCCTCTTCGTTGTATATCCCTCCAGTTGTTGTTGTTGTTTTGATGAGTTGATGGGTGGAGATCGGGCACTGAGCATCTGATCATTGTTGCCTTTTCTCGTTCCATCTTGGTCTACCCTGTTCAACCTGAAAGTTGGTTATAATTGGGGTATTTAGTGTCATTTAATTTACTAATTTTGTTTTCAATTTAAATAACTGTTGCCTTTTGCAGTTGCTGATTTTTATTTATATTAGTATTTGTCAATTTTATTTTCTCTTTTGTATTGTTTCTAGATAACTGTTGTCCTTTACACTTGGTTTTAATTTGTATTAGTATTTGTTCCTTTTGAGTTGTTGTCCCTTTTTTTTTTAATACCTTGTCTTTCCTTGTCCTATGAGTAGTTATTTTTTGTTAATGCTTTGTTAGTTCTTGCTGCTTAATTTCTATTTAGTTGGATGATTTTCCTGAAGTTCTAACCTTATATTTTTTCCTTTGTTTTATGTATATATCTTTTAAGTATTGATTGGGCATCTCTTGGGGCATCTATACTTAAAACCTTATCACCTGTTAAGTCTATATTGTGATTTCTGTAGTAAGTTTTTAATTCAAGCCTTTGTTGTTCATACTTTTTACAGTGGATCAGGTAGTGGTCTATGTCATTCTCTTCCTGACATTCTTGGCAGTGTGGTTCTTCTACCATGAAGTATGCTGCACCGAGTCGGAGACGCCACAGTTTTTTGTTCGATGGTATCTTTAATTCTTCTCTGACCTGGCATGTCCTCGTTGGTTCTTTCAGCAGTTTGAACGCGTGTCTGCCTTTTCTACTTTCCTTCCATGTTGTCTTCCATTCCTCGTTTATAGTTTCCTTCACTTGGCTCTTGATCTCTGACCTCCCCAGTCCTGCTTTTATATTGTTTTTACTTGTTCTTCCCTTCTTGGCGTTCTGGTCTGCCAACTCGTTGCCAGCTATACCTATGTGTGCTGGAACCCACACTAGCCTCACACTACATCCTCTGTTCTCTAGTGATGTATTAATTGCTAGAATTTCTTCCTTTATGTCTGGCCGGCTACATTTACCTGGGTGTTCTAGTGCTTGTAGTGATGATAGTGAGTCTGTAAATATCGTAACAGCTTCTGGTGGGTTATCTTCGATTATTTCTAGACTTTTAAGAATTGCTACCATCTCTGCAGTAAAAATCGATGCCCCTTCCGTTTACACTGTAGCTCTTTTTTATTCCCCATTGTGGTATTACAACTCCGGCACCTAGTTGCCCACTATCACCCTTGGATCCATCAGTGTAGACGGCCAGACTTTGTTTAGTTAGTTGCTCTATGAACTTTCTACTTATCATTTTGGCTTCCTTATCTTCTATGTTTTGTTTGATCTTTTCAGTAAGTGAGTAGTCTATGATTGGTGTTTTTAGTTCCCATGGTGGTATTTTGCTTCTGTATTTATTACTATTTTCAATTGTGTTTGATAGTTCTTTGAAATGCATTAGGTCTTCTATAGTTCTCCACCCTGTTGGATATCTATCTTTATTTAAGGGGACGTCCCATACACTTGGTTGGTTTTTGACAAATGCTTTATGTGCTGGGTGGGTCACTTCTTGTGCTACTTTACTCCAATAATTTAATCTCAGTTCTTTCCGTCTTAGACCAAGGGGAGGTATGCCGAGAGCTACTTCTAGAGCTTCTACTGGTGTCGATATAAATGCACCTGTAATGGTTCTCATGGCTGCATTTTGAATCCTGTCCAGTTTTGCTTTGTTAGAAGCTGCAGCTGAGTCATAGACTATGCTGGCATAATCCAGTTTCCCCCTGATGAAGGATTTGTAGAACATAAGCATTATTTTTATTGCTGGCCCCCCATCCATTACCTTTTACAATCCTTAGTATATTTAGGGGTCCCCTACAGCTTTCTACCAAATTGTCTATATGTTTATTATAATTTAGTTGTTTATCTAAAGTTATGCCCAGAAATCTTGTTGTTGAGGAGGTACATATTTTCTGTCCTTTAATGGTTATATTGATTTTGTTATTTTTTTTTAAATTTCCTTTGCTGAAAATCATACCTACTGTTTTGTTTACATTAATTTGGAAGCCCCAACTTTTCATCCACTCTGAAACTTTGTCTATTTGATTTTGAAGTTTTTTGTAAACATGGTCCAAGTTTTTTCCAGATCGCCAAATGGCACAGTCATCTGCAAATTGTGATACTACATTCTTTATGTCATTAAATTCATCTGCTAAATCATTTACAGCTATAGTGAAAATTGAAGGAGAAATCACTGATCCTTGAGGAATCCCATTCTGTTGTTCATATATTTCTGACCTATCATTATTCACCTGTACAGCAAAGTACCTGTCCTGTAAAAAGTTTTCTAGATACCTATAGGTTTTACCAGTAATGCCAATCTTTTTCATTTTGTAAAGAGCTCCATCTCGCCAGCATTCATCATATGCCCTGGCTACATCTAGAAAGACTGCCACTGTTTTCTCTTTCCTCTTGAACCCTAGCTTTACATCATGTTCTAATCTTACAAGCTGGTCTACTGTACTTCTGTCTGCTCTAAACCCTGACTGGTTTGGGCTATATAACTGGTTTTTTTCTAGGTAGAATTTAACTCTTTTATTCACAACAGTTTCCAGTATTTTACCTAGTTGTGATGTTAAGGAGATAGGCCTATATGAACTTACATCATGGGCTTCCTTATTGGGTTTTAGAATGGGTACTATCATAGCTACTTTCCATGCTTTTGGTATCTTTCCTAAGTTCCAGATTTTGTTATAAAGTGAAGTTATTATGTTTATAGTTCTTTTGGGTACTTTCTTAAGGATTTCATAACTAAGTATATCTTGCCCTGAGGCAGTATTAGATTTATCTTTTATTGCATTAGTTACTTCTTCCTCTGTTATATCAGCATCTAAATAGTTTGTTTCATCTATCTGGTCTGGTAGTTCTTTTAAAAACTGTATCCTAAGTCTTTCTCTTCTCTCATTTTCTTCCTGTCCAAGGCTACTTTTTGCACTGACTTTATAGAAATACTCGGCAAGGGCATTAGCTTTTTCTTTATCTGTTTCTGCTCTCTTTGGTAGTTTGATTGTTGGCATTATTGTTTTCTTATTGTTCCCTTTGATTGCCTTAAGCTTTTTCCATACTTCTCTAATTTGAGTGCTAGGTTTAAGTGACTGACAAAACTCCTTCCAGTTAGTTTCTTTGGCTTTGAATATTATTCTGTTAGATTCATTCCTAATAAGTTTATACTTATCATAGTTTTCTTCTGTTCTGTTATTTCTATATTTTTGTAAGGCCCTTTTTCTTCTCTCATGAATTTCTGCACAGCTTTTATTCCACCAGGCAACTGGTTCTTTATTCCATTGAGTTTCTCTTTTCTTATTAATGTTATTTATTGATTTAAGGTGTTGTGGCATATTTTTATTTGGTATATACTTTATTGCTATTTTCAGAATTTCATTGGTCAGTGTTTCTGCCCACAAGTCAGTATCATCTGATTCCATGTCTTTATATTCCATCCCCTCCAGCTCTGATTGGAAAGCTTCCCAGTTTGCTTTTTTATAGTTGAAGGTAGGTTTCTCTGGTTCTGGGTTTGGAATGACATTTTCATGCATGGTTATTACAATGGGCAGATGATCTGAGTTTGTGTCTTGTAACACTTCCCAATTTACATTCGCTAGGTTGTTAGTTGCTATACTTATGTCTATTGCTGAGTCTGCCCTATTAGCTTGTGGATTAATTCTTGTTGCAGATCCATCATTTAGTATTAGTAGTTCATTGTTTTCTATGAAGTCAAGTAGGCATTTTCCTGCATTATCTGCATGTTGTCCACCCCAAGCACAATGATGGGAATTAAAATCGCCTACTATGATTGTTTTGGGGCCTAGTCTGGTACTTATGGCTAGTATTTCTTCATCTTTAATTGTGCCATCTTTAGCATATACATTTAGAATTGTTAGATTGTTTGGTTCAGCTGCTATAGTAGCCTGGATACCTTCTATATTGGTTGTATTAAATACTTCCCAGTCTATGATTTTAAATTTTTCGCTAACTAAGACTGCGACACCTCCTCCTCTACCTTCTTTCCTATCGTGTCTAAGTATCTTAAAGCCCTTACAACTATATCTATTATTTGGGTTTAAATGGGTCTCTTGAAGAGCATATATATCAGTAGTTAATCCAGTCTCTGATAGTAGGGGTGCAAAATTTTTTTTAATACCCCTACAATTCCACTGGATAATTCTAAATCTTTCTAAATTGAATTTTTAACATCATCTAGTTTACCTTTTATTTTGGTTAGCTATCAAATTTGCTCTTATTCTGCATTTCCTGTACTTGTGGACCCACTATCCATCAAGTTCTCAAGAAAATCCTTATTTAAACTTGTCATTATTTCCCTAACTTCTTCCGCTAAGTGTGGTAAAAGTCCCTCAAATCGTTTTTTGATAGTTTCTATGATAGTTTCTTCTATAGTTCTTCTTTGCTTTTGTTCTTTTTGACCACTTTCCTATTTTCATCCAATGCTACATTCCCTTCTCTTCCTATGTTAATCTCCTGTTTTTCACTTTCCATTCTTTTTAGTATTATTTCACTTTCTTCTTTTTGTTCAGACAGTTTGACTAGTATCATTTCATTTTCTTCTTTTAGTACAGTCAGTTTAGCTATATCCTGGGAAATTTGGTGCTGTATGGCTTTCACTTCTTGAAGCACTGCCTCTGCACTTTTCAGTGCACTTGTGTCGTTCGAGGATGTAGTTGAATCATCTGACTGGTTTTTTGGTACTATTTTATTATTTTCTAACTTGTTCTTACTTTCTTTTACCCTCTGTGTTTTAAGCATTTTGACATCTTCTTGCACACTCTTAATTATTGTTATAACTTTAGTTTACCGATACGCTTTAAATACGTATAGCGCGGACGTATCGGAGAGTACCGACGTCACAGCTTAAACCTAAGCCTGAAAAATCCTTCCCGAACAGTGATTTCGGCCGAACTGTGCGTCGACTGAAATTTTGCCTTTATCATTCTCGGCATATATAATATCCATATTGTTCCATCTTATCTAGTTTTATACAGCTGATAAAACTCTATCTTCCTATCCATGTAATTTCCCAAACTGTTATTTGTTGATTTTAATATTTAGAACAGAAGTGGGTTTACATGCTTTTAGCGTAACTGTGGGCAGCCGAAATACGCATATATCTCCGTAAATGAGAACTTCCTACCGTTCCTTCTTATATGCAGTTAAACACAATCCTTCCCTGTACTGAAATGTAAAATCCTTTTCATACGGATTCCCTTCTGCTTTTATTTATCCTTGGCGATTTCCTCTGTCTGATACACATTTCGCTGATACGCCGCCATTTTGAAAGCGGTCAATCGATCGTAGACGGGTTTATAAATCTAACTGATCCCGTTTGCAATGACTTGAAACCAATTTTGCGACAGGCGTACAACAGAAGTACTGTGGCATGAATTCGTTGAAGGCCTAGAGCTGATGGCATACAACAGAAGTACTGTGGCATGAATTCGTTGAAGACCTAGAGCTGATGGCGTACAACAGAAGTACTGTGGCATGATTTCGTTGAAGGCCTAGAGCTGAAGGCATACAACAGAAGTACTGTGGCATGAATTCGTTGAAGACCTAGAGCTGATGGCGTACAACAGAAGTACTGTGGCATGAATTCGTTGAAGGCCTAGAGCTGATGGCATACAACAGAAGTACTGTGGCATGAATTCGTTGAAGGCCTAGAGCTGATGGCGTACAACAGAAGTACTGTGCCATGAGTTCGTTGAAGACCTAGAGCTGATGTCATACAACAGAAGTACTGTGGCATGAATTCGTTGAAGACCTAGAGCTGATGGCATACAACAGAAGTACTGTGGCATGAATTCGGTGAAGACCTATGCTCCTTATGAAGCTGAAGTATAAGGAAGCTGATGATAATAGTTGTCAGTTCTCTAGTCTAGCTTAGTCCATTTATCGATTTTTTATTGGCCATGATATATTTGGTATTGTTTTTTCTATGTTATAGTTGTCACTTCACTTATCACCTTAGTCAACCAACCCATCCGGTTTTTTTTGTTATACCTTATCCATATTATACCTTACAGTTTTTGTTGCTACGAGTAAGTCATCCGTCAAAACTTGGCGGGAAATAATTATGTTGTGCTCTGTCTGCTGCATGTCCTGATGATGTCACTAAGTTTTCCCGTGGTCATTTCATTTATTTCTATTTTGCTTTAGAAGTACGGAAACAGTGGCACGAAGGCATAAAAGCTTCATCTGGGATAAGCCATCAGGCTTCACTGGCTATCTATCTATCTATCTATCTATCTATCTATCTATCTATCTATCTATCTATCTATCTATCTATCTATCTATCTATCTATCTATCTATCTATCTATCTATCTATCTATCTATCTATCTATCTATCTATCTATCTATCTATCTATCTATCTATCTATCTATCTATCTATCTGTCGTGGTCCAACTCGACAAATACTCTACACTTTACTCAACCACGACATCCAGAAAAGTGTCTTACATGTAGATCCTTCAAGGCGAGGGAATAAGCCTACAAAACTTTCCTTGTTGGTGCTATCATTGGTGACCTCTAATTGCGCGAGGTGGGCTGGAAGACTCTATTTACCTCTGGTTTACCAAATGAATAAAACTGCGTGTCAGTCTGTCCGCTTTCGTGGGACCAAATGTGCTAGCTCCAGAAAAGTGTCTTACATGTAGATCCTTCAAGGTGAGGGAATAAGCCTACAAATCTTTCCTTGTTGGTGCTAAACGTTGGTGACCTCTAATTGCGTGAGGGGCTGAAAGACGCTGTTTATCTTCTGCTGACCAAATAAACAAACTGAGCGACAGCCTGTCCGCTTTCGTGGGACCAAAGGTGCTAGCTCCAGAAAAGTGTCTTACATGTAGATCTTTCAAGGCGAGGGAATAAGCCTACAAACCTTTCCTTGTTGGTGCTAAACGTTAGTGACCCCTAATTGCGCGAGGGGGCTGGAACTCTGTCTATTTCTCTTGCTGGCCGCTCCTAAGTGCGAGGTTTTCATAACCCAGAACTACACCAGACGAAGTTATTTGGGGACGAAGAGAACCAGGCGCTCTTATCCGGCGCTATTGCTTGCTTGGCATTAAATCCGGTTTAAACTGGTTTGACTGTGGTTTGGCTGAGTGCCCCGTTTAGGCACACAAAGGCGGGTGATATCAGATTCTGCTATAGACATTCTGGGCGGTTTTGATATTCTGGAAGCCGCAATGCTCTGACTGGTAATCCAATAGGCGAGTAGAGAACTACTACTGCCTTAGATGATTTCAGATTTAGCATTGGAAAACATACAGGAAACCTAACCTTGTAGTTACAGTTGAATGAATATGATTATTCATCTTACAACATTAAATGAATTTACATAAACAGATTACAGCATGTGACATTACAACATTAAATCATATGCCCCTTGGGGGAAAAATATGATCCCACAAATGAATACATAGAAAACTGCAATGTTCCTGCTATAATAATACAGCTGTGGCTGAATCATAAGATATAATTATATCTATGCCTGGTGACTGCTTTCTGTGAAAGTTATAGACTAGTGCCTAGCCACACAAGTAAGCATAAAATGATTCTCCCTTACCACTAGAAATATCTATCAAAAAAGGAATAAGTGACTTTCTCCTATAATTCAGTGTTAAGTGAATGATCCACACCTCTGACCTTATCTTGCAGAAATGACAGTTAATTTTGCTGACTCTTAACCCAATGGTAAGCATTGTATGAACTGATTCTACGCCTAGTATGCTGTTATTGTAAGTTTATCATTTCCCATTATAAACCGTAACAGTTTAAGCACCACTTAACTAAGGCCGTAGACAGCGATACATTATCACTGAATTAAATTTACCGGAAGAAATCCTCAAAAAATGAAGTAAGTCACATTCCTATCAGATATATAAAAAGCTAACATGAATATTCATATATTAATAAGACGTGTCAACTCACCCCGAAAAATGACTAGAGATAGGCCTTAACATTTAGTTCTGTGTTAAAGTCTGCCTTATCTCATGATGGTCCATCTCGGGCCAGGAAAATATTCACGAGTGTGTTAGTCTATTAAGACTAACCAGATTTATAGCTTACAACCAACGCTACCCGGGACACCTGCATAGCCTGATTCTACAGATGTATCGGCGTAATGCGTAATGAAGAGTAAGACAAGGTTATTCTAGAGACATCAGAAGTCAACAACCGCAAGAAAATTCCTTCAGGTAGAGAAATGCATAATATTATGAGAGCTCTAACTCGTCTAAGGGGCAAAACTCAGAGACTGACCGCGATTGTTATCTCCCCCTTGAATCGAAGATCAGAACCTGTTTACCGACCGCAGAAGAGTGGTCCCTGCTAACGAGCCGTGTCTTCACAGAAACCCGTTCGCTCGTTCAAACGCTTTAGGCGTAACAGAAATGTTTGTCTGGTCAAACGAACCACAGGTGCGTTTAGATAACATTACGCTACGCTGACCGTTGAAGGAATTAGTACTGAAAGCCAGCCAGAACGTAAACAACCGTCGGGTGGGGTTTGAGAAGGTGAAAAATGAAAGAAAAGAAGAATACAAATGGCGAGGAAACCAGGACATTAAAAAAGTAATAACATGTGGAACGGAATGGTAAAATAAATTAACAGTCACTGTGGCACTATCTATCTATCTATCTATCTATCTATCTATCTATCTATCTATCTATCTATCTATCTATCTATCTATCTATCTATCTATCTATCTATCTATCTATCTATCTATCTATCTATCTATCTATCTATCTATCTATCTATCTATCTATCTATCTATCTATCTATCTATCTATCTATCTATCTATCTATCTATCTATCTATCTATCTATCTATCTATCTGTCTGTCTGTCTATCTATGCGTATATGTGTGTGGATGTTGTGGAGACACTTATGTGCATACTTACCCGAACTGCATATTATAAATTGGAGAGGGGGGGGGGGGAATTACGTACATTTTTTCACCGAAAAGCAACAGAGCTAAGAATATTTATGAACACCCGGCACAGTGGCGTTTATTAGGAACAAAATGCACATTGTTTCAAATTGGTTCCCCGGCCAGAAACGCGACACAAAAAACATTGCAATTTTGGTTGGAAAAGATGAAACAAAAGTGACGGATGGAAAAGATCATTCTGTAATAAGGGAACACTTGCGTTACTTCTGTTACATAGTTCAGTCGTTTCATCGATTTCTATTTCCCTACATTTACTTGTTGTCTATACCTTGGCGTTCTGGTGTAATCGACAGGTAATGCTCCTAGAACTGTTTGTACTCTGACCAAAAGACAAAACCACTGTAAGATCATGTTGCCAGAATAGTCCATTGCTTGACGTAAATTTAAGGTAATAATCAACTTTGTCTATGTTGCTCCCAATACATATGTTTTATTTCGCATAGTGTTAATTGGTTTTCGTTGATTACATTTATTCTGACACTCTTTCTCTTGTCTCTGTGTCTTTCATACTGCTTTAAAATTATGCCTAATTACTTAAGTTCCTTCCATTTTAACATTCACGATTGTCTTGATATTTAGGTTTCTCTTGTTACTGCTGATGTTCATTGCCTGTGTCTTCACACTGTTCATCTGCTTCGTATTTACTGAAGCCGTTTTTTTAGACTGTCTGTGTTAACATTCGTGGAGCTGCTTCTCATTATCGTGTATCGAGGAATGGTCATCTGCCAAATGCATTTATTTATTTATTATTATTATTTTGGTCATGTGGTCCGTGTGGGCGTCAGGTCTGATTCTATTTATATAGGTGACAAAAAGTAGTAGTAAAAATGCATATGTGATGCTGTGGCGAAATAGTCTTATTTCGTTCGTCTAATTTCTCTGTCCTCACACCTCTCGGACAGTATTCACTCGACTTTCCTTTCTTCCTTCTCAACCGTTCATAATATTCCTTTAACGCTTTCATCTAGCGATGTTATCCGGTTCTTAGTAGGTCACCGTCACGCCCATGCGGTTAGGCTTAACTGCACATGTCACGTATTCTTTGATTGTGATCAGACATCGCTACCAAGATGTGACAATAACGGTTAAGTCAACATTTAGTCCGACCTTTCCGCCGGTTGTATTGTTTGGATAGATAGGTTATTGATAGAAGCAAGTTTTGTTTCCGCCGGGGCTGAGATGTTTCTTCGATAAACCACAGACGTCAGTCTTGATGGGTATCATTATCAGGAATTGAATGTCTAGACATCATATTTAGATGATGCAACTAGTTCCAGCGGCACGGCTGAAGATGGCGAATGAGTCTAATATTGTTAAAACAGACGGTCCTTTTAAGGGATAACTTAGGGTGTGAAGTGCAAAACATGTTTGTCGTTATTTTACAATCTTGAGGATTTGTACACGAGGGAATGATATAACCGTTTCCGGCAGATGACTGGTTGCAATAAACAAAGTTGGGAAGAGAGGTAACCATGGAAGAGATAGTCAGGTGGCATGGTTAAGAGCAGTTTGTGTGAATTAATGACTTTGGTATAATAACACGTAAGTGGTAATGCATTATATGGTCATATAATAATGTTCAGACGAGTGGTGCGGGTAACCCTTACGAAAAAATAAGACGCTTTACTTGTGGTTGGTTTATAATTAGAATATTAAGTTAAACCTAATTTTGAGTGGGTGTCACCCAACAGAACTCCACAAGGCGCCATCTGTGCGTGGGCAGACATTCAACGTTAAAACCTAGCACGGTTTAATATTTCTCAACTGCATCTCTTAACTTTATCAGAAGATCATAGACAGTCAGAATAAGGAGTAATACTAAGGATTCCATTATACGACAGATCATAGGACTAGAAGTAGCTTCTAACATTAGAAAGTATAAAACTTCAAATATAGTACTGGGACCCACAAGTCCGATGACCCTCCCCTGTGTCAACCGTTAGGAATATACATAAACCAGTAAACATAACCAATGGAAGTGTAGCCGTGAGTCGTATTGCAAGATTCGGACCTCTGCCCTTCCAGTAGCTAATGTGTTGTAAAGTAAATACTAGAAACTTCCTTCACTCAGACTGACTCTACTTTTTCTTCATACCCACTGTTTATCAATCGATACCACTCAAAACAGCAGTGAAAATATCAATGGTAGAACTTTATTAACATACGTTGATAACTGAGTAAAATGGTATGCCCAACCTTCCTCTTCAAGGTTGGCAGTCTAGCAAAATACAAATCTTCAGTTTCAAACAATCTCAGTATCCATTTTTCACATACATTTGCTTGTCTTCTTACTATTACTTGTCCCAGCTATAGAACATGTCATATATTTATTCAGACAGAACTTCCTGTCGTTCTTCTGTACTGCTTATTTATTTTATGTTTCTTTTCCCATGTTTCATGTTATATCTCTATACGAGAAACTGGCCTTAACCGCCAGGGCTGTCACTTTTACCAAGATTTCATCTGTTTACTGAACCTGAATCAGAACCGGCCTGCTGAGCCACATACGCTAGTTATCAATCAAAATGTCAAAACGTACCTGGTTTTGTTTTCTTCATTTGAAATACACTTTTTCTTACACAAACACTTTGGTGCTCCGAATATATCTTATACAACAATATCAAATCTTACGCTGCACGTTCAATATCTAACTACACACTTGAGAGAAACACCTTTCACTGCCTACGCCTAGCGCGTCTCAAACCAGACTCCGTCAAAACCCCGTTTCAACATTCTTCGTTCACGCCTAACATGTGTTTCCCCATCTCGACTTTCTCGTGCATACTTTTTTTTCTCAACTCACTCAAGCCTGTAATTGACTTAATTCTAAGTTACTTCCCTTAAGACAAAGCCTAAGCTTACACATCTTATCTCCCTTCATCAACGACAAATAATCTGTAACCAAACCCATCCATATCTCTCAAACCATTTTTCTACATTCTTTCTCTCTATCAAAACCAAACCACCGTTCACACATCCCCCCCCCCCCCCCTTAAAAAAAAATTTCTCTCACAGAGAAAATTTCCCGAAAAATCTCCACTCACTCTCTTCCTTCCCTCTTCTACTACCAATTCCATCCCTCTCTTCCTCAACATCTGTCCCAATGAGATTCACCATTCTCCACTTCTAATCAACCTCACTCATCTTCCTGTCTACAATTTCCATTTCATATTATACATTTTCCTTTTATGGAACTGTTTTCATAGTATACATTTTACTGAATACAACTCTTTTCATGTTACAACTTGTACATAATGGAACTGTTTTCATATTATACATTTTACTGAATACAACTCTTTTCATGTTACAACTTGTACATAATGGAACTGTTTTCATATTATACATTTTACTGAATACAACTCTTTTCATGTTACAACTTGTACATAATGGAACTGTTTTCATATTATACATTTTACTGAATACAACTCTTTTCATGTTACAACTTGTACATAATGGAACTGTTTTCATATTATACATTTTACTGAATACAACTCTTTTCATGTTACAACTTGTACATAATGGAACTGTTTTCATATTATACATTTTACTGAATACAACTCTTTTCATGTTACAACTTGTACATAATGGAACTGTTTTCATAGTATACATTTTACTGAATACAACTCTTTTCATGTTACAACTTGTACATAATGGAACTGTTTTCATAGTATACATTTTACTGAATACAACTCTTTTCATGTTACAACTTGTACATAATGGAACTGTTTTCATAGTATACATTTTACTGAATACAACTCTTTTCATGTTACAACTTGTACATAATGGAACTCATTTCATAGTACACCTTGTCGTTTGCTCCTTTACGACTCTTACTAGACCTTTCTAACTTCATTAGGCATTTCATCATCATCATCATCAGTTGCCATCTCCACAACGAAGGTTGGCTGTAATGGATCTCCAACGTCTTCTGTCTCTTGTCTTGGTGGTACACTCTGATAGACTCTTTCCCGTCCATCTCTTGATGTTATCTTCCCACTTATAGCGCTGTCTTCCCCTTGCACGTTTGCCTTCAACTCTCCCTTCTGTTATGGTCTTCTGCAAAGTGTTATGCCTTTTTATGTGGCCAAAGTATTTTAGCTGCCGAACTTTGACCTCTCTCATTAGTTCTCTTTTCATACCTAGATTTTCTAGGACCTCCTTATTTGTTTTCATCTCTTTCCATGAGATACGCCCCATTCTTCTATATATCCACATTTCAAGAGCCTCAATTCTTTCTTCCAAATGCTTATTCATCGTCCATGTTTCTGCACCATACAGAAATGCAGAATATATATAACACTTTATGATTCTCAGTTTTAATTTATGAGATAACTGTTTGGATGTCAGTATATGTTTCATGTTGTTGAATGTAGCTTTGGCCATTCCTATTCTCTTCTTGATTTCTGTTTCACATCTGCCATCTTCTGTTATTATATGACCAAGATATACGTAGCTCTTGACTTGTTCCAGGATTTTCCCATTTACGCTTATCTTTAATGTGGGTTTATCGTCTGTTTTGCTAATTATCATAGTTTTAGTTTTCTCAATATTAATGTCGAGTCCATATTCATGACGTATACTGTTCACTTGCTTCACTAGTTCTTGTAACTCCTGTTCGTTTTCAGCTAACAACACGGTATCATCTGCATATCTAAGGTTGTTTATTGATCTTCCACTGATGTTCAGTCCTGGTATTTCCTGTATCTGTTTGAAAATTTTTTCGGTGTATAAATTAAATAGGCAGGGGGACAGCACACAACCTTGTCTGACACCTCTTTTTATGTCTATGTATGGTGAATAATTCCTTCCCGATCTTACTGTGGCAGTTTGCTCCCAATAAAGGTTACTGAGTATTCTTATATCTTTTCCATCAATACCTATGTCTTTGAGGCATTAATTTATTTTCTCATGATGGATTCTTGATACAGCTTCCTCCTTGTGCAAACCGCGACCGATTTAATAATTTCTTTATTTCTTCATGCATATCTCTTGTCATGTGCTTTGCTTCCAAGTCTTCTATTTCCTTACATTTTGTTTCTATCCACCGTTCTTTTGCTTCTCTACACATAGTACGTATGTCATTGTCTATTGTTTTATATTCTGGAGTGTTTTTTGCTTTCTTTCTTTCTGCCATTTTATTCAAGATGTCATCTGTCATCCAAATTTGATTTTTCTTAGACTCCTTTTTAGGTAAATTTGCATTTGCTGATTGTATGCTTGTTTTTAAGCATTCCCATTTTGCGGTTGCTTTTTCTTCTGGGTTTTCTCTTCTTTACTGCTCCATGTTTTCTGTCAATAACTGTTGGTATTTTAGGCATTTACCATCCCTTTTATCTCTACTCCCAAGTTTATTATCCCGCCTACGCGAATTATCTTGAATTTCTGCCTATCTCATTACTCGTTCTACTTAGTTGCATATCTTTCCTACGTTATCTACATTTCATTTCCATCTTCCCTTGTGGTTAAAAGAAACCTATAACCATATACCAATGTGTACTGTTTCCTCAACATAATTATTCTCTCCTCTATTCTCATTTCCTTAGTTTTTCTATCTCTCATTATTCTTCCTTTTTTGTCTCCCTATAACTCTCTATTTCTTATAACTTGGAGAAGCCTCGCTTCCCGCAAAGTCTTCACCAGACTCTGGCAACTGCCGAAAAAAAAAATCTGCATCTTCCTCAACTCCGTTGTCAGCTCCCTCTAGATTATCACTTCTAATTATCCAATTTTCTCCATATCTTCGCCATTTCCCTATGGCCCTCATCTACCGCCATATTCTCTATAGTTTCTCCAATACTCCTTTAGTTGTCTTGTAATTCCCTTTCGTCTCCTCTCTGTGACTTCTCCATTCCTCCCATCTACGTCTCTCTCCCTTAATCTATGGCTTCCCTGCCTCTTTCCTCTTCTCTTCCACCACTGCAGTAGTCCATCGTTCGGACCTACTCAGCTTACTTTATGTTCAGTGTAGAACGATTGCATCTAGTTTCCAAACAACTAGACTCCCGCTGCAATTTCTACTTCTCTCCTTCTGTCATCAAAATCTCCGACTCAATATTTCTCCATACGTCATTTTTCTCTATTCTTCCAATTTATCCATATTTCTGCCGTCCTGCTCCACGGCTTCTCAAAATCTCACTTTTCCCTTATTTCTGCATATTTCTCCCAGAAAACCCCATAAAACCGCCGTCCTCCTCAACGGTTTCTCAAAATCTCTATTATTCTTTCCGTCTTCCTCTACGACTGCTCAAATATGTAACTCCATATTTCTCCCATTTCAACATAATACTCCATGTTTCTGCCGTGTTCTGCTCTACGGCTTCTCCAACCTCTATCTCCACTGTTCCTGCCGTCGTCACCACGGCTTACCAACTATAGTCTGCCATTCTCCTATGACCTCTACGTCTTACCTCTCCTTTACTCGTCTCCTCTACTGCAGTACCCTATTGGTCAGGTGTACTCAGTTCTCTCATGTGTGTGCGGTACAGACCAATTATACTTAGCCTTCTAAAGGCTCAGCTACCGCCGCCACTTGTCTACACCTCCTAATATGCTATGTCTTCTTCCATAGCCTCCTACTCATTCCCCTATTTGCTCATAAGCTCCATCAACTTCAACACCATTGTCTCTTTACTTTTAAGCGCCTCTATTGTCTCCTTACTTTTAAGCGCCTCTAATGCTATCAGTTTATCCATATCTTGAGTCTCCTCTACTCGTCTAACCTTGTCAACACTTTGCTTCCTCTCTACCTCTGTATCTCGTGTATCTCCCGAGTTTCTCTCAACCTCCTTACTTCTTACTTCGTCAACCGTTTTCCTCGGTTTTTCCCTATGTTCCATTTCTTCCCTTATCATGCTCCCTGAGTTTCTTTCAGGTTCTCTGTCGCTACCTCGACCTCTACCCATATAACCCTCTCGCTGCATCATTGTTGCACTCCGTGGTATTCTAGATGCTCTGACACTGCTACTAATTGATGCGTCTCTGCTTCTATACCTTTCTTTCCCGTTTTCCACTGGAATTTTTGATTTTTTTATTTCATTTCTACTACTATTTCTCAGCCTATCTCGGCTCTTGGATCGGTAATCTCTTCGATCCGTATCTCTTCTTGCCTCCCTAGTATCTCTACTCTTAGATCGGTATTCTCTTCGATCTGTACTTCTATTTCCTTCATGTTTCTCAACTTGTCCCTGCTTCGCCTTCTCTGTGGCCTCCTTTCTATCATCACCTGCCCCAGGTGATGTTACCTCTTCCTTTTTCTCCGATGTCTGTCTATTCATTTTCTGTTTCCTTTCTAACTCTTCCAACTTCCTCTCTAGATCTGCACAAAGTGCAGTTAACTCTTCTATTTTTGTTCTATCTTTATTTCCTTCTTCCTCTTTATTCTTCCTTCTCCTATTCTTTTCCTCTCTGCTTCTATTTATCATAGTATCTCTACTCTTCAACTCCTCTCGACTACTAGATCGGTATCTCCTTAGATTCTTAGTAGTTTCTCTACTTCTACTACTGCTGCAATTTGTCTCCTCCTTTCTAGCCTCTCGACTCTTGGCTCGGTACTCTTTTCGATTCGTACTCCCTATTCCGTCGTCCATTCTCAGCTCCTCAAATTTTCTATCAATAAATTCGCACAGTGTAGCTATATCTTCCCTACTTCCCGCTGCACCACTATTTCTTACTTTATTCTTCCTCTTTAGTCTGACCTCTTCTACATGTCTCAACTTTGCTAGACGCCTTCTGTAATCCTCTGAATCGTCTGATGACAACGGCCGCTGTCTCTTCATCCCTCTTATATTTTCTTCCTCCATCTCTTCCTGCGTATCTGAATCTTAAGCTGATGTGTCCTCTATATTCTGAGTTTGACTTGCACCACTTTGTTGTTTAGTCTTTATCTGTTGCTCCTTATGTTTCAATAGCTGCTGCTCCTGTGCTCTGTTTCTTTGTTCTGCAGCTCTCGTATGTTTGTACGGTGCATCTATTTCTGGTTCAATATTATTCCATTGTTTTCTTATTCCTGTCGTATCTTCTAGAATCTCATTGTACTGTTTACTCTATGTATCCTGCCATACTTGTATCCTGTCTTCTTCTGGCCTATATGTGCCCATCTCCTCTTGTTCTCTGTATAAAATTTGGGGGGTTGGGGTTAACCGATCAGATGTTGTTCCCGGTTCTGCATGGACTTGTGTTCTTCCTGCCCTTGTGCGACACTGACTACCTGTTGATGTTTCTCCATAGTCATCTTCCCATCCTACTCTCCAGTTGTCTCCTATCCTGTTAGACTCCTTCCAGTCACTATCCTTTTGTGTTGCTTCAGTTCTACGTGTTCCTATCCTATCATGTGTATTGTTGTGTTGCTTCTGTCCTTCCGTGTAGTGTGGTGTGTTATTGGGAATCCGTGTACATCTTTTCCCAACTCTGCCTCTTGTACTATACATACTATGACTCCTTATATAGTCTCTTGCATCCATCGGTCTATCGTCCTCTATTTCGTCTACGACAAGCTTGTAGATTTCTTCCTTTCTTTCTGATAAGTCTATATCAAACTTTTCTTCCAGAATTTTCTGCACCTCCTTTAGTACCACGATGTCTGGTTTAGTTCTTCCAAGGATGGCTTTTATTTCTTTCCTCAACTGCTCTATACTTGGTTGAGGTATTTTGATCCTTTCCATCTTTTCTGTTACACCGTTAACTCTCTGTATTCCATTCTCTTTTGTGTGCTTTTTCTCTCCTAACACTGCATTGAGTCTGAATGGTGTGCATACATCTTCCTTGATTCCTATCTTGTCCTGCTTTCTTGTTTCCACTTTCTTCTGCTCTCTGTATATCTTGTTGTTAACTCTATGTTGTGGTACCACCACTGTTTGTGGTTTCCGATTTTGTCTCTGACGCGCGTTGTTATTGTTCATAGTTTCTTGTATTTGGTGCTTTTCTTGATATTCCATATTTCCTTCCTGACCTTCCATCAGTTGTACCCTTCCTAATACAAATCCTCTTGGTATTCTAACTGTTTTCCCCGTGGTGTTTATAATCATCGTTGGAAATTGTTGTCTTTTTCCAATTTGTACTATTCCTTCTACCATTTCTAGTCCGGGTTCATCTACTATATCTCCATCTTCCCAGTCGAGTGTTAAGACCGTTTGTCCTTGGTTGAAATATGGGGATCTTTTCAACTTGCCTTGAACAATACCGACTTCATTCGGTCGCAGCGTGACTGTTGTTCTGTTTCGGATTATGGACGCTATGTATACGTCGTCCTGTAACCTGATGCATTCGCCATGTATCTTCAGTTGGTGAGTATCAAAATGTACTTGAGCCTTATGTTTTAGCAGAAAATCACGTCCTAGTATGATATTTCTCGTCATCCCCTTCACAATGGTGAACGTGTGTTCCACGATCATATTGCCAATTTCCAAACCTAATAAGGCTTACAGTAGCCTAATATGAAATTAATATGAAACAAATATAAAGGTATGTTATCAGGCACTCGCAGGAAATAAAGAAGCAGAACACCAGACAACAGAAAAACAACAGACATGAGTGGCTTACCCAGGATTTGAACACTGGACCTTCCGTGCGACAACCCCGCCTAGCCATGCAAGCGAATCACACTATCCGCTCTGCCATCTACGCATCATCAAAAAATGATGTTTCAATGGCAGGTCAATAGTGCGAACCACAATACACGACACCAGAAGTCCTCCATGGGCAGTTCAGCCTATTAATGACGCAATCACTTCTGTTGTATTTCTATCAAGCAGTATAGGCCGAATCCAACAAGACCCTTAGGACCTTAATACTGTGTCCAGTAAATGATAGTAGACTAGAACAGTGAGAACAGGATAGTGGGTAGGTTTGGTATTGTACAAACATTTATTACAAATAAGGGAGGGAAACCTGAGGCCTGTAAACAGTAAATTAATATGAAATTAATATGAAACAAATATAAAGGTATGTTATCAGGCACTCGCAGGAAATAAAGAAGCAGAACACCAGACAACAGAAAAACAACAGACATGAGTGGCTTACCCAGGATTTGATTACAGTAGCCCCTGAGTCTACCAATGCTCTATATCTCCTTCTGTGTATTTCGACAATACATGAGCAAGGGTCTGGTTTATGAGCTAGCTCGATTGCTGTTGCTACTTGTCTTCTTTTAGGGATACGTTGTTTTCTTTCTTGTTTTTCAATTTCATTTATTTGTATTTTCTTGTCTTTGACTCCTCTCCTGATGTCTCCAACAAAATTTATCAAATCTATTCTAGTTTTTCTCCTATTCACGCTGTCCCAATGTCCTGATCCATAGTTGCTGTTGAAAGTCGGGAGTGTCCTGTCCCTGTTATTCCATGTTCTATTATGTCCCTGTTTATATTGATATTGGTTACATTTCCATTTCCCAATTTCGCGATCTGTACATATGTTTCTCCTTTCATATTTGTTCCTGTTTATAACTGAACCATCCCAATTCATCTTCCTATTCCTGTATTCTTGACATGTCTTTTGTAGCCATCATTTCTTGTCAAACCAACTTGCAGGATGGTGTACTATGGCCCATTGTTTATGATGTTGAGACCTATTTACCACACTCACATAGTGAGCTGATCCGTCTGTACCCTGAGTGTAAATATTTGTGTGTCGGACTCTGTCACGAATATTTGTGACGCCCGGGTTGTGTCTGTAATTATTTTGAGCATTGTTGTGACCAGTGAATTGAGTACAGTTACCGGATAAGGCTTCTGTGTGTCTAGTGCGTGTCGGATTACCGGTCTCAACTCTTCGTACTGAGTGCTGCGGCTGTAGTGGCCTATAATTACACTCAAATTGTTTATGTCCTAGTCTATTGCAAGCATAACACACGACTGGCCTGTGGTCTACCTGTCTTGATCTACAAGACGTTTCTGTTCCTCTCCCTCGTCTTGATATTCTTCTTTGTTGACAATGTCCTATCTCCATAGGTTCTTCCTGTGTTTCTTCACATGGAACTACTCTACCAAGCCTGAGGTCCAATCTTCTTCTAAGGTTCTCTTCGGCTGTAGCAAGTGCAATGGCCTGTGACAAGTTTTGTGGGTCCTTCCTGAGGAGATGTAATTTAATTGGTATACCATTCAACCCATCGACGAATATGCCCACTAACTGTTTTTCCACCTCTTGCTGGTTAATTTGTTGCCCCAGGAAAACTTCTTCCGCTAGGTTTAACAACCTGTTGCTGAACATTTGAATGGGTTCCTCTGCTTGTTGTTGTATGCTCCTCAGCAGCGTCCACGCATACGATGCATCCGTAATTTGTGCATACCTTCTTATTAGTTCTTTCTTAAAATCTTCCCATGTCTCATCTGGGACAGTGTCAAACCTGCGTCTTATAAAATCTACTACTAACCCGCATGAGGAAAGATATGCAACTTGTTTGTACTCACCTTGGTCCATATTGACCGAAGTGCAATATCTTTGTATCTCGAGCAACCATTTTCTACATAAAGTAGGATTCCCTGCATATGGTGTTATGCTGTTCCGGATATTCTGGAACTTACTTTCATTTCTAATGGATGTCATAGCCTTAGCTACCTGCTCAAGAGCAGCCACATTGGGATCCAAACCCACCGTAAGTTGTTGTTGCATCTTGTCTTGACCTGTAAGTGTTATTGTTAATAGAAACACCTGTAAAAAAAACATTAATATAAATCTCTTGGTTGACCTGTAAGAGAATTATTAACCAATATCTGTGTACAATACTTATAATTCTTATGCGTTACAAAACAATTATCAATCTAATTCTCATAATTTAACTAACTACACTAATAATTAACTTAATTTGTTTCTAAATGTTTCAGTGCTACATCATCTGTTTTTCTTGATTGGGATAAACACTTGCTCCTCCAGTATTTTAGAATTAATCAACACAATTTTTGTCTTATACGGCTGTATATTATTATTTTTGCGCGTTGGGCCTGTTGATCATTCAGATTGTTACCTCATGCATGCGGCTGCGTTCTGACGGTTTGTCTGGTGATATAGTGAACTTGACCTTCGTGATGTTTTGGCTAGACTTCGTTGTTCTTGATGTCGATTCACTTGACTTCTGTATTGTCTTGTTTTGTTTCTTCTTGATGTCGCTTCACTTTACTTCTTAGCGAACTTGACCTTCGGGATGCTTTGGATTGCTTCTTTGATTTATATCGTCTTAGTGAACTTGACCTTCGTTCTTGTCTGCAGTCTTTTAAATGTCTATCTTGTATAGGGCTGGTCAGGTGCGCCAAAATAGTCTGTGTGGTGTAGGGCTAGATTCGTAAAATACTTGATGGAACTGTACCTAATATGTGATGCCCAAACTGACATCTGAGGGAGGCTGTGTTGATTTATATAAAAGTTTTTTCTTGAACTATCATAGTGTAGGGCTGGTCACGCGCATCATGCCTATCTGTGGACGAGGATGGGATTTGAAGCGTGTAGGGCTACTGCCTACTGTAGGGCTGGTCACGAGCACCATGAATGTCCTGTAGCCGTGAGTCGTATTGCAAGATTCGGACCTCTGCCCTTCCAGTAGCTAATGTGTTGTAAAGTAAATACTAGAAACTTCCTTCACTCAGACTGACTCTACTTTTTCTTCATACCCACTGTTTATCAATCGATACCACTCAAAACAGCAGTGAAAATATCAATGGTAGAACTTTAATTAACATACGTTGATAACTGAGTAAAATGGTATGCCCAACCTTCCTCTTCAAGGTTGGCAGTCTAGCAAAATACAAATCTTCAGTTTCAAACAATCTCAGTATCCATTTTTCACATACATTTGCTTGTCTTCTTACTATTACTTGTCCCAGCTATAGAACATGTCATATATTTATTCAGACAGAACTTCCTGTCGTTCTTCTGTACTGCTTATTTATTTTATGTTTCTTTTCCCATGTTTCTTGTTATATCTCTATAACGAGAGAAACTGGCCTTAACCGCCAGGGCTGTCACTTTTACCAAGATTTCATCTGTTTACTGTCCCTGAATCAGAACCGGCCTGCTGAGCCACATACGCTAGTTATCAATCAAAATGTCAAAAACGTACCTGTTTTGTTTTCTTCATTTGAAATACACTTTTCTTACACACACACTTTGGTGCTCCGAATATATCTTATACAACAATATCAAATCTTACGCTGCACGTTCAATATCTAACTACACACTTGAGAGAAACACCTTTTCCTGCCTACGCCTAGCGCGTCTCAAACCAGACTCCGTCAAAACCCCGTTTCAACATTCTTCGTTCACGCCTAACATGTGTTTCCCCATCTCGACTTTCTCGTGCATACTTTTTTTTTTTCTCAACTCACTCAAACCTGTAAGGGACTAAAAAAATTCTAAGTTAACTTCCCTTTAAGACAAAGCCTAATCCTCTTCTTAAAAGCTTACACATCTTATCTCCCTTCATCAACGACAAAAATCTGTCTTACACCCACAGTAAGCTTGAAACTAACATCCGCTCCAGGGCCCTTACCCACTCATCCAAAAGGACCTCACAAAATCCACCTAGGCACCCCGCCACGAAAAGCCAAAAACAAACCCTACATATAGCACCATTCAGATCGACATGCTCAATAATAAACGAGAGGGGAGAGGCAGCGGAATTCCTTTGTCGCAAACCAAATGAATTTCAAGGAGGGGAGCATGACCTGTCCCGTAAGCGGCGGAAACAAGCAGTGGTTTGTCGGGGCGGCCGATGGGGAGTTTTCTTAAATGATTTTTATTTTTGTTTTTTATTTAGATTTACCCAAATTGCAATCTGATTCTTCATAAAATATGGCTTCAAATACTTACGAATGCCTACGTAACCATAATAAACACACTTAGCTAATAGTTAGCAACCCCGCTCATACCAGAAACTAATGGTGACAAAAGTTACCACATGTAAGTTATATATAAGATCCAGCTCAGCCCCATCGCCCATGACCGTGAGAAATGAAACAAAAAGGATACCATTAGGAACAATTGTGGGGGGAGCGGAGGACACACCCAGAAATAGCTCAACCAATAATCCCTCGTAAACGTAGCTCTTGTACTATCAATCTAAAATGAACACATTCTGGATGGTTAGACATACATTCGATTTTGCTAAAACCAGATAACTCGACGCACCTCAATGAACTGGCGCCTCTCTACAACACACTTGCTCTCCGTAGTCTCGCAATCAAGGAGTTAGTTAAAGGACGAGATGCACCACATCTGAAAAGAACACCCAACATCTCAGAATCACCTCTCCATGAGACAGAATTCAAAGGGCATACCATCTGAGCCAGCACAATAAATGTCTATACACCGAATCATGGTGGACAGACGAGTGGTATGTACCCCATAAACCACAGTGGCGAGGGCATGTTGTGGGTACTGTTCATGCGAGATGGATATTGGCCTAGATATAACGGTATGACCTGTCGAGGACATTGAAGAAGTGTGTCGACCAGGGAATTGGAGTGTTTCTGGGCCGACCACCGCTTGGGGGTGGTTGTCCTTCCGAAAATCAGCGTAGTATTTGCCTGAAGGTCTGTGGGGACCATGGGGTGACACCGCCAAACGGGTGGTACACACGCCCCAAAATCAATGGTCAGGATGAGACACCCAAAATAAAGACTGCAGTATTCGCCCTCACCGAGTATGAGGCGGGCTGTACCTGCCCAAAACGGACAAGCGCAAAACACCAAGAACCCCAACAAAAAATGAACTCCCCCCTCAGACCGTGGCGTTCCGTGGGGAATTTTCGGTTAGGGTATGGTTTAACACTATGGGCCAGGAGAAGTATGTTCAATATTGATCCAGCATTGAACACCACACCCCAATCGTGCGCTAAGTTGACAAATGGTGAATGGGGTTGACCGTTATGGTATTAGTATGGTGGCAGATGAGCGCGTAACAGGGATGGGCTGTTTCACCGTTCCCGCAGAATGCCCATCTACCAATTCTGGGTCTATCCCCTCATGGTCCCTTCCCCCCCCGGACTCCCCCTCCCCCCCCCCCATAGGGGGTGTCCGCCTAGTCCCCTGGTGCCCTCACTGTGTCCCTGTGTCCGACCTATCAAGGGTGGGGAGGTATATCAACACAAACCAGGGGAACCCCATGGTGGGATCACCCCTTCCAATGGGTGTCAGTGATTATCCCCCTTGGTCACTGGTCCCCCCCTAGGTTAGGGGCACAATCCCCCACCCTCAATCCAATATACCATTCGAAGTAGCAATGGGGGACCGGGGCTTCCCTGGTTAATATACAATCCCCTACGCCCCAATACCCTGATTCGACTCCACGAGACAACGGATACCACAAGGATCTAGCGGGTATATAACACGTAATCTCTACGCCCACATCCCCAACGTCCCTATATCAATCCAAAACACTCAATCCAAACTATCCAAACCCCATTAAAAAAAGGCATCACACCTGTCCCAATACCACTGAAAAATATCATATCACAACGCGACTGGGGTGAAACCCCCTATACCCAGGCGCCGCATGGGTAAAATTTTTCCATAACGGTCCCATATTGCCCCCCCCAATACTCATGGAGGGGGGGGGGGGAAATATCCTCCCTGGGAGGTTCCAATCCCCAATAAAAATACCACTCCCACCCGTATTCCAAACCACCTCCACACATAATCCGATTTACATATTCCAAGACACCATAAAATATCCATTTATTATTTTTCAAATAACATAAAATATTTTCATCCACATACTATCCCATTATATTTTAAAAATATTATCCAAGTACCTATTCCAATTTACAATATAATTTAATATTAATCCACGGAATATCCAGGCGACCATTTAAAATAATGCATCCACACAATCCCATATATAAAAATATCCCATTTCATTTAAAAAAATATCACCGTACAACATAATAAAAATATAAATCCGATAACCTAAATTCCTAATACCATAAAATATATCCATCCAAAAACCATCGTCAAATCACATGTGTAAGACGTATTAAATTCTACATAACTGGAGACCACAAAAAACCCTCCAAGACCTAAAAAACACCAAAACACCACCACAGAAAACCCAAACCCACACAAACATCCCGCCCCCCAACAAAAAACAAAAAATCCCCACTACCCCCCTACCAGTAACCCAAACACCAAAAAAAAACGAAAACGATACAACAAGACCGTTAAACCAATGAAAAAACAACATAACACAAGACCTAACATACCCCTCCCAAAAATACTTATTTTACAAAATTATAAAACAAAAATTCATCTAAAAACCCTAAAAACGCAAACCCCCCCCCCCCCATAAAGGTTAAACCCACCATCAAAAAAAAAACAAAAAAATCCGGAAACCTAAAAAAACCCCCCATAAAAAAAATAAAAATAAAAAAAAAAAAAAAAAAAATAAAAAAAAAAAACAGTCAACCAACCCACAAACGCAACCCAAAAAATTATTTTTTTTTAAAAATAAACAGGGCTAAACTAAATACAATAACCATACAAAATAATTCCAACACCCACCATCAAACTCACCGATTTATGCCAACCATAAAAAAATCAGCCCGCCACCAGCCTCCCCCCAAAACCCACCATAACCCAAAATACCCATGCCAACCCCCCAAACCAAACTTCCCCCACCAAACAACTAACCCCCATTTCCCCCCCCCCCTCCAAAAGACAACCCTCCACCCATACCACCATTTGACCTACTCCCAGTGTTTCGTCAAACCTTCCCAACGCGCCTAACCTGGCACCCCCCCAATGGACTCTAAATTCAGTCCCTCAAAAAAATTGGCACAGAAAACTTACAATGAAAAAGACCACAATGAGTCAACCAACAGGCGTCAATGCAGCTGGACTCTTGCCAATGGAACAAACAACTAATTTTCCCATAAAAAACTCCATCCTCTCCTAATGAAACAAAAAAAAAAAAACCCCTCCCCCAAAACACATAAAACACCCCCCCAACCATAAACCACCACAATAATTCCTCCATAACACCCAACCACCCCGCCCGTTCAACCCACCCCCCCCCAACCAACCCCACCCCCCCCCCCCACCAATCCCCCCAAAACGTAACCCAAAAACCCTCACCACTCCTCACCCCCCGCCCCCCCACCCCCCCCCCCCCACCCCCCCCGTCCCCCCCACCCCATAACCCCCCCCCCACTACAATGTAAACCTACCCATCCCCGCCTACCAAACCATAAATACCCCCCCCCCCTCCCCCCCAAAAAAACCCCCCACGAAAAAACCCCCACCCCCCCCCCACACCCCCCCCCCTCCCCCCCACCCCCCATCCCCCAATAACCCCCCCCCCCCCACACCCCCCCCCCCCACCCCTCCCCACACCCCCCCCCCCCCACCCCCCCCCCCACCCCTCTTACCCCCAATTATACCCAAAAACCTACCCCCCCCCCCATTAAAAACCACCCCCCACCCCCACCAAAAAATTAACCCCAACAACCACCCCCCCCCCACCCCCCCCCCCCCCCCCCGCCCCCCCACTCACCCCCTCCTCCCCCCCCTCCCCCCCCCCACCCCCACCCCCCCCCCCCCACCCCCCCCCCCCATGTGATTGTACCCCCCCCCCCCACCCCAACATAAAAACGTAAACCCCCCCCCCACCCACCCCCCCCCCCCCCCCCACCCCCCCCCCCCCCCCCCCCCCCCCCCCCCCCCCCCCCCCCCCCCCACCCCCCACCCCACCCCCCTACCTTCCCCCCCACACCCCCCCACCCTTATAACCCTACCCCACCCCCCCCCAAACCCCCCCACCCCCCCCCACCCCCCCCCCCCCCCCCCCCCAACCCGCCCCCCCCCCCCCCCATACCCCCCCCCCCAAAACCCCCACCCCCCCACCCCCACTACCCCCCAACCACCCAAAAACCCCCCAAATCGCTAAACCCCACTTACCCCACCCCCCACCAACAACAAACCCCCACCCCTCCCCCCCCCCCCCCAACTAACCCAACACCCAACCCCCAACAACCCCCAAAAACACTACTGACCACCCCCCCCCCCAAAAACATGTTACCACCCACCCCCCCCAAACCCCCACCCCCCACACTCCCACTACCCCAAATCCACCTAACACCCCCACCCAGTCAAATCCAATAAAAAATGTTGTTGTCCCACATTTAAAAACAAACATTACCCCCCACCCTTA
The DNA here is from genome assembly GCA_024509875.1 of Oreohelix idahoensis. NCBI lineage: Eukaryota > Metazoa > Mollusca > Gastropoda > Stylommatophora > Oreohelicidae > Oreohelix > Oreohelix idahoensis. The sequence continues at coordinate 530,661 of JAMPIV010001161.1, forward strand.
ATCTCCCCCCAACCAACTAGAGCCGTACCACCACCCCCCCCCCCCCCCTACCCCCCCCCCCCCCCCCTCCCCCCAACCACCCCCCCCCACCCAAACACCCCACAGAAATAACAAACCACCCCCCCCCATGGCCCAACACCAACCCACCCCATCAAATAACAACCACCAGTATATCCCCCCCTCAAAAATCCAAACAGCTAATCCCCCCCTCCAAACCCCCAAACAAATACCCACCCACCCCAAACGACCACACCCCACAACCCGCAACTCCCCCCCCCCTGGATGAAGTTTTAACCACCATTCCCCACAAACCCACCCAACCCCCCCCCCCCCACCCAAAAAAACCCCCCCCATCCTCCCAAAAAACCCCCCCCCCCCTCCACCCCCACCCACCCACCCCCCCCACATACAAACTTGGTAACCCACCCCCCCCCCACCCCCCCCCCCCCCAACATTGTAAAACCCAAAACCATAAACCAACCCCCCCCCCCCCCAAACCAACATACCCCCCCCCGCCCCTACCCCCCCCCCCTCCACCCCCCCCCCCCCCCCCCCCCACCCCCCACCCCTCACTAGATCACCACCAATTCATCAAAAAAACCAAAGTAAGATTTCCCCCCCCCCACCAACACACACACCCAACCCCCAAGTTTTATCCTACCCCCCAAAAGCACCCCCCCCCACAGAAGAAAAACAAGACCCCAGTCCCCCCCCCCCCCCCCCCCCCACCAACTCCCCCCCTAACTTAAAACCACCCCCCAAACAAACCAACCCCCCCCCCCAAACCAACATCCCCCCCCATCCCCCCCCCAAAACAATGCAATACCCCCCCCACCACCCCCCCCCCCCCCCCCCCCCCCCCCCCCCCCCCCCCCCACCCCACCCCCCCCACCACCCCACCCCCCCCACCACAAAATAAAACCCCCACCCTCCCCAAACCACCCCCCCCCCCCCCCCCACCCCTCCGCACCCCACCCCCCAAACCCCAAAACCCCTCCCCCCATCCCCCCCCCCCACCAGAACAACCCCTAAAAAAACAAACCCCCCCCCCCCGTACCCATCCCCACCCCAAAATAACCACCCCCCCACACCACCCCAAACCCCCACCCCCCCCCCCACCCAAACCCCCAACACCCCCCCCAACCACCCCACACCCCCAACCCCCCCAAACCCCCAACACCCCACCCCCCACCCCCCCCCACCCCACCCCCCCCCACACCCCCCCCCCCCACCCACCACCCCCCACCCCACACACACCCCCCCACCACACCCCCAAACAAAATAACCAAACACAAACCCCCTACACCCCCCCCACACCCCCACCAACCCCACCCTACCCCCACCCAACCACAACCCAAACAAAAACCCCCCACCCCCCCACCCACACCCCCACCCCCCCACCCCCCCCACACTTGCCATCCCCCCCAACCACACCCCCCCCCCCCCACCCCCCCCCACAACCCCCCCCCCCCCCCCAACCACACCCCACACCCCCCACACCCCCACCCCCCCCCCACCCCACCCCAAACCACCCAACCACCCCACCCCCCCCCACACCCCCCCCCCCGATCCCCCCCCAAACCCCCCCCACCCCCCCCCCCCCCCCCACCACCACCCCCCCCCCCACCCACCCCCCCCCCCCCCCCCACCCACCCCCCCCTCAAAAAACCCCCCCCCCACCCCCCACCAACCCCAACCCCCCCCCCCCACCCCACTAAACCCACCCCCCCCCCAACCCCCCTTCCCCCCCCCCCCCACCCCCCAACCCCTACCCCAACCCCCACCCCCACCCCCACCCCCACCCCCACCCCCACCCCCACCCCCACCCCCACCCCCACCC